>CM037091.1:88202698-88787605 GCA_020916435.1 Oxytropis ochrocephala
TACGATGAGCAACTTGATTTTATTTTTTTACTAATTTTTTTTCCTTTGGTTTGCAAAGTGTCCAGAGTAGGCATCGCGAGAGGAGGCGGGAGGTATCTCCTATCATAGAGAGAGGAGTCATCTTGGTGCCGCAAGTCACGAGGACTCGGAGGCATAATCGACTCCATGCTTCAAATGAGGAGGCGGGATAGAGACACACGACGACGTGGTGATGCATCGGCACCACCGGTGAGCAGACGCGCGTGATTTCGATGTCGTAACGGCTGGAGATTTCTATCACGGGGATTTCTTACAAAGCAGAGTCGCATGAGGATTGGTATCGTGGGAGGCCGGCTCCTCAGTACCATTCACAGCCTCATCCTCAGTACCATCCTCAACCTCTTCATTACCATCCCCACCTCCCGAGTATCAGCAGCGAGCCTCGGATCGATTTGTCGTTCTCGGATGAGTCTATGTGCGAGCGGCCTCAAGAATATTAGGAGGAGCCTCAGCGATGATCGGGAGGAGCCTCGGGAGGAGCCTCACCCTCTTTTTCACCGACTGGCGAGATCATGTCTGTGATTCTATACTCATTGACCTTGTAAGTTTTGCATTTTTGCTTAAATAATTTATTTAACTCACATAGTCCGCACTTTTGCTTACATTATTTATTTATTTTTATTTCGGGAGTATATCGTGTTGTCAAAGTATGGGCTCATGGAAACAAAGTCCATACTAGACTCCATCTTCATTACCCTACCTACTTCAACAAGCACCACCGTAGTCGGGGACTCCAGTTATTGGCCCCTTCTCCGCATCGCCACGCCACAAGAGACCATAAGTTCTTTGTCGGCTTTTATTATCGAGATGGCACTCGAGATACTTTGTCATTTCACTTGCCATTTGGTGAAATGGCGATCACTCTGGATGACATCTCACGCTGTGCTGCACCTTCCCATCCAGGGAACTATGCCACACCTCCCACCATCATCTTTGTGAGCTCGAGTATGCCACACACTTCCACGAGACATATCCGGGTGTGTCACGGGTTGAGGTCGCTAACAACACCCGTGGGGTCCGTGTCTGACTTCAAATGGTGGAGCAAGTTTATGAGCGTAATTTGGAGGAGGGGGTGACATCACGATTCTTTGTGAGGGCTTATCCGCGCCGGCCGACCTACAATATCTTCACTACGAAGACCGGAGGCGTGGCCGAGGCTAAGTGGTTGATCTACCTGCATGATCCGAGTGCAGACACTACAAGAAAATCACTGATTTGCCACGGACATTTCCGTCGCAAATGTACAAATTTCCGTGGCAAAACAACATTTGCCACGGATTAGCCACGGACCAAAAATGGTGGCAAAAACGCTCGTCGCAAATCGTTTGCCACGGACTTTTCCGTGGCAAATGTTTCCGTCGCAAACCCGTGGCAAATCCGTCGCAAATATCCGTGGCAAAGTCGTTGCAAATGTCATCGCAAAGCCGTCGCAAATCCGTCGCAAAAATAATAAAAAAAATTAAATCATAATTTTAATCTTTCAACCCATTCTGCCCAAAATATTACATTCAATTTTTATTGCAAAAGCAAAAGTTTAGTAATATAAAGTTTGAATCAATGTTAATGTTATCATCACAATTATTTAGAATCAAACTCATTATACTTGAAATTTAGCTAGGAGATATTAAAAAAAATAAAGGATAATATGATTAATAAGACTACAAAATCATTTCACACAAAACTAATGGAACTGTGGCTGAGTGTTCATTAACAAATTTATTACAAGAATACTATCAAATCCTCAAACAACCAAACATTTCTATCCCAAATCTATAACACATTTTCAGTAGAAACAGTTAAAGTTTACATCCAGCAACATATAATTAAAATAATAAGCAACACTATTGCAAGTAAATGGCCAACGAAACTAACGGGAACCACCGAACACCTCTCACGACTCTATTCACTCGAACGAGAACCCCAGTCATTCGCTCGAAGGATCACCACTAAAAAAAATAAACCAGAAACAAGCACTATTAGTTAGTCTTTAAAACTAAATGAAGAATCGATGAAACATAACAAAACATTCTCCAAAAATCTAGTTAGATCACACAATGAAACTCAATTAAAGCATCAACAAGACAACCACTACCTTTAAGAAAATAGTAAAAACCACAAACATCAGCAAATATTTAACTAAAATCAAGTTTAACCAAAGTAGATACAATCACATACTTCTTTATAAAAGGAGGCAGTAAAAGTGTCACATTAATGTGCCCCAATAGATAGCTTTTGTTTGCTACAAAGTACAAACAAGGAAACAAATAAAGGACAAATTTCAATAGCAAATAAAAAAATGACTTGTCAATTACCAAAAGCTAGTATGAAAAGATCATATCCTCTAAGAAGACAAAGAAAACCAAAACAAAAATAACTACACATTTCAACCAACAAAACATCTAAACTAGCTTATACTTCTAATGCAACAGTATCACAATATAGAAACAAAGCACTCCAAATTAACTTATCTTATTATTATGTCTCAATGATGAGAATTAGTTTGCTTCACCTAATAAGTTACTTTTGGAATGATGGAAAGTAACTGATCCTGCAGCATTTGAGCCAAGTCTTGCTCATGTTGGTTTCAAGCCACTCAAGGAGAGCATTCTCACTCTTGCAATACTCTCAACATAGAAAATTGATGACCATCTGATTCCCAGTACCTATTCAAAAGCATAAACACACTTCGCATCACAAATTATCAAATTAATTGGATAAATGACGTTATGGAAACGATAACAGAAGAATGAAGGGAATGTGAACCTTGAATATAAATGCAATGGGGTCCATTGCAAAGTATCTAGATAGTAGATACATAGTATCACTCAAATTGTAACAAAATAATATCGACTAATAATGTAATCAAATAAGGATATACAAAATAGTTACCACTTCAGGTCTAATTTTAATCATCAGCCATAGTGCATGCACCATTGCAATTAAAGTAGTCCAAACCGAGGTTATATATGATTGACCAACTTCCCTACTTGATATATCTTCATGAGGCGTATGCGGTATTATTAACGCTTGTTCCACTTCTGCAGATAAAATCCGTTTCGATCAAAATTTGTAAACTCGTGTCGTAAAGCGTGAGTAAAACTCGAGAACCCATTTAAAGTCTTTATAAATTTCACGTTTTGAACCTATTTCAATAGAAGAAAATAATAAGCAGAGAAGGTAAAGTTTTACAGAAATATATACTTTATTTTCAGTCTCTAAGTCCGGCATTGGAAAATATTCATGATTTGCAAACCGGAATGGCGTAAATCAAACAAATAAACCAACCGTACAATACGTAAAAGTGAAAAGCGAGATTTGATGAGAATTTATTATTTGATGAAAATTTACGCCAAGGTTATCACTTATCGACCAATTAATAAATACAAACCGCTTGTAACAAATAGGCATTAGATTCCTAGATACGCTCCATTTCTTTTCTACATACATTACTGAAAATTACTGGGAGCATATGAGTAGATAATGTGTATTTTCATGTTTGTTACTAAAATTATGAAATTTATAAATGTTAGCTAAACATTTTTTAAAAAAATATACCTGAGAGCATGAATTCTCATCATTATAGTCCTCACAAAGTTACTCCGAGGCATGTATTTACATAACGTGAAAGCAGACACACACCCTTTGCGTTTATAAAATATCAATAGGTGAACCACTAATGACCACGTGTATAATCATCAGTCAAGTCTAAAATTCTTCTTACATCCAAATATACAGGCCCGAGCTAATATAATATATTATCCCCAAACAAAAAGTGTTTCTCTCTGTAACTTCCTATAATTGTCAAAACCGGTGTAAAACATAAAATGTTGAACATATATAGTTATCATTAACATACAACAATAATATTCGATCCATCTATTGCAATGAGAGGTGCACCAAGTAATCAACTATCCAATCTTATATTGTAGAAGACCCCCACACACACACACAAAATAAAAAACAACAAGAATAATAACAGGAAAATATAACTAATTAGATAAAAGGTACTTATAGAGACAACTTAGGAAAACAAAGACACCTCGGATGCGGGAGTTTTCCAACAACTCGACTTTTGAAGGCTCATATTATCTCATGTAGCAAAGAAAGAATGTAGAATCATGGATTAAACCTATCTCTCTGTAACAATCGCCAATAGATTAAGCATCTCCAGCAGTATGACCACCTACACCATAATAAAACAAAATTTTAGAATTGCCATAAAATGTTTCAATGTAGATGGAAAAGAAGAAAAGGTAAGCTCAAACCCGATCCTAAAATAATAAGGGTACTAATGAGGTTTTGAAGATCTTTTGCTCAAGGGCTGCTTTGCTATAGTATATGACATAAAAGACACGAACCAAGATCAAGGTGATAACAAAAATGACACTTGAAAAGGTAGTAAATGAAGATGCGGTAGAGAAGTTGCAGCAATTGCCTTTGTCCATCGGAGGCAGTTTCAAGACTTCAGTTAGAGCTACACTTAAAACTTTGCCACCAAAATCTTGAGAAAATCGATGGAACAGAAATGATAACTTTTTTATGTCAAATTCACTCTATTGTAATTTTACTTATAGAGACGAAGGATGATATATATAATTATTGACCAATTGTAAAGGCTAATAGGAATTATACTTAGCTATTTTGTAAACAGTCATCAATTAATACAATTCTATTTTTTCAAGCAATTTATATTTTTTTGCACTTTTACTCGCGAGCTTATCTAAGTTTAGTAGTCCTTCCATCAATTACCTAAGCTCTATGTTTTCTGGAGTAGTTGAGAAACCCACAGTTGAGGGGGACAGAGTTTCTCGATGGGCGTAATTACTTGAAGAAAAAGGTATAACTAATAGCTGATCACCAAGTAAAGATATGCATCAATACAAGTAATGATTCATTTTGCAGTTTTTTTATTGCAAGATTCAATTTACAGTTGAATTTTATAGTTTACAGTCAAATTACTATTTTATTGACATGTATGTCTTTTTTTTTTTGATAGCAACATACTTCATTCATTCAAATGGTAACAAGATTATCAAAAAGGTTAGATGAATTAGGTAAGGTTGGACAATTCCAAACCAAGGGCTAGGAACAACAACTATAATGAAAACAACTACACATGACCTATGGGCATTCAAGCCAATACATTTAGAATGTGAAAAGTCCATAAGGACATAAACAACCCAAACACAACAACGAACCAACCAGAATGACAGCAGGATAAACTCCCAAGTAGAGATGGTAATCGGTGACAGAGACTCGGTAGTCTTTCTCCCTATCCAATTACGAAAGATATCTTTGACTTGTGTACGCTCAATTCAACTAAAATTGGTCTCAAGATTAACCCACTTATCATGAGACAGTAAATCAGACTGAACACTGGTGTAGTCATCAGCAAAAGTGTCATCTCCAAAGGTTTTAACAATCACCATGTACTGCAATAACATCCACAGCCGAGTGCTTAGGCAATCGGGAGCTCTACGGGGGATTGACATGTAAGTCTTTGAACCAAATATTATAACATGAAAATCAGACCTAGTATGAGTATTTTTAAATTCCAACTAAAATACTATCCTATACCGATCACAATTGTATATATATATATATATATATATATATATATATATATATATATATATATATATATATATATATAGTTCCTCACTTCATCTTTTCATTCCTGGTAAAACTATTTGAGCTGTTGGGGTCAGAGCAAATGCATGATACCAATGCTCAAGGTTTCCATGCCACTCCGACAGGTTTCAACTTTCAAGGACTCGCCTTAAAATCTCAATTAAAACCATAACTGTATTACAACTTGAAAGAAATAAGGGCAAATTACATTAATCTCCCTTAAGGTCTTCTTAAATAGCACAAAAGCCCCCTCTAGTTTTGAAGTAACCCCAAACCTCCCTTAATTTTTCTTTAGGTGACAGACGCCTCCCCTTAATCTTAACACTGTTTGTTCTCTGTTAAAACTCTTTTAACTCTCACTTTCTGGCACGAAAGCTCTCTAGAAGGAAGATATAAGTTTTGCTGGAAATCTTCTTCCACTATGTTGTAACAATGTCCGATTTTACATTATTGCGGACAATTTCAAACTAGAAAAAAAAAGAGACAAATCACTCCATTATTACGTGATCAAAAATTGTCTTTTTAATCATGTTTTCCCCAAACAACATGATCTCTGCTTTTGTAAAAGTGTTCCATTATTGATTGATGATGAGCAGGTCCTTCTCGGCAAGATGCCTTAATGGAAGACAATTTATTGGACAATGATGGTCTATGCATTTACCAATACCGTAAAGCCTAATAAGTTTCTTAGGATCTGGATTACACTCTATATATCGTGATGGTAGAATCCAAAACAGAGGAACCAAATTAATTCTCGTATTCTCGAGGCAAGTTGGTCCCATTGGAGATGATAACATGGGTAAGCCGTTTCACCATCACAGCATCACATAAATCAAGCTTAGTTAGAGTTTGACACTGTTATGATTCAAGCTCAACAAGTTTTCTACAAAATCTTGTCTAAAATTTCTACTTCAAGGAACACCCCCATCTTGGGCATGCTACCCAATGTTTGGCCTGTGATGCATCGAAACGGTTTGAATATATATCGGGACCAGATCTTGTGAATTTTAGAATAACATCATTGTTGGTCTTGCAGATAATGTCACGTTTTTACTATATTGTAACGGTGTTAAATGTTAAGGGAGGTTAGTGTCATTTAGAAACTAGAGGGGACGCGGCTTACATTCTAACAAAGTTTAGGGGAGGTTAATGTAATTTGCCCAAGAAATAATAGAAATTAGGAAATCAAAGTTCCATTGGGTTAATGTCCTTCAAAAATTTAGATTTTTTTTTTGTTTACGGTTAGCTATTCTTATGCTAAGTATGAAATAAAAAGGTTGTTTAGTTGGAATACTCACAGTTCTATCTTTAAGCTAAAAACAACCGTCACTTGTCCAATTAGTTAATTTACACTTCCGAACATCAATAAAACATGTGTTGATACGGCCTGTATGTATCTAAGATAACGGAGTAAAATATTTGTAGAAAATAATGGGAGAATATTGGCTTGTATTATTCTGCCGTGTATGGCTACAATTAGTGTTCTGCCTAAAAGCAATGACTAATAGAGTCTTATGCAATGATGAATTTACCTTCTTTGTTATATATTTTACATATCATTTCCAATTAATTTTTACTAATGATTTTCGAGAGTGACTTAGGGCTACTAAGCCAAAAGTTTAATAACAAATACTAAAAGGGTATATGAGTCATTTCCACAATAACTAAAAAAATTCGTTAAGTTTGTGGTTAGTGGCCACTAATCATAGACTCATATTTGTGGTTAGTGGAATCCAAAACACTAGTTGGACCACAGACTCATATTTGTGGTTAATGGCGATAAGATTACCATGTCGACCTTCACGGACGAGATTTCAAATTTATTTGGTCCGCCATGGAGCTATGTGTATGGTTACCATGCTCCAGCCCCCCTATCTTGATGTTAATCTATTTGCACTATATCATTATTAACATATCACGTGGAGCTAAGCTATTGGGCCAATGGCCTAGTGCAGTGGTGCCACTGCTGTTTTTATTTGGCTTGAAGCTTTGAATACCATCTTCTTTTTTTACCGAACTTTCAATGGCATCTTGAATTATCGATTTATCACGAGTCCGACTTATACTAAATAATAGTTTAGTAGTCGTTACTAAATGAGCATAATAGATTTGATTTCAGATGATTTTCATGATATGCGAGAGATTGTTCTATGTTTTAAAAGATTATTAATATAATGGACTCTTTTAGATTAAAAGAGTACGATATTATTTACAAAACTTGATACATATATACATACATATTCTTTTGGATACATTTTAATTTTTTTCAACTCACCCCCACAGCCATGTAGCCATACAATCCTGGCTCTGTCCCTGACTCCAACCCCTTCTTCTCTGCGTCCTCGACCCTATATATTATTATTATTATTATTATCAAATATGTTTTGCTCCTGTCAAAAAATAAATACGCTTTCAAACACTACTATGCAGTGTTAATATAACTAGGAAACTACATATAGGGTTAATGATTGTTCAATTATTTCCATAGATCACTATTGTAAGTATAATAAAATAATTTGAGTAAATTATCATTAAATAATTCGCTCTAATTTCTATAGCAAACCTAACATCTAAAAATATAAATGATGGAAATTTGGGAGTGTTACATAAATTATCCCTACTCATATAGTGGTTTGTAAATGTAAACAACATGAACTCATCATGCACCATGCATGAAAGCTTAACTATATGTAAATACACACAAAAAAGACCCAAATTTCATGCAACATCCATGAAAGCTCAGCTGCATGTTGACACACGCAGAAAATACCATACTTTAATCGTACACCAATTTTATTATGAGTTTTGCTAATTGGTAATTTGGTATGAAAAGAATTGACAGAATCAATAAAAAAAACATGTGGAGCTATTAATGTATATTTTTTTTAACTGAAATTAGGAGATAATACGTGTCTTCCTTAAAATCCGTTTCGTACTAAAGATCATTTACCTGTTATTATACCCTGATACTACTAGTTTGAAGAATATTAGAGCATGGAAACAGGAAAATTATAATATTTCTTACAATTGCATCTTTGTCTCTTGGTATCACATATCCTCTATAGAAAATTTAATAACATTCTTTTATGCGTCAAAAAAAAAAACATTCTTTTAAATACACTATGATCAACCCATTTTTAAAAACACTTTTCTTTTTACCATTTTACCCTTCAGCTTTGGGTAAAAATCTTGTATTCCATTTTGTCTCCTTGACTTGACCCATGTTCAGCTTATAAGACAACTTACTTAAAATAAACAAAAAACAAATAAAAAATATTCAAAAAGTATATTGATAGTAAAACTCTGTACTTAACTAGAGTGCATTTCTTACATAAAGCACGTAAGCTTGTCAAATTTTAAATTTTAGTAAATGAAATCAAAATATTACAAATATTATTTACAGTGTATTCCTATAATTTGCCAAGGGAATAAAGATGAAGCCCTCAAATATTTCAGCAAAAATAAGGGAGTTATTCAACTTTAGGTTGGGATTTAACCAAGAAACTTCTGGCTTCCTCGTCAGTAACATCGCTGTATTGTGAAATCAAACAACAAATTATGATATGTTAAAGAGAAAAATTAACACAAATGAACTGAATCATAAGAAAAAGATCATTCAGAAACCTGTCTACAGCTTCTGTTTTTGAGATCAACGTGAGTCCCTTAGAAGCAAGATATTCACAGAAACTTTCAAGTCTTTTCTCTTGGCAGTAATTGCAAAGATGTTTGAGGAAATCGTTGAACTGTTTCGGTTCCTTCACAAAACAAGTTTATGAATTTAACAAGTTACCATGAACATCAAATTCGAAAAAGACCATAGGCAGATTAATCAAACAAATTCAAAGTGGGATAATAGATAAATTATAAGTAAAACAGGGAAGTCCTAACTGTTATTTTTAAGATTAATTGCAGTTTTTGTCCCTCAACTTTCTCATTTTTTGCAATTTTAATCCCCATATTTTATTTTTGCAATTTTGGTCCCTTAACTTTTTCAATTTGGCGATTTTGATCCTTTTGTTTTATTAATTGCACTTTTACACCCCAAAAAATCGTGGATTCTGATCCCTATTTTCCTAAAAACCAAGATTTATGGAGACCAAAAGTGCAATTAAAAGAATGGGGACCAAATTCGCCATATTGAGAAAAATGGGGAACCAAAATTAAAATAGATGCAATAAAATCACCAAATTGAGAAAACTGGGGACCAAAAGTGGAATTAAACTTTTTTAATGTACAAGAACAAGGTATATGGATTACCTGCTCAAGGATGCAACCCTTGCGAAAAGCAGCTAAACACTCCACTGCTTTGGGATAGTTATCACCTTCATGGGAGTCCTCTACCAGGTCAAATATTTTATTTTTCATATCCTTAATTGCTTTCAGAACCCAATCCGGATTATCTCTGCGTGAAATCATCGCTTCAAAATCTTGGACAGGAGTCAGATCCCCAATGTTCTCAACTTTAATAGATGTATGTTCAATGAGATTGGCAGGCTCTGCAGTAATGTTTCCTTTACCCTCTTCTTCACTTGAAAAGGTTCTCTTATCTCGCAACGAACGCCTTGACTTTTTCTGCAGTGAGATATTTCAAATATATAACATGATCAATGTCGTAACAACTAGGAGCTACGTACAGTTTCTTACCAAGGGATTTCCCATCAGCTCAAAAGATCTACGAAATGAGTCTACCACGGGTTTGTTTTGCAAAAGCAGTTCAGCATCAGGCACTGTAATTTTTTTTAGTGTGTAATCAACAGGAGGTACTGCAGCATCTGGAAACTTCGATTTCAGCTCAAGATAATGATAAAAGCGCTGAAAAGATACATAAATACATTTGTTAGTTTTATCTTAAGCCTATTTTTCATTTTTGAGAATGGGGGTAAATAAGCTTATTAATATTTTAATATACAGGATAACAAGCATTACGCCTAATTTCTCCAAATCATATGAAATAAAACATGGAAATATAAGTGGATAAAGAAGAAAGGAAATAAAGTAGAGAAACAGATAAGTGGATAGAATACATACTGCCAGTACTGGATTTGGTGTCAAGTCAGGTCGCAAAGTTTCCTGTTTCCCATGTGGTGCAAGATCAAGCACTTTTATTAAGTTGGCTGCTGATTCTAGTTGTTGTTGGTTTGGCTGACACGATGCCAGGAAGTTAGAGAAAGAAGGGAATTGAAACTCTCGCACATCTTCGGCAAAAGGAAGAGCATTGAAGTAAAATGAATCAGGCTGCACAGCATAATCAGAGAACCAAGTAATTGATAAATAATAGCAGAATGAAAGCCAGTGAAAGCATTAGCAAACTGATAAACAATACAAGAAACTGAGACAGAAAAAACTTACAATCTTTTCTGTGTCAGATACATTGGGTGTCAATACCCCAATGGTAACATTCCCTTGTCCATTTCTCCAAACGCAGCGTAAAATTGCAACCTTATTCGTCTCCTTCATAGCCCTTGCAAGTGCAGAAACTGCAAGTATGGCTTTTGTATTTCCAGGTTCAGCTATGAAGACATTGGCATCTTTCATGTAATATTGTCTTTAGTGAACATTTAAAAACAAAAAGAAATGAGAAATAATGAGTCTGCAATATCCTTTAGATTTTTACAAATTTTAATCAAATATATTTTATCAAAGCATATAGAATTTTACCTCAACACATTAGAAGAATCAGTGAATCCCAAAACCTTCACACCCTTTTCTGGTTTGAACTTAACAGCCTCCCACTCAGCTGAGGATATAGGAACTATTTGAGGACCATACCGATATCCTCTAATTCTTTGATCTGGAGGTACAACTTTATCAGGATCTTCAGAACTCCTGTACTCATAATCTACTTTAACTTCATGTGTGGCAAACTTATCAGTTGGAGGAGCCTTATCAGAATATTTCTTCAGAGTTGGAAATCTCTCTTCTGATGTTTTCTTGTATACCATTACCTGGTAGGAAAGATGTTGCAATTTGCAAAGATGATGGTAGGAAAGAATACATATATCTAAAGAGGAGATTGTATTAATGTTATCAGAAGTGAAAACAGAGAAATTTAAGAGCAGTATTTGCTCCCAGTATATTTCTCTTGGCCGAGGCAGATAGCAAAATTAACAAAAAAAAAAATATGCCCCCCACTCAATTCTCTCTCACCTATCTCTATAACTAACACCTCCATCTACATGTTTCCCTCCTTATTACAATTAAGCTTTAGTTTAGTGGATTAAGCCTTCAAGCATTAACTTGTAGGATCCTCTTCTAATTGGAATCATGTTGGACTTCATTAGGATCGACCAAAGAGATTATAAGTCAAACCATGGAGAGAAATTTGGATTTATGTGATCTATCACTAAACATGATTCACAATAGTATCGTATGATCCATGTAGCCAACCTCACTTAGTGGAAAAAAGCTATGGTTGTATTATAGCATCGAAATAAAAAATAGCAAGTTGAAGTCCTAAGAATGAAGCAAAATATAAAATATGATTTTAAATATTAGGAAGGAGAGAAAACAACACTGAGTATGCCATGACATCATGTTCACCTTGCCTTAAATTATTTGATATAAATATTCATCCTGTCTATAGGCAACTCAAACTTGGAGCATTTGAAAATCATTCGCAGAAAAACATGCAAAATGACAGATTGGTTTTGTCATTAAATAAAAATAATGACACGAAAATAAGACATTCATCACGGATCTGAAGACTAAATTCAACATATCATAATGTATATCTCACCTTAATCCTTAGTTTTGGACCGAATTCGAGATCCCCTCTGAAAATGGTAACTGGAGTTATAGTTCGGGTTCTGAGAGCGCCAAACAAAGAAACTGGATCATCCACATACAACAATCTTGTCGACGTTTCCTTTGAAAAAATATTTAAAAGACGATCATTCTCGTCCATTATTCTCTTGTTTGCACCTTGACTAAGCTTTCCTCTCATAATTATACTTTCCATTCTCATACCATGGGAAGTCATTTGTTTAGCAATGGTGGTAACTTGTTCTTCTTTTGTTCCTTCAAAGGGTTCTTTTATCGGACAGTGTGCATTTGTAATAAGACAAAGACGTTTCTTTCCTTTGTTAGTTACTCCAAATTTTTTAATTAACATATCCATGCCAACAATGACAGCATCAAGAACTAACATCAAAGTCAAGGTAGCCAGAAAAAGGTAAAAGAGCTAATCAGGTTCCATTGCAGGAGGAAGGATCAACTTCCTCTTCAAAAATATATAATTAACTGTAGAAAGTTTTGCTAAAGAATACATCCTGTAAATGTTAATAAAAATATTGTCAAAAAATAGTAACTCATTATACCAATCATACAAGAAAATATTATCAACAAAAATTAAGTGCAGCAAGGTGTTATTCGTGAAGAAGCAATTAAATTGTGTAAGAACATGGTATTTTTGTATATGTAAAGAATTACAGATAAGATATATATAGCTAATTATTATATTATTATAAAAGAAAAAGAAGAATTAAAATGCAAGATATATGGCAGTGAGAATACACAATAGGAATCACAAATGTAAATCTAAGAAATCTTATAAGTTACAATCTAAATGCAAAGAATTCACAAAATGGTAGTCTTAAAAGTAGGTCAAAATTCAATAGCATATATAGACATATATTTATAGCTTTGTGGATACAATCACCATCTGTAGTTCCTCGAGGCAATTGTTGTAAGGCCTCAACAATGTCACCGTCCACAACTTTAATATTTTTCAAAACCACGACATGCTCATATCCACCCACTTCCGTCGTTAGTTCGTTGTCAGTATCTGAAAAATGTATAATAAAACATGGGTGAGACTTGAGAGATGCCTTTGATCAAACTCCAATACCAACAGAACTACAAAAAAAATTCCATAGGTAGGGTAATCTACACGGATTTGACAAAGTCATTAAATCCTATTGTATATCATGTGTTAGGACCCCAAGTAATAGAAATAAGCCCAATAAGCCCCCTGTACTTCAATTCTATTTTAGAAGGCCTAAGAGTATAAATAGAAGTGAGTAGTGTTCTATGAGGATATAGATCTGTATTACTTTCTTTGTGTAACTGCTTGGCAGGTGTAAGGGGTTAAGCCCTTTGTGGAAATAATAACAGAATTCTGTTTCTTCCTATCTTTCTCTCTTGTTTCTCCTATATTCTCTCTGAAAATCCTTAAAGAAAAACTCTAGCTCTATCAATTTGGTCTAACCTGCCATCTTCCTACGCGATTTCTTGTGCTTCTGGTTCGCCATGGAGGAACGGATGGATTCTTTGGAAGCTTCGGCGGAATTCTTGAAGATGGCTTTTCAACATTCTTCGTAACTCGCGAAATTTGAACCTTGTATTACTACTATTGATGAAATCAACAAAATGCTCCAATGGTTCTAGACCGATCGTGGCATTTGGTGGGGTAAACTAGATGACCGCGAACCAAAGTCCCACGCTTCTATAGCCGGGGACCGCTCTCATAAATGGTTCGAGAATGTTGTACCAATGTTCGAAGGTACCGACTACCGACCCTATTGGGTGGATAGCACGCAAGATGTTCTTTGAAATTCACCGGATTGTAGTCGTCAAATGCTTACAATTGGCGTCTTTGAGTGTGGAGGGAGCGGCAGTTCATTGGTTTCATTTCTAGTGTCAGAAAAATTCAACTAGTTCTTGGGAGATTTTCTCCAAGGACTAGATTCTGGTGATAGAGCATGCGGAGGTGTGTTCAGGTGCTTGGCTATGGTGAAGAATGAACAGGGTTTGGAGGGGTATGTGCGTGAACTTGAATCTTCAGCAGCCATGGTTGGGTTGATGCCCAATGTTTAAGTGTTAGGCTATTTTCTTGGAGGTCTTTGTCCGGACTTGCGTAGCAAGGTTCGCATTCACGATCCCATCACACTCGACAAGCAATTGATCTTATGGGAAGGCTTCAAAAAGGTTTGCATGTTTTTAGGTGATGGGGGGTGCGTACACGTGGCTCGCTCTCGTTGGCGAATTCTTTCGCTAAATTGAGCATCTCTTTGGCAAATGGAGGTGCGAATCCCATCAAGACTCATGGGGCTGGTGACTCAAAAGGGGTTGTGATTGGCAAGTCAGGGACGGTGAGTGAGCTCACGTATTATTACCACGAGTACCACAAGAAAGGGTAAGTGTAGCACAAGATAATTACCTTATCACGAGTATATGTGGCGCGCGAGGAAGGTCATTGTTTTAGGTGTAATAAGGCTTTCACCCGAGTCCCCGTTGTGTGTCGAGTAAATTTATTCGTGATGAACTTGAGGGAAGGCGAAAGGCGATGTTGGGGATGGCGTGATTAAGGAGTTTCAATTGGATTTGGGAGTGTGTTTGCCGATACTAAGGGGTTACCTCCCCATTGTGATGTGGTTCATCGGATTCCGTTGAAACAAGGCACAAAATCGGGATAATTCAGCCTAGTTGTAGTCTTTTACTCCAGTCTAGTTCTTCTAGTTAAAAAGAAGGATGCGACGTGGCGTTTCTGTGTGGATTATTAGCTTTGAATAAGGCTACCGTGTCGGATAAGTACCGACTGCCTGTTATTGAGGAGTTACTAGGCCTAGATGAGCTAGGTGGTTGTTTTCTTTCCAAAGATAGATTTGAAATCTGGTTATCATCAAGTGAGGATGCATGAGCGTGATGTGTTAAAAACAAACTTTCGAACTCACCAATGAAACTACGAGTTCTCAGTACCGTTTGGGGTGGTGGTTGACAAGCTAGGTAAATATTCTCACTTTATCCCTCTGAAACATCCTTTAAAGCTAGGACTTTAGCTGAGATTTTTGCTAGAGAAATAGCTAGACTACATGGGGTTCCAGTGCCCATAGTAACTGATGGGGACCTTACTTTCGTGAGCAATTTTTTGCGAGAGATCTTCAAAATAAATTACAAGCAACACAACGGCTATGGGCACGACTTACCATCCGGAATTCGATGGTCAAACTTAAATTATAAACTGAGTTTTGGAGACCTACCTACATTGTTTTACAGCTGAACAACAAAAAGCGTGCAGAAATTTCATACAGTGGGCTGAATACCGGTAAAATACAAGTTTTCAGGCCTCAACTAAAACTACACCTTTTGAGTTTGTATATGGAAGGCCACCCCCCTCCATTCCAGATTCATACCCGGTGAAGTGCTGGTAGAGTCCATCGCAAAATATTTACAAGACTGAGATGAGGCAGTGAAGCAATTGAAGGAGCATCTGTTACATGCTCAAGAGCAAATGAGAAACAAGCAGAGAAGACACCAACCATTCAAGTTGGTGATTGGGTTATCTTCAGATTCGGCCACAACGGCAAGGGTCTTTAGAGCAAAAACTGCATCCTAAACTAGCTGCCAGGTTTTATGGGCCATTTTGGGTTCGGCTGCAACTAGTCGCCACGGCCAGAGTATATTCAGTATTTCATGTGTCTCGACTAAAAAAAGTTATTGGACAGCAAGAGGTTGAAGCATCTCTTCCACCAGAATACAAGTGGATGCAAAGAATATTGTAGCAGAGACAGTTCTGGCCAAACAGGTGATTAACAGGGGCGACGAGCTGGTGACACAGGTGCTGCTGCAGTGGCAGCAACGAGGAGGAAGAAAATGAGGCAATTATGCTGGAGCAGTTTCCATAATTCAACCTCAAAAGTGGGTGTGTGGGGGTGATGCTGTTGGGACCCCAAGAAATAGAAAATAAGCCCATTGTACTTTAGGTTTATTCTAGAAGGCCTAAGAGAGTATAGATAGACGTGAGTAGTGCTCTATGAGGATGTAGATTTGTATTACGTTCTATGCGTAACTTCTTGGCAGTTGTAAGGGTTTAAGCCCTTGGTGGAAATAGTAACAAAATTTTGTTCCTTCCTGTCTTTCTCTCTTCTTTTCCGGTATTCTCTCTGAATATCCTTAAGGGTCTGTTTGGGAGTTTCGGAAGGAGGGGATGGGAGGGCTTTTAGAGACAGATATAGAAACCTTTCACCATAGTTGAGTGAGTAATTTTGTAAACAGTGATAAGAGAATGCTTATAATTAATATATTTTTAATTTTAAGACTACTATAAAAGGATGTAAATGATTTGAAGAATTTGTCAAAGCCCTCCAAAATCTTGTTCCAATACTTTTAAGTTCTTCCTTCCATTTATCTTTCGTCCTTCTTTTAAGACTATCCTTCATCTAATATACTCTCTCTACCGAGGCTTCTACTTTACATGTCTTCTCTACACTTGCCCAGAATATACCAAAGGCAAGAGTTTACTTTTTTTATAAGTGCTACCTCAACATTTTATTCAACATATTCACTTTTAACTCTATCATTTCATATGTGTCCACTGGTTCAGCTTAACACTCTCATCTGTACAAAATTGAAGTTCTTTTCTTGTGGCCCTTTTACGGCCAAAATTCAGTCCTATACAATATCGCAAGTCTTATGTGTGTGTCATGTAGTAGAATTTTCTTTAATATTGACAAACTCTTCTTTATGACAAATATAGTCAAAGCACTCATCCATAATGTAAGGACAACTACTGACTGAAAGAAAATAAATATTTCAGTACAAGCACAGTTCTTCCAGTGACACATTGTTGTAAATAGTTGCAGTAGCAACAGGAAATCAAAATGGAAAATCTTGATTCATAAAAACTGAGTAAAATTCTATGTCAGAAAATCAAATCTAACTAATAAAAACCCGATTCCTAATCATGTACCAATGTCATAGTAGATTAGGAGTAGGTCAGAAGTTACAAAGATGGAATAAAATTTTCGACAAACCTGGACTCTCCGAGTTCAACAATCAGTTCCCAAATGACTGAACAAGCTCCCCATTTCCCCACACCCTTTATACTTCTCTCTTTCACCAACTTTTCTACTTAACTGTAGTGACTTATTTGGTTCTGAGGAGACCCCGGCAACTAAGATGCAATCACAGCAGGTCACCACAGAACAACCTCATACTGGTTGCACAACACATGGAAAGGAACAAAGAGATTTTAGACATTGGGCCAATTCGTTGTGCTAATTAGTGAGGCCAGTGGTAATGTTAAGTTGTTCCAACTTTCCAAGCACAACACAATGACATTGGCTTTATTTGTGTTTGGTGTGAACCTTTTGTACTTATTGACATGCACTTCAGAATTTGGCAATTTGATTACAGCATGTCGCAAGAATTACAGGGGTGTTTTTAATCAAATTTGGGAAGCCACGGCTGAAAAATAGAGGACAGCCACCGCTTCAGTGCTATTAATAACTAACTATGAAGAGAAGAATGGGGAAGCATCTTGTCATTCGAGTTACGGATTGCGGCCTTTGAGCTTGGGAAGTGCAGAACCTAAAATTTCCAGAGGCTCATTGGTGATTCCACAGGCTCATTGATTTTATGAAACAGACGGTATTAATAAACAACACCAATGAGCCAACCTTACTACCAATGGACTCATTGGTGTGATTCCACAGGCTCATTGGTTTTATGAAACAGAAGGTGTTAAACACAAACGCGATGGTAATTTTGTAAATAAACAATACCAATGAGCCAGCTAGTGTTGAGATTCCACAACATCTTTCAGTAATTGGGGGAGACTTTCCTTATCATTCTAAATTTCCAATACAATAACCAGGCTCATATCATCAATATAGTCAACAGAGAAAAGACTCTATTTAGAATTTGAGAATTAAACACCATTAAAATGGAAGATAATCTCAAGGAAGTTTTGGCAGTTTCCTACTCTTTATTTCGGCATCACATTTAGCTAAATAACCAGTAAACACCAAGTCAACATCATGTATTGCACATTGTACCATGGAAATTAAAGTAATTACCTTTTGTTCCAAATAAGACAATTCCCACGTCATCGCATTTGTTATACATCAGCTGCACATTACATATAAAAAAAAAATTAAAATTAGAAGGATGGGGCTATTGAAGCTTTCAGTAAACAACACTAAACACAAAAAATGGGATTACAAAGATGAGTAGTAGTAATACCTTCTTCTGTACAAGCATGGAGCATACTTTCTCAATTTCAGGAAGAACCGAATGCATGGATGGGCCCACATCAAGCGAGAAAAAGCAACGATTCTGTTTATTTGTTGTTTTTTACAGAATTTTGATTATATAGTAATACTAATTGAAAACAAACAATGATTCATGCGTTGAAGCGGTGAAATTTGAAGTAAGAAAAATATCCTAAATGGAATTTCTCCGAAAATGAGTCAAATAGAAGTAAAACCCTAAACCTAGAGGAACGAAGTTGGGGATGCAAAATGGTGTTGGAAAAGGAAGAAAAACGAACCTTGTTTTGAGCCATGGATGGAAAAGACACGAGAGTGAGAGTGAGAATGAGATTAAGCTTGCAGAAGAAGATGAATAATTGAAAATGTATGCTGCTTCATTCGTATTCCCGCTTCAAAGGGTGAACTTAAATACCCCAAGTCAAACGAAGGTCCCACAAATCCATAATATTGTCCTCCAAATGCATCTTATTTTTTTTTAAACTACAAATATGTCATCCAAATGTTAATTGGAGCCAAAAGTCAATGATAAAGTAGATTTTATCATTATAAAGAGGGGTTATTATTACTATTTTAATTTAAATTAGGCAAATATTATCTGGGGTCTCTTAATTTATTTTCTGTTTTCATTTAGGTTTCTTTAAGTTTTCGAGATAACAAATAGGTCCATTAACTTTTAAAAACGTTACGCAACCATAGTCTTACTTGTCTGTTACGGTGCTGATTTGGCATGCTACATATTTTTTATTAATTTTAACTAAAAATTTCTAAAAAAGCTGGTTCCTCTTCTTCAAAAATTAAATTATAAATTAATTTTGGTAGCACCAACCTCTTCCTTCTTCACACGGATCTCACCTATGTTTTTGATTTGTTCACATATCTCCTTGTTCTTCTTCCATCTTGAGCAAAAAACAAATCAAAATTAAGGAAAAAGCCAGAAACCATGAAACTTAGATATGGAAAAACCTAGAAATCGAGATCTCAAAACCCAAGGCAGTAAATCATGAAACAAAATCGAAGCCCGAAACACATTTCATCTTCATTTTCATCCCAAAAACGAAATCGAAATTGAAATTCTTCATGCACAAATCAGGTTCACAAAAGAGTGAAGGATGAATCGTTGTTAAGAAATATGCTTCCATTGTTGTTGTTGTTGTGGTGAGATGGGTTTTGGAAAAATGGTGAAATAGAGATATTTTGGTGAATCGGGGGAAAATGGTGAATATGGTAAACGAGAAAGCATGGTGATGAACTCAATGTAAGTGAGTGTAAGAAATCGAGATCGTCGAGAGAAAGAGAGTTGTGCGGTGGGGATTGAGAGAGTGAGGTTGAAGAAGATGAAGTTTGCAAAATATATATATATTTATTTGAACTTCGACTTCATGGTATTTCGGTGTATAAGCCCAAGTGCCCAACACTTTGAAATACCATGAAGTCGAGTTCAACGATTCAATTGAACTTTCCTCGGATATCCTAAATCCAATCGAACGCTTTCCTCACCCTTTCCTCAATGATTTCTAGTTCGCTCTCTCTCTCTCTCCTCTCTCTAATCGTGAATTCTTCAATGATTACGAATTCATTTGATCATCGAGTTTTCATTTCTAGTTTCCTATTCCTTGATTCGTTCCTTTTGATTCGTTCCTTTTGTGAGTTTAGAGTTTCTAAATTAGGGTTGACGACGATTAAGCGATTTCTCCTCCGAATTTCGGGAACAAGCAATTAAGGAGTTTCTTCGGAGGATTAGCTTCACACAAAAAGTGTTGGTTTTGGGTTTTAGCGTGACATCTTACTCGGTATTCATTTCTAGTGTTTACTATTTTTTCTCATCTTGTTCAAAGAATGCTTTTCTCTTTTATTGATTACGATTTTGATTCTCTGTTAATCTAGTGTTTCGCGAAAGTGTTTGGGTTTTCGAGTTTGTATACTTATGATCCGTGTTAGTTTTGATTGTGATGTTGTTTTGCTATTGAACAATTATAATTTCTTAATGAAGATATGGTGGGCGGTGATGTTATTGCTTTTCTTTTGTAGCCGTGAATTAAGGTTGTGTTTGGGAAACCGCATAATTTCGACGATTTTGAGAGTTTATATCAAAATAAGTGAAAACATTGCCTATGAACTTGTAGTTATTTTGTAGTGCTTTTTTGTTTATTCTTTGTCACTTTTCTGCCTTTGGCTAGCTAGTCTCTATGTGTGGATGGTGCTTTCGCTCTTTCTTTGCCTTTTGGAAATATGCTATTGCTAGCTAGCTTGATGCTCCTCACACGTAAATGTACTTTACTCGGATGATATTGATAATCCCCTTCTTGGAATATTTGCTACATGTTTGGTTTTCTAACAAAAATCACCACTTATCCCCCTTGGAATATTTGCATATTTTTCAAATATATTAGGATGTTTATTGGTTGGCTAAACAAGACTTTTTGGTCCTCGCAAATGTCAAGAAAATCCAGCT
Source organism: Oxytropis ochrocephala (assembly GCA_020916435.1). Classification (NCBI taxonomy): domain Eukaryota; kingdom Viridiplantae; phylum Streptophyta; class Magnoliopsida; order Fabales; family Fabaceae; genus Oxytropis; species Oxytropis ochrocephala. The sequence goes on from CM037091.1 coordinate 88,223,810, forward strand.
TTAGTCCTCGCAATTTCAAAACTTTTAAAATAGTCCTTGCAATTACTAAACGTTAATCGTTTAGTCCTCGCCGTTAACTTCCACTAACGTTGTCGACGTGGCAATGCTTGTGTGTCATATTTTAATGAGTTGGAAAATAAGTTTTATTTCTATGTCAATATTTTAATGCCACATAAGCTACTGAAACTAAAACAAAAATGAAAAAACAAAACATTTCTCTCAAATTCATCTTCATCTTCTACTGTATCAAAAAACATCATCTTCTTCAATACACCATCACCATCCCTGACACCAAATCCCTAATTCTTCTTTCTCATTTTCACTCTTAATCCCAACATTCAATCCTCAAGCATTCGCTCCAAAGATAAAAACTCGAATTTGAGCCAGAAACACAATCTCACAACCAAAACAAAGCATCAAAATTTAACTGGTGAAAGGAAAAAGAATCTCATTCACAACCAACACAACCCTCAAACTCAACTTCTATCACTGAAAATCAAAACCCACTTTTTAAACGAAAAATCTCAGCTGCAACAACAACACCGTTGAAAGGAAAGAAACATTCGCAGAAAGAGAGAAAAAGATTTTCATGGTGAAGAGTGGGGGCGAACGAGGAGGGTCTGATGCGGCGGGTTCACGATCAGGTAAGGGAAGAACCCAGATCAGAGAGAAAGATGAAGTTAGCGAGAGATGGCGGAGTGGCGGTGGCGGACAACGTTTGCGGTGGCCGGCGGTGCTTTCGTGGATTTCGCCGCGCGTTCACCGAGCGTCTTTCGCGATACTTTGAGAATGCGAAATACCTTTTGGATCCGCTCCTCTTAACGATAACTAGAAATCCGATTATGGAAAATACTTGAAGTATTGAGAGGAGCTTGGATTTAAGTTGGTTAGTGGTTTTGCAAGAGGTTTGAAGAAATGCTTGGAAATAAGGGAATATTGAGATTGTTTTGTTTTGTTTTTCTCTTCTAATTTCAAGGAAATGAGGTGGAATTTGATCTGGGTTTAGGATTTTAAAACCCATTTCCATCTAATTGGTGACCAGCGGAGGAAGAGCAAGGAGATCAGCAAAGAGGAAGAAGATAGATTGAAGAAGAAGAGAGAAGAAGAAGAATAAAGAAGATGGATGAAGAAGAAACAGTGAGATCTGGAGATGAGTATAACGAGATGGATGAAGGTTAAGAAGAATACATAGAGAAGATGAAGATGAATTTGAGAGAAATGTTTTTGTTTTTTTCATTTTTGTTTTAGTTTCAGTAGCTTATGTGGCATTAAAATATTGACATGGAAATAAAACTTATTTTCCAACTCATTAAAATATGACACACAAGCATTGTCACGTCAGCAACGTTAGTGGAAGTTAACAGCAGGGACTAAACGATTAACGTTTAGTAATTGCAAGGACTATTTTAAAAGTTTTGAAATTGCAGGGACTAAACTGGATTTTCTTGACATTTGCAGGGACCAAAAGTATTGTTTAGCCTTATTGGTTTTCACCCCACCTCTTAATTAGTAGACAATCTTTCCTGTATTTTGTTTCATATTGTTGTTGATTTCATCTAACTTTGTTTTCCTCTTTGTCAAGCAAGATTCGGATGAGAACAAGTCCCCGATTCTCAAAATTGTTGAAAGCGAACTACGACAAGCTCGTGAGTGTGCCGAGTAAGAATTAAGAATTAAAAATTAGTTTTCTCATTTCCTAAATTTTTAACAAGCATGTTCTCATTTGTTGTGTAGTTGAAAATACTGATAAGTGTTGGTTTGGTTCCACAACATATCTTGGCTCCACCTAACTATGAATTCATTTGCCAGCTATAAGTAATTCAACACCATAGAATTTTTGGATCCTATATCATTATATGTATGTTAAAATTCAACTCTAAGCACCGGTGGAGAGGACTTTAAAATTGCACTATCCACTATGTCAGGATTTCAACTATATTGTGTGAAGAATAATATGGCTGATTTAGTGTCATTTATTATATGTGCAACGGTACAAGATATAGGTACTTGCAATATTATTTATTTACATCAATCTCTATTGTGATTTTCTATATTAGTATATGATTCTCTATCTTTAAAAAACATCTGGTTCTCTGTCTTAATTAGCAGGAAAACAACCAACTTCTTGAATTTCATCTACATGAGATCAATCATGCTGGATCAGAGTAACTGAAGTAATTTTCTTCTTTCTTTTTCAATTGTGGACATAAACATAGGCTCACTTTGGGTTGCTTCATCAAGAGAGAATGATTTGAACTGGGTATTTGAAGATGTAGTTGTACTAAAAATGACCAAAGAACATGTTACAAGCAACTTAAAGCATAAGGGACCTAGTATAATGTGCAGTTTCAATTTCTGCAGAGTCATAATGTGCAGAATCAATCACTACAAACTTGAGAGATTGAAAGAAGGAAAACAAAGATAGAAATGTTACTATGGCATTATTATATGCATCTTTAGTTTACTCTATGGTTTTCAACTTCAAACTTGAGATCTTTATATTTATGTATATAGCCTATATTGATGATGTTCAGTATTTTAGCTTTGGATCTTGAAAAGAGATGTGAGATATATAATTTACACTCAACTTATTTCGTTGCTTTGCTTATTTAAGTTTTTGGTAAGTTAATTAGCTGTTAGTTGTGGTTAGATTTTCTGTTATGCTTAACCATAGTTTAGTTAGCTAATAGCTTAGTTTTACTCATCACTGAATCACTATATGTATGGTTCTTCGTTATTCAAGAAAAAATTGGATAAGGTTGGGTATATCGGGTGCAAAATCTTGTTTAAGTTGCTAAATTACATTCTTAGTTTTACTAAAGCTTTGAATCACTATATGTATGGTTCTCTCTTGTTCAAAATCTTGTTTAAGTTACTAAATTACATTCTTATGTACAGTGGAGGTTTTTGATTTTGTTGAACTAAAGCACACTTCTATATCATTTTTGACATAAAGAAACCGAAACTATAGTTTCACATTGCTCAGAGCTAGAAAGAGAAATATAAAGGTAATTTCACTTCATGTTCGATTGAACTAAAGCACACTTCTATATCATTCTTAGTTTTTGACATATAGAATTCACAATATATGTTCGATTGAAAGCGTTGATTGAATCGAACTGAACTTCGGCTTCGTGTATCCAGACTCAACAATGTAACCTCCCGGATTTGTGGCATTTCCAAAGCAGCGATTGATTCGCAGAACTTCTTTCTGGGCGGTGCGCAGGTCACCTTTCAAACATAGTGTTGTTTCCTACTCTCACCTTCAATGTCATGTCCTTGAAGTTGGCTTTAATGTCCCCCAACTTGTCTAGCCAATCAATGCCCAGACCATATCCTCTCTCCTTCAGAGGAAACACAAAGCAATCAATCACAATTTCGGACTCTGTATCATCACTTGGAGACCTCTGCATACCCCTTGAATTCTTATCCTCTCTCCATTCCCAATCTTCACCCAGCAAGGTGTTGTTGTGTCCACTTGCAGGCCTTGTGCTGTTACTAGTTTGTTTGAGATAAAGTTGTGTGTGGCACCACAGCCAAGTAGTATCAATATCTCAATCAACTTCAACATTCCTTCGAGCATGAAGGAACATTTGAGAGGATGACACGCCATGCTATACAAATGCAAACTCTTCACCGCCGCTTCCCATACGATATCTTCCTCTTCCTCGCCCTTCATATCTTCTCGAACCGCTCGGTTCTACATAGAGTATTTTCAAGACTTTGTTCTTGCAAACATGTCCTATAGTATACTTCTCTTCACACGTGAAGCATAGGCCTTTCTTGCGACGTTCTTCAATTTCTTTACTCCCCACAGACCTCGTCGTTGCCGGCGTAGGCCCTTTCCCGCCTTCACTGACCTTCGGTGCACCTCCACTGTCAGAGGTTATCTTGCCGTAGAACCACCATTCTTGAAGTTGTTAAAACCACGAGCACCATACCTACCAGCAGCACTAATCTTTTCCTCGACCAGCAACGCTACGTCCATCATATCAACAAGTGTTTTTGGCCGTTGGAGGCGTACCTCCGCTCGGATATCGTCGCGAAGACCATTAGAGAACATTCCCGCAAACAACGATTGATCTTGAATCGTAATGTGACTAGCAATGGACTCAAACTTCTTACGATACTCCCTTACCGTTCCATCTTGCTTCATGTTCATCAACAGTTCAAACGCATTGGTGATGACCGTCGATTGAAACCGTGAAGAATGTCTTCCTTCAACCCGCTCCACTCGAGAGTGTCTCGGTGTTCGCCTCCCACCATTGCATCCACGCGCGCGCCGCCTCCATTGCCAGTGAGTCTTTGCGTCGAGCTTGTCTTCTTCCTCGATGTGACGAACCTTGAAGAAGCGTTCCATCTTCATAAGCCAACCGGTGGCGTCGTCGCCTGAGAACACCGGTAGGTCTATCTTGCGTAAACGACACTCGCCGTCGCCATTGTTGTTATTATTCGGGCCTTGATTTCTCGGGTTGCCCTGGTCATGGCGACCCGACGTCCCTATTTGCAACGCCGCGATCATTGCTTCCATACGCGCGAGTGCTTCATCGACGCGTCGTTGATTGCGCACCTCGGACTCTTCCAGTCTTCGTTCCAACTCCTCCATTCTTGGATCCATTTCTGTTGATGATTTGAACCTTCCGTCGCGGCATGAAACGCAATTTCCCAGCCGATCGAAGATGGCTCGATACGATTGATAGATTCAAGATCAAGAAGAGTTATTCATTGAATCAATGGTGAATCACACAAGGTTACAATCTCATTGGTTTAGAGTTCCAATGAGAACTTTCATTCGATTACAAACCGAAATTGCATTTACAATTCAAAACTAACAAAACTAACTTTTCATTATCACTAGTTACTATTTATACATATTGTAACTAGCTGAATTTACAATTCTACCCTCCCTTAGTTCTTATTAATGTCTCTATTTTTCTATAATACACCTTTTTCACATATGGCTGCTATCATGATGTTTGGTGATTGTAGCACCAAACAAGACCCAACATTCCAAATACATGTACACCTTCAACATCGTAGCACTCATGCTTTAGTTGAAGGTAAGCGTTATGGATTTACAAAATTCTAAATCAAACAGTTCAGATTACTAATAGTGGATCATTGAACTGCAAATGTAAGAAACAATCTGTATTTATTGCGGTTATAAAAACTGGATTTAAAATTATCATTTCTAAAGGGTTTGGTTATATGTGGTTCAATTCAGTTCTAAGGATTTATCCCCACACCCCTATCAAATAAAACTATCTATAACACAACAATTCACATCCAAATGAAAAAAATTTACATCATAAGCAATAAGTGACTTTGAATGCAGAATTGCAGTTAGTTATAAGGGTGCATAAAGGGTCTCTCATGAGCATAATAAAAGTTGTACATAGGTTCTGATAGTATATAAATAAGAGAGAAAATTACACTGTCCCCCTGAGAGATGCTTGAACTTCACTACCTTCTCCTAATAAGTAAATATATCTTACACTTAGGTTCATTTTAAAATAATCAAACTCCCTATGCATCTATTTTCTCTTTTTGGCTGTCAATATCATTAACAGAATGTTTTGAACTCCTACTGTCAATTATTAAACAATAAAACATAGAATAAGATTTTGGACATCTTCTTTTTAAAGTCGATAAAACGGATATTTAAAACTTCATTTTCTCCTCTAACTCTAAAGTCTTAAAATCACCAATCAAGTGTTTAGATTTAGTTATCAATGACATTGAAAACAGTACACAAGTAAAAAAATTATCGGAAGGATCATTCAAACTCTTTCACCACCATTAAAAAGTTCATTTATGTCACAATAGACTAAAGTGTAAGACATTTTACATTTCAGGAAACGGGAATGTAGATTTGAACATAAAACTAAGGGAGGGAGAGTGTAATTCAAGCTTCTTTCGAGGGAGGGGAGTGTAATTCAAGCTTCTTTCGAGGGAGGGTATAACATACAAATGATACATTGTAGCCATGTAGGTAAATCAGCTTCCGTGCCGTCTATTTGAATGTAAAACAGTCCATATAATGTAAGATATGTAAGAATATTTAGGACAGAGTAAAAAATAAAAAAAAAAACTGGAACAATAAGAATATTTTGGAGCAGAACACATCAAGCATATGCTTCAAAGAGTCGAAAATCGAAAATATAATAATATCACAGATGAGAAAATAATCAATTACAAGAATCTATCTGGCATGGAAAGCATTGATACTTTAATTATTAAGAAAAAGAATTCCCTACTGAACAAACCACCTTCTACAAGTATTATTTCCTACGGAACATTTGTGAGCCATATGCATTTCAAGAACCATTTAACTCGTTAATGATTAAAGAGAAGATTATAGCCATGATTCAAGAAGCGCTATACTATTAATGTAAGAGCGCGCGAGTCAAATCAAATACAAGTTCAACTGGCAAGTAAATAGAATAATAAACGTACTGGATTTCTTCTATCTATATAGCTGCTACTGCTAAATGAGATTTGTTACTGGGTTCGTTCTCAAGGGATAGCTTATTTTTAAGTGAGGAACAAATCAAAGAAGAGAGTGAATGAACAACAAGAGAAGAAAAAAGGCAAATTACTTTAAGAAAGGGGACTCACGGTGCTACGGCGGAGTTAGTGTTAGTCGGAGGACTGCGGGTTGGCCGTCGTCGGGGGAGGACAGCGGAGCTGCCGCGTGAAGAGTGACTCAGTTTCAAAGATCAAGCAGAAATGAGCAAGTTCGAAAACCCTAACTCTCAGACACTTCAGCAATATCGCGAAACTTTCGGCTTTGGCGGGTCAACCCGACCAATTTCTGGCCCCTTTTAGTGATAGGGTTAACGCCACGGACACATCAACACGGGTTAGTAGTTAACCCGACCTGCAGATGCTTCTCCGTGTTTGTTTGGATTGGACAAATCTGAAATCCCACTTCCTTTTGACAAAAAAAAAAGTTTTGGTTTGGAATTTCCCCCCTCTCCCAAATTTAAGGATTAAGATGCGGTGCATTCGGTTGTGATGCATTCGGGTGCATTCGGAAAATATGTGTCTATCTCTCTCCTAACAACTTTTATATTTTTTATATATAAAAGTTGTGAGGAGAGAGATAGACACATATTTTCCGAATGCAGCCGAATGCACCACAACCGAATCCACATGATCCAAATCCCAAATTTAAAGAAAGTCTCTAAAATACCCTCACTCCCAACTTCCCCTTCCTCTTATCCCTCGGTCTCTCTGCGAGATCTATCTCTTCTCCCCAACCCGCACTCCCCTCTTACTCTCACCACCATCACCTAAGTGTCATAGTGTTCTGCTCGCGTTGTACCACCACGATTCATCTTCTTCATTTCTCTTTCTGCATTTTTTTTAAGTTGAGTAATGTCGGATACCTTTATACCGAGCAGATCTGTACTTGGGTACCAAGTGTATAATTAGTGGGGACTTTGAAGCCAGGATTCTAATAGCGGTCGCGATCACAGTCCACGATTTGCGGTCGTGTTAAGGTTTTCGCGGTTTTGGCCGTTGCGAGCACGTGTTGCGTTGCGTGCGGTGTGAATTAACTACAATAATGCAAAAATTAATTAAAATTATTTGTTCTTTGGAGTGAAGAGTGAAGGAGATCGAGTAATGTGTTTGATTTGTTCCTTTTGGTTTGAAGAAATGAAGCAACTAGCAAGGTCCGATTTGAAATCTTGATTTGAATTTTGAAGTACTTAAGCATCGATTTAAAGAAAGGAAACGAATCGAATAAGAATATATTCTCGAAAGTGACAAGATCTCATCAAAAACAAATCTTTTATACTTTTTCTTTGTTGAACGGTGTTTTGTCGGCGTCTCTTGCCAGAACGACGTTTTGTCGCGGTATTGCCGTGGTCGTGAAGCGGAGTTTTGTCTCGCTTTTTTCCGTGATTTCTTATCACTCGCGTGATATCGGTCCAGAACTAAAACGGCCACCGAGACCGTTTTCGTCGCGCCTTTTGCCGTAACGGACCATTTTTTGAAACCTTGTTTGAAGCAACACATCTAGTACCAAGGTGCAGAGAGGTTCGATGCCAAACTACTGAATTATCTCGATATCAAGGTATCAAATGTGTTGCTTCAAGGTCCCCCACTAATTGTACACTTGGTGCCAAACTACTGGATCCTCTCGATATCAAAGTACCAAACGTGTAAAACATAGTAGTTGGTGTCTCGCCTAATTAAGCTTGTTAATCAAATATTCTCTCACAATAAATCAACTATCTTCACCCATAGCAAGTAAAACAACAATGCACCAAAATCCACAATTACCATAAACACCCACATCAACTATATTCTCACGTATGGATGAGAATTGTAACGCCCCAAAATAATTTAATTATTTATTTAATTAAGTTAGTTGAGAAGTACAACATTTTATTAAGTCAATTAATTAAGTTGGAGTTTTATTTTATTTAGGAGGTATTATAGTGATTAGTTATATTAAAAGAATAATAGAGTATTTAATATAACTAAGAGGTGTTGGGTAGTAAATAAGGGAGTGGTAATTTATTTATTTCAGGAGGTGTTTAAAGTAGCTAGGGGGTGCAAATAAAGGGCCCAAGGCCCACTAATAGGCCCAAACTAAAGGAAATAACCTCAGGGGTGTAGGGTTTCCCTTCCCATTTCAAAAGAAAGAAAAAGAAAAGGAGAGGTAGAGAGAGGAAGGGGGCGGACAGCAGCTGTACATAGGAGGGAGGAGAGAAAAATTCATTTTCTTGCTTGGGTAAGTTGGTATTTGGTACCAATCTTCTTCATTTTTCTTTCTCTATCCTTTAGTGTAAGTTTCATACACTAATCCCTTATTATTTCCACTTTGCCATGGATGGGGTTTTGAAACTCAAAGTAGGAGAGCATCCATTTTTGTTGATTCTTGTGTTGTTGAAGGAGATGCTACTTGGGTTCTTCAATTTTGAGGTAAGGGGGCTCTCTTTCATACATAATAGTTTGTAAGATGAGTAATTATGCATGGGATAGGTGTTTAGGGTAATTAATTGTTGTTTGTGTGTTGTTTGAATTAATTGATTGTTTATGTGTTGTTTGAATTAATTGGTGTTATGCTTGAAGTAAAATTGATGAACCCATGCTAATTGTTGTTAAGATGAACATGATATGAACTATGTATGCAAGGTGTTTGATGTATTGCCTCAATGAAATTGAGTATGAAAATATGATGATTGCAAGGTGTTTGATAACTTGCCTAAATGAATTGGTGTTGAAATTGGAGTGTGAGGCATTGTGCCGTGATTATAATTGGTTTGGGTGATTGATCATGATGAGTTTTACTTGCTTATGGTTTTGTGCGTTTTCTGGACACTGTTTCGGTCTTTTTAAAACTGGTACTGTTTGGTCGATTCAAAAATTATGTGGCTGTGTGTTTTCGAAAATAGACTTAAAGCCGGTCGTTTTGGCACTGGTTTCGTTAAATTCGGAGTTGTGTAGCTCCAGTTATGAGTCTCCAAAGTCGGGTCAAATTTCTAGAGTCAAACTGTGAGTAGGTTCGGTTTTTGCAAGTTTTATGTCCCCAAATGAACTCCGTTTTGAACGATTCTTTTTCCATTATAAACTATACTCAAATTTCTTTTGTTCGGGCTAAGGTTTTGTCCCGTTTGGTCAAGTTTAAGTCATTTTAGAGTAAAATGAAGTGGGAGGACAAAATCTGTCCAGTCTGGGAACTGTTCGGGTTGTTTCTAAAAACTGTACTAATTGGCTCATTGTTTTGAAACTTTAAAGATATATCCAGAAACTACACATCGTATATACTTCTTCAGGGCATATATACGATGTTTTAAAAATACACATCGTATATATGTCCCAAATAACCTATATACGATGCGCCTTAAATTTTTTTTTTAATTTGTAAAAAACAATTAACGGTCATGATTGAACTTTCAAAGTTGATCAACGGTGTAGATTGCACGACAAAATCAACGGTTGATAATCTTTTACCTCATGTATAAATATTCACTCCCACCATCACTATTTTCACACCAAAATTTCAACTTCCTCCTTCTCTCACACATCACAAGTGAAGATGATGCAAGCTTCGCTAATGTCATACTACGAGCCTTCTTCCCTCACTCTCGTTCATTCTAATATGGGGTTTGTTGATCATCAGGGCATCATCTTGAAAGATGATGGTATAAGTTTCGATGGGAGAGATGTTGTTTCGTGTAGGTTAAAATACGATATATCATTTTCTGCTCTTAAGCAGAAACTATTGCGGATGGTTCAACCGAGAAGAGCGAGCATGAGATAATTCGTATCGTTTATCGGAAACCAGAAACGACTAATGAAGGTATTTACTGGTCTACCATGGATGTCAACAGTGAGGATGACGTCCGAGACATGATGTCCATTCATATTACATTTAAATGGAAGAGTTACATTCATCTGTACGTCGAAACCAGAAGGACTGTCGCTGAGATCCTTCGTCGATTAACTCCACCAGCTCAGTAGTTTCTATTGTATTTTATTTTTATCTGTCTATTTTTTTTCAAGTTGTTTATGTTTTATCGCTTGTGTAACTTTTTTTTTATCGAATCAATGAAATCAAAAATTCATGGAAACTCGTAAAATAAATAAAACATCCGAAAAAAGTTAATAATAAAGTGCCAATATAATATCAAATACATCAATAAACAAATAAAAATCCCTAACGGCGTCCCCCTCGCCCTCGTCCCCGCTGCCTAAGCTCCCCCCACCACGTCATCCGGTCTTTGCCATCCCCACCAGCCTATGGAGTGTCCGATACGCCGGACTGCCATACGCGATGTCGCCATCACGAATCCCCTTTCTACAAGCGGTCACAACCTCCCTCATCCAATCAAGATCGTCGTAGCGTAGCTCGGGGAGGTGTCCGTGCTCGAGCTCTAGGTGATGGTGGAGCGGTAATAGTCGGGGATAGAAGCCCGAACGCACCACTCTAAGTAGTTACGCATACCGATCCGCCTCCGAGCAACCCGAGTAAGGCGAATTATGTCCTCCACGGATGCCATGAAGTTGGTGATCCGAAAGACACGATCAAGATGACTCGGACGACCACCGGAGGTCACGCGGGATGATCCGAGTGTACCCAAAACCGCGCGAGCACCTATCGTGCATGTATGGAACTCGAAGTCACCCGGTGATGAAGCCTCTGCAGAGGAGATCTCGCTCAAAGCGGTCTACCACTCGCCCATCCTCTCAAATGGTCGCCAGCAGACATCCTCTGGCCTCAGCTCATCAAGCATCTTCCTGTAGTGGCTCAACTTGAGGTGGTCTGACTTCTTCTTCCTGTAGCGCCCAGCCAGTGGCTCCGCACCCGGGATATGACCAGCCAACCTATCCACCATCCGGGGGAAATACCACATAATCCAAGCCTGAAATGCCAAAATAAAGAACATATTTAATTCACAAAAATTTACCAAAAGTCAGTGTGATTTAACAAAAATACAATAAGTTAAAATGTATACCTGAAATAGGCTGGCATACCCTCCACACTGCTGCGTAGTCCTCAAAGACGTAGTGTTCAAGGACTCATACATGGCAGCTAGTGCACCTGCACCCCATGCATAACCTCCAAGAACATCTGCACTCAGATCATCCAAGTAGATCAGCCACTTAGCCTCAGCCCTGTCTCCAGTCTTCGTAGTGAAGATACTGTAGGTCAGAAGGCGAAGCAGATAAGCCCTCACAGCAACAGTGATGTCACCCCCCTCCTCCAAGTTACGCTCATACACCTGCTCCAGCCATTTGAAGCTGTAATACGGACCCCCACGGGTGTTGTTAGCAGCCTCAACCCGTGACACACCCAGATATGTCTCAGCAAGCTGTGTGGCAAACTTCGAGCTCACAGTGATGGCGGGAGGTGTGGCATAGTTCCCCTGGATGGGAAGGTGCAGCAGACAAGAGATGTCATCCAGAGTGATCGTCATCTCACCAAATGGCAAGTGAAATGACGAAGTATCTGAGTGCCATCTCTCGATAAAAGCCGACAAAGAACTCATGGTCTCTCGTGGCGTGGCGATCTGGAGAAGTGGGGCCAACTGAGTCCCCGATCACGGTGGTGCGTTCAAGTAGGTCAGGGTAATGAAGATGGAGTCTAGTATGGACTTTGTTGCCATGAGCCCATACTTTGACAACACGCTGATACTCCTGAAATAAAAATAAATAAAGTAAGCAAAAAGTGCAGACTATGTGAGTTAAATAAATTATTTAAGCAAAAAATGTAAAACTTATCGGTCGGTAGCAGTATAGAATCGCAAAAATGATCCGCGGATCGGTGAGAGAGGCCTCAGGCTGAGGCTCAGGCTGATACTCCTCCTCATGCCCCTGATCCTGCTGGGGCTGCTCCTCCTGATACTCATACATAGACTGGTCTGAGTAGTAAGTATCAGCCTGGGGCTGCTCCTGCTGATACTCGAGAGGTGGGGGATGGTAATGAAGAGGTTGAGGATCGTACTGAGGATACTGTGGACGATACCGAGGAGTAGGCTGAGAATGATACTGAGAAATCGGCCTCCCTTTATGCCAATCCTCCTGCTGTGTCTGCTGCAGGTAATCCCCAAGATAGAAAGCTCCAGTGATCCCGATCATCGAAAGCCGGGTCATGGTGCTCGAGTTGATACTCACCGCCTCAGTGTGCTCGTCTCTGTCTCTCTCGCAAGCAGCATGGGTGATTATGCCTCCGAGTACTCGTGACGTGAGCGAGAGATGACTGACTCTCTCTCTCGATCGAAGAGACCTCACGTCTCCCTCTATGCCTACCGGACACTGCAAGCGAAGGAAAAAAAATTAGTAAAATAAAAATAAAAATAAAAATAAAAATTGCTCATCGTATTTACATCAAAAAAGGTGTATATACGATGCTTACTTTTTCTTCGTCAGATATCTGTGGTCTTTGGCGTGATTCATGAGTGGATGAATTTTCGCTAATCGTATATACGCTGAATAGGGGTATATACGGTGAGTAAATTTTTGCTCGTCATTATCTGTGGTCGTGGTGGGGTATATACGATTGGTGGATTTCTGGGCTGATCGTATATACGTCTCTCTGGCGTATATGCGAGTGAAGGTGGTCAAACGTAGGTATGACCAATTATGTGAAGAAATGGTGATTTTGTAAGTGATCGGGGTATTTTGGTCTTTTCATATGGTGGGTGGGGTGTTAGAGGAATGGGTGGGGGTCAAAAAACCCTATTTGATATTAGGGTTCGATTGGATTTCTGAGTAATGGAAAGGGTTCTATGGATTTTTGGGTTTATGTTTTTTGAGTTTTTGTTGTTTAAGTTTTGGGTTTAGTACCAAAAAATTTGGGAATTTAGAAACAGGGGTAGGGGTAGTATTTAGCGCCTAACTTTTTACTTTTTTAATAATTCAAGCTATGGCAACGTTTCTAATGCGTTGGCTTAATGTAAATTAAAAAAACCGTTGTCTCTGACTTTTAGGGGACGGTTTTCAACCGTTGCCATAAGATTTAATAGTAAAAAAAGGTGAATCAGCAACGGTATCAAAAAACCGTTGCCATTGCTATCTAAGGCAACGGTTTTTTAGGCGTTGAAATTTTAGGCGTTGCCGTAGGATCAAAATGTTGTAGTGTACATATCACCACTCTTCACACTTAACTTGTAACTTAAATTGACAGAGGGCAACTAACAAATATATTTACTATGTACTTGACATGTGTGGGCATCTATGCAAAAAAGAAAAAAAGCACATAAAATAATAACATACATACGATAATAGCACGTTAGAAAACGTTTACATAAGACCATGTCACACAATCACACTAAACATAGTCTACAAAACACAAAACCAGATTTTAACATGATTTAGTTCAATAAAAGTCGACAATACATCAACTGAAGCAACAACTTATTAGCAAAAGCATTAGTACTTAGGACAACCAGATCATGCATAGTCCACGTAAATAATCATTGGTGGGAGGCTTTCAATAGTGAACTCAAGAACGTCCCCTACGCGGAATTTGTTTTCTTCAACAAACCAGTTTCATTCATCCCCAGTTAGAAACTTCTCATGTTCATGTCGTTCCGATGTACGAATACCACAAAAGTATGACTTTTCTGTTGGCAAAAATATTAAGGGAATGTCTGTTTTGGACTTTGGAATTATCTTAGCAATCTTCCGTGGAAAATGCTGAAAAATACGAATATAACTTATAAAGGATTCAATGTTCTAAATGTATGTTGTTTAGTTGTAATATAAACACTATCTTACTGCAAAGCTATTATTAAGACATACCATTCCACCAGATCTGTGCTTGATATACCCTGATATACGAAGCACCCATGTCTTATCTTCTTCTTCCCCTATAAATTCCTCTGTATCTTCATAATTGAAACCACTTAATTCTTCAGAAGCATCTAATCCAGAAGATGTGTAGTCTTCACTGTCTGTGACTTCAACCACAGATGAGTCCGAGCTAATCTCAATTATCTCAATGCTATGAAGGAAAATGGATAAACAAATGTTAATCTGATATTATAATAGGTTTAAACAGATTTTATCCTTGTGTACAATAATCAGATATAAAGATTGATAACCACGATTACATTTAAAGTAAGTTCAATGTGAATCTAAAGCTTAACTAAAGTTAGTTGTCAAATAAATGTATAAACATTAATAAAACTTTTGGCATAGTCTTATTCAGTTGATGACAAATGTATCATAGTCTTATTCAGTTGATGACAAATGTATCATAGTTTTATAGTCTTATCTGTATGATTTTGATTATCAGCCAAAAAATTCAGTACTCCATTTCGTCATATCATTCACATTAACAGTAGAGTACGAACAGGATATCTTAAGAACAAATACGAACAACACATTAAAAAAACCAAAATCTTTAGCTAATACAAACCCCTGACAAACCTAAGATTCAGATACTGAGAAACAATACCATGTGAAGCAAAGATTAATTTGAGTGGAAACAAAATTTAAACAAACACAATATTAAAAACTACATACATGAATGTCTTGTGAATGTGTTAATACTTGAGAACGGTAAATGAGGTGAAGAATATACGAATGGATATGAGTCTGTGAGGGATTCAACAAATTTAAAGGTTTATGGGTGTTCTTTCTGTGGATTATAAAGAGAAATTGCATCAGGTGATACCAGAACTAACTCATAGAATTACAAATCATAGACAAATTGCATTAGTCAATGATAAACTTACCTCTATGCCGGAGATCCCATTAGTGCCTCTGAACGTTGGAATGATGTCTGAAATGGGTTTAGAATTTAAGTCTAATGGGGAACTTCGCGTAGGATAGGTTATGGGAGATGGATCGGGTAGGGTTTCATATGTATAGTTGTTATTGTCATTATGAATTGGTGTGAAAGTATATTGATAACCGTGTGAATTGAAAGGGTGGTGGAGATTCTCATTGATTGGTCAAATCAAGGTTACGACATTGATTAAGAGAGAGAGGTGCAGTAATGATGAATGTGAAGACTACTAACTACACGAAAATGTGCTAGGTACATGTGAGTCTAATTATATTTGGTTGATGCTTTTGGCATTCTGGCAGAACTGTTTTGTGCAGATTTAATATAGTAAGTTGCTTCCAAATAAATACTTATTGTGAGGAGATTTAAGTAGTTGAACATTTTTGGTGAAACAACATTGTTCTTCCTTTAATACATGGTGTTATGATATGGCAGGGAATGGTCAAATCATTGACACAAACACTTAATAGTAATGATATATCAAGACACATGATATCCACACATGCCTTTTCGGTTTTTACTTCATCAATTGTGTAACATTCAGATGAGCCATTACTACATATATTGAAAGCATGTGAGTTAGTGGTATGGAGGCTTCAATGCTCTTATGGTAACCTCAAAAACTGAAAAATAAGGTTTGTAGTTGAAGCAAAAGGTGTAGAGTAATGTTGGACTTATTCATTTATTGACTCTCATTAAAATGAACTTTACTTCATCTAAAACGTATCCCTCCTTCAAATTATGGTTTTTACTAAATATCCACAGAGTGTAATGACATATGGTATGGTTAGAATAAAACTAATTCAATGAACACACATCATATATATCCTCTCATTACTACAACAACTTGACCATCAAAATACAACTTAGGTGAACATGTTTTTATGGCTTAGAAAGCCTGATAGGTTTGAAATTTGTTCAAGACCATATAACATAATAAAACACATTAGTAAACAAAAACAACATTTTTTAATTCTTCCTCCCACCAACCATATAGTTTGAGTCAGTTTGATACCCACCGACCTCCTTCCCCTTCCCTTTCAAGTGGTTGGGGATGAGTTCCACTCTCTGAAACTTAGATTCTCCAATGTGACCAGCAAGCTTCCCATAAATATTAATGTTAGCATCACCTGATTCACTTTGCTCTATATCAGTAACTTCATCATCATCACTACTAGCTTCAGACTCTATATCAGGTTCATTTGCAAAAGGACCATACTTATCGAAATAGCGAGATGTAACTGGCACAAAGAGCTTGAACTTACCCCTTGAAACATATGTCAAGCGACCAATGATCTTTGAATCCATACAGATTGCATATGAAATTTGTTTTGGTCTTCATGTATGGCACACCTGAGTCATCAACCTTGATTTTTCCACGGATGGTTGTCCCAAATTTGTTCTCAACTGTTATTTTTGAAGGGAGCTTTGTCAAGTATTTGTTAAAAAAACCCTCAGGTATTTCAACACGGTTCTATTAAAAAAATGAAACAACAATATTACTATGCGAGTACATTAATACTTAGATTAGAAACCAATAATGAATAGGTTGCAACACTTACCGTCTCACGTTTGAACACAACGATAAACACTTTGATTCCACCTTTATTCCTTCCAAGACAAATAAGACCATCTATTAGGTATTTCAGAAGCTACTTGATAATACAACTTCCCAGATCTAAAATACATGCATCAACTTATAAACCAAAGTAAAACAACATAAATCAAAACGATTTAATGAGATCACAATAAGTTAAATGAACTAGTTTTCAAAAACAAAACTTCTAGTCAAGTATAATGATCAAAAGGCAACGCAGAATGATTAAATACCTCATTGTGGTTTCTTCAATATTCCTTTCAGACATCAATAATGAAAGTTGTATGTAGGATTATGAGTCCTCACGAAATGAGTACTTGGAGAACTGCTTCAAATGAAGGTTTCATAGGTAGTAGTATTTAAGTAGTAATGAGAATGAATGATGATGTATTATTTACCTCGGTTATGGTAACTTGTAAAGTTAGATATTCGTGGGCTTGCTGGTGTGAGGAAAGCATGTGCAAGTATACACAGTCCTTAACAAGTAATATAGTGTAAAGAACAGGTCGAACCCACAGGGATTGATGAAATCTCTTTTAAATTCAATACAAAGTAATATAGTGCAAAAGTAACCAAATAACAATTTATAGTGGAGTTGATGTGATCACAACTAAGTTAGATAAGAAAGCAAAGTATAAGTGTTTATAATGCAAATGAGAAAAGCTAGTTGGAATGTCTTCACCAAGTAATTTACTTTTAAGTGTTTATTGCAGTATGTGATGCAGTTGCACTAAATGCTGTTGCATTAGCTATGTGCCTTTCAGTCACTTTCTTCAGAGTTTTATTACAAGCTTCCTATGTCTAGACATGCGAAATAAGTTCACTCTTGCATCTTAAGTACCCATAGATTCACCCTATGGACTATACTATCCTATGTCTAGGTCTTAGCATGGTTTTCACAAAGTTTCCTTTATGTAAAACACTTACTCATATTAGTTCTTGAGTTCTTAATTGTAAGCCATGTCTGCTCTTACAAATCTACTTATTCTAAGTGATCAATCTTAAAATAAGTGTTGAAAGTATTATTAAACAAGAACTAAAGTGCAAACATTACATACATGCATCATACTTACTTAAAAGCTCATTAAATTATTAGAACATTCCAACTAAGAGAGATTTAGTTCAACATAGACATTGCAAGGCAAATATAAACTGAATAGAACATGTTTATATAATTGAAATCACAAAAGAGAAACAACAAGATAGAAATTACACAAGTTGTAGCCCTTTGTATGAAGTCTCCTAGCAATGCACTAGCATTACTCCTTAGCACTATGTAAACACTATGAAATCGAAGTAAGGAGGATTTGTTAATTCCTTCCTTTCCCTCTTACAAAATAGAAACTAACTATGTATATTGAAATGTTGATCTAACTTATGGATTGTGATATATTTACAAATGAAGATGTGAAGTCCTTTTATAGTCTTCAAGAGAGGTGCTTCCTTCCTTCATGTTGAAGTAATCTTGAGAGGATTGAGCTGTAGTTACTTTTCAGAAGTTGTTTCCCAAGTTACGATCTTTGATCAAGTGTATAGGGTGGTCCAATGAGATATGAACATGTGTCCCTATGTTGATGACTCTTCAAAGCTATGCTCAAGTCTATGTGGGAATGGTAGGCGCCGGAATATAAAGTGGTCTTGCTTTAGGGGACCAAGCAGGAGGTTAGCATTGCAAGTGGATGAGCAAGTGGATGTGCAAGTGGCTAGCTGCTCTCTCCAAGTGATGCAGATTTAGTGCAGGATCAATGCAGGAGCATTGATGCAGGAGCATCTGTAGACTGCACTGAACAAAAACATCAAACATACCACAATATATCCAAAATGGTCTATTAACAACTATAATCATGTCAATCACTCAAGTTATCATATATCACACAAAATACTATATAAACTCCTTATCTTTACTTGAAAGAGAGCAATTTACTAAGTTTAAACATATGAATAACTCTATATAAAATAGAGTTATCACACCCCCAAACTTAAACCATTGTTTGTCCTCAAGTAATGACAAAGACAAACTATTAATACTAAAATTCTAGAAGATAGATCAGCTTGATATTTTGGATTTTCATGAGGAACTCCCTATGAACTTCATTTATCAGCAATTTGTCTTATGCCTTTGTTTCTTTAAAACTACCAAAGCTATTCAAACTCTTTTGTGTGTGTGTGAACCCACTGAGTTGAGATTGGTTCCAAGACTAAGTGAAAGACTTCCTCCTAGCCTTTGAAAGGATTGGTTTACCTTTGGTCATACCAAAATATTTTTCAAAAGAAAGAATTTAGACTAACTAAATTTTCTAAAGTGTTGGGGAGTTTTAAGTACAACAAAGGACTTGGTTGAATTTCTTTCAAAGCTTTTGAGCCAATGCACTTTTCTATTTTTTTTTTGTGGTTCTTTTTGTGCAGATGCATTTACTTCTTTGAAGTGATTTGTGCATTGATTTTTTCTGCATTTTACTTTTCTTCAGTGCAGTTGCATTGATGCTTCTGCACTGATGATGCTTTTTCTTTTGATAGCTCATATTGCCTTCCTCACTAACCTCCAGATGCAATTGCACTTTGGCACAGGTCTTTGACCTCCAGATGCATTTTTTTTTCTTTGCACTTTGGCACAGGTTCAGTTTTGAACTATCCTCCAGATACATTTATTCCTGCATGGCACAGATCTTTGACCTCCAGATGCATTCATGTACTTAGATACTACTTTGTTAATATGGCTTTGATCTTTGATCTTTTGTCCACATTTTTGTAATGCATTGTTTACTCTTTACACTTTTCAAACTCAGCCTTTGTTTTCATAAAACACCCCCAAACTTAATTCTTTAAGCTCTTCTATCTTTTTAGTAAAAACTTTGTTTGACCTAAGCTCACCAAAAATTCCCTTTGCATCAGATTGATCTTTAAGTAGCAAGGTTCTTTTCACAAACTCAGTTTTTAAGTGTTGAAGTAAAAATAATTTTGGTTATTTTCTAAGAAATAAGGCTTCTTTTTCTCCTTTTCATCATTAAAATTCCATTCATAGGTTTGCACCATATTTTCTAAAAACTGATCCATACTTCTACTAAAATACTTTTAACATAGTATTCTTCATACTTTCCACTATTTCCAAAAGAGATTCGTTGGAGAATAATTTCATGTATTTAGATACTACTTTGTTAAGTACATCTAATATTTAAACAAAATATAAAATACTTTAAAACACACATATTTAATAGATAAAACAAACATATTTAAACATACAAACATACTTAGTAGATAAATCCCCCCCCCCCAAACTTAAGGGGTAGCAGGGACCTCACTGCTAATTTAGTTCACAAAACACAAACCAAATTTGTTCAAAATAGGGGAGAGGGATTAACAACACAACCAGGGAAATAGTTTAGATAGTAGGAACATAAGCTATAGCAGGTGAACATATGAAAACATATAAAAGATACTCATTTCTTTGCTCCACTCCTTGTTTTGGTGCTCTGCCTGGTAGGAGGTCTGTGTTTCACCTTCTGCTTCTTCTCTTTTGGTTGCTTCTTTGGTGTTTCTTCAACTGGTGCAGATGCACCTTCTCCCTCTGGTGTGGTTGCATGAATCAAGCCGCTCGCATGATGCAGTGCATCGCTGCAATCGCATCGCTTATTTTCCTCTTTGGTGTTAACTTTGCTTGCTTGCCTGCTGGTTTCTTGAAGAATTTTGTGTGTTGTGCAATGCATCTCTTTTCTGTTGAGCCATTTGTTCCAGAACAAGCTTGATTGTTGCCTCATCATGTTGTGTTGTTGGTTGCTGTGATGCAGCAGCATGTGATGCAGGTGCATCACTCTGCATCTCCACAGTTTGTGCTACAGGCTCCTTTGCAGATGATTCTTCTCCTTTATCTTCTTTGTCGATTCCTTCTTTTTCTCTTTCCTGCACAAACTCTTTCTCAAGAGAAGAAATAACATTAGCAGTAATGTTACTTGGGCTAGAATGCAGTTTGTGTTCTGGTTCTTTTTCTGGTATAGCAGGGCTTGGTTCAGAGATGGTTTGTTCAGTGTGAGTTGTTTTCTCAGGTTCATTTGTTGGAGAGGGTGGTGGAGGGGTTGTTTGTGGCGGTGACTGGATTGGTGGATCATTTAGGGAGGGTAATGGTGATTTTGGGTGGGGAGGTAATATTGGAGATGATTCTTGGATTGGTGAGTGAATTGGTGATGTGATAGGTGAAGTGTGAATATTTTCTTGTTCAATGATCTTTGAGGTTTTGGCATACTTTTGCCTAGCTATTTCTTCTAGAATCACCCCTCTAGCATGTTCTTCTTCTTCACTAGCAATTTCATCTTCACTTGCTTCCTCCTCTTCAACTTCTTTGTCCACTTCTTTCTCCAATTCTTCATCCTCAGTGTCTGAATCATACAATTCTTCAACAACAGGCTCAACCACTACTTTTCTTCCCTTTTGCTTGTTTTCTTGTCACCTTCTTCTTTGCAACATGTTCTTCCTCCTTCTCCTCTTCTTTCTCTTCTTCCTCAGATTGTTTCACTTCCTCTTCTTCTCCTTCAGTCTTGAGTACCCAACTTGGAAATTCAGGGGCATTAACATGGCCCAAAATATCAAACATCTTGTCAAAAACCAACTGTAGCCAATCATGTTGATTATTTAGAAATTTCCAGACTGCAAGTTGCTTTTGCATGTGATGCTCTTGCATTGCAAAAGTGCAGGCCTCTCATTTTTCTCAAATCTCTCTCATTTCAAAGATTCAAATCTCTAGGTGGGAATTTTGTTTGTTCATGGGGGCTATTGGAACACCTTCTTTCATGCACAACTCAAGAATGAGACAAGTGGAAAAACAAATCCCTTTGATTTAGTTGTGCATGCAAGAATTTCCCTAGCTATCAATCTACTTATGTCAACATTCCCCTCAGAGAGAATTGTATCTAGCAAGATTAATCTCTCTTTGGTCATTGCATATGTGTGTGATGTAGGTAGGATTGAAGTTGCTATGAACAAATGCCAATTTCCTAATGCATCAATAGGTGTGAATTTTTCCCAAATAGCTTCTGGTATTGCTATCCTACCTTTCACTTCTTCCATTTCTTATGTCTAAAATTAAATCCAATGCTCTTTTACCAACTAAAATACCAGGCTAGTGAAAGACTGCATGAAAAGTTTACCAACTTTGTATCAAAGAACAAAGCAGCACAAATCCAACAAAGTGGAAGGTTCGCATTGGCAC
Organism: Oxytropis ochrocephala; assembly: GCA_020916435.1. NCBI lineage: Eukaryota > Viridiplantae > Streptophyta > Magnoliopsida > Fabales > Fabaceae > Oxytropis > Oxytropis ochrocephala. The sequence continues at coordinate 88,245,860 of CM037091.1, forward strand.
CCTGCTCCTTGTTTAGTGAAAAATAGTATCTGTTTCATGAAATGCCGGTATAAACTAAAGTCCTAGCTTATTTGTTTGGAAATAACCGCTTCTTATTATCGTAAGCTCTCTCAAGAAGTTTTTATTTGAAGTTGTTTTGATTAACATGACATGAGCTAATTCAAATAAACTTAGTTTTCAAGTCCCAGCCCTTTAAGCTGTGTCTTTTCGTGTAATTTTTTTTATTGTTATGATTATTTAACAAGACTTGTAGGCATTGAAGTAGGTTAGGTCAACTAAGACTTTAGGTATGGACTGTTTTAAAAATTTAGGCCCAAACCTATCCTGTTTTAGTCCTGGCCTTTATCTTTTTGAAATTCTAGTTTTAATCCTATCTCATAATAATTTGCCTAGGTTGTATCTTAGATAATCAAATTTGTTAGTAAAACTAACCTTGATGGTGAAAATCGATGAACTTACAAGTAACAATTGAATAATAGAATTGTTGAAGTCTGACATCAACTAGGGATATGGCATAAGTAATCCTTATAAGGTTTGGGAAGTCCCTACCTTACAAGGCAATTTTATGGTGATGGGTTAGACCTTAAGCTCAAATTTATGATGGTATTAGAGTCTATGCTAAATCTATTATGGGTCAAAATCTCTAATATTTCACTCATTTGTCCATGCTTCAGATGTCTAGTCTCGAGCAAAAGGGAGTGTGTTGAGATTCTGTAATTCCACCCACATCAGTCAACGCTTCAATTGTCCGAGCGTAAGAGGTGTGTTGATGTTCCAGTCCCACATCAACAAGAGATGTGGCCTAAGTAATCTTTATAAGGCTTAGTCAATTCTTGCCTAACAAGCCAGTTTTCTGGGATGAGTTGGGCCCTTTTGTATCCCCTCTGTCTACTGTCGTTTTCCTCGCTCACTCTTCATTTCATTTCATGTTTGTTTGTTCAAAATAGGGGTAGAAAGATTATACTTCATAACCTCGCCCAAGAACCAAATGATCCAAGCCCAATGATTGATCCAAACCCAATAATTGATCCATGCCCTTAACACAATGCTTGTTACTTGTCAAGCTAAAAAAGAATGCATCCATATGGCGGGAGAATGTTAAAAAGAAGCACTAACGTGCCAGAAAAAGCTAGATCAAGACTTGGGAGAAAATGCGCGAGGATTAACTAGTAAGTTTTTTCCTTCTCACTATTACCAAGATGACATCATTCAACTGTAGAATCTTCGTCAGAAGAATTTGTTAATATAAGAATACACGAGAGAATTTGAGAAGTTGATGATGAAGTGTGATTGCTCATGAAAGGGAGGAGCAAACAATAGCTCGTTACCTTGGTGGATTAAACCTTGAAATTGCCCATCCTGTTTAGCTCCAACATTATTGGTCATTAGATGATGTTATCCGCCTAGCCATTCGAGTCGAGAACACTTACCCAAAAAATCTCCCTACAAAAGCTTTCGCTCTACTGTAAATTATCTTTACCCACACAAAGCAGCATCTGACCAACCCAGCTTCTCAAAAAAAAACCTTTCCCCAAACACTCCACTGTTAGAAGCTTATTAAGTGTTGCCTTGTGACCTTTTCCGTTAGTTAGAAGTATTAAGATCAAGTTTTGTGTGATGTCATTCCAATGAACGCATGTCACCTTCTCCTTGGAAGGTCATCGTAGTAGGATCATCGTGCTTTATATGACGATCATGCCAATACTCACTCCTTTGTCAAAGATGGAGTAAAAGTCAATTAACTCCTATACCATAGTGAACCTGATAAAGGCAAGAAAGAGTCCAAGTAGTTGGTGTTTTGGATCACAAAGGCCCAATTGAAAGAAAACATAGTTTTAGATGAAGTCGTTGATGGAGGATTATCAAACCACTTTGGACGAGGCAAAAATGGTTGCTTTATTCAAAGAAAATTTCTATTGGCCAAAGCTAGAGAAGGATGTCAACAAGAATATTCAAAGGGGCAAAGTTTTCCACTTGGCGCGAACGCAAAGTTAAAACACAAAATTATACATGCCATTATCTGTTCTCAAAGCACCTTGGGAAGATGTTAGTAAGGATTTTGTCCTTGGTATACGTCGGACTTAGTGACAGAAGGACTTTGATGGTTTTTGTGGATAGACTTTCGAAGATGGCTCACTTTTTTCCAAGAATATTCAAAGGGGAAAAGTTTTCCACTTGGCGCAAACACAAAGTTAAAACACAAAATTATTCATGCCATTATCTGTTCTCAAAGCGCCTTGGGAAGATGTTAGTATGGATTTTGTCCTTGGTATAGCTCGGACTCAGTGATAGAAGGACTTTGATGGTTTTTATGGATAAACTTTAGAAGATGGCTCACTTTTTTCCGTGCCAGAAAACCAGTGATGTTGTTCAAGTTGCAGATCTATATTTCATGGAGATTGTTCGTCTTCATGAAATTCCAAAAACCATCACTTCTGATTAAGATGTGAAATTCTTAAGCCACTTATGGAGAACTCTATGGAGAAAGATGGGAACTAACCTTCAATTCAATAGTGCTAGCCACCTCCAAACAAATGGCCAAACTGAGGCAAACAAAAGCTTTTGGGAAATCTTAATTGAAGCTTTGTTGGAAAGAACTTGAAACAATGGCACCTCATTCTTACCCAAGTTGAGTTTGCTTCCAACAACTCAACAATTCAAGCTACCGCGAAATGCCCATATTTGAAGTGTTCTACGGCACACGTCCCTACAGTCTGCTAGACTTGACTCCATCTTCTAGAAATCGACCTCACAGTGCAAATGCTGAACAATGAGCAAAAGAAATCGAACAACTGCATCAAAAGGTTCATGAAAAGATTTAGAAGCAAAACTCTAGGTATAAGGCTCAACGAGAATAGCATAGAAGATCACAGACTTTCAAGGAAGGAGACTTAGTTTGAATATACTTGTGGAAAGCACGATTTTCTAACTAGTCTAAATCCAAATTATCTCCTAGAGCTAATTGGTCCTTTTAAAGTTGTAAAAATAATCAATGACAATGCCTACAAGATAGAATTTCCAAGAGCATGTGGAGTTTCCAGAACTTTCAACGTAGCTGACCTTTCGCCAAGCTTAACTCGAGTACGAGTCTCTTCCAATCCCGAGAGAATTATCCAACCCAAGAACCAAATGATTTAGGCCCAATAATTGATCCAAGCCCTTAACACAATGCCTTGTTGCATGTAATGCAAGTGGCAACATGCAGGGGTGGCTCTGAGCATGTGCGAGATGGGCAACCGCCCAGGGCCCCATTTTGTTAAGGGCACCAAAAATTCTTTTACTTAGCAATATATACCTATATTTAAAATAAAGATTTTATGTTATTAGAATTATAATTTTATATTGCAAAAATTGGAAATGATTAGAGAGATATTCTAACAACTGAATAAAAATCAAGTTATATAATACTGAATTCTTTCAATACAGTTAATTGTTTCCTAATCATTTATGCATATATATATATATATATATATATATATATATATATATATATATATATATATATATATATAACATGATATTAACTATTCCTGTTAAAAAAAATCTAAATTGAAATTGCTAAAAACTTATTTGCAACCTATAGATTAAGTAGTCTCACTTTAGTTTCTATTGCAAATAATTCTTATTTCCAATACCTAGTGTCACTAGGTTGCTGCATGTATGACACATTGCCTTATTGCATGTCATATGAATGACACCTTGCATGTAATTCTAGTAACAAGTGTCACAAGGTTTGTTGCGTGAAAGACGTTGGTCTCTTTGCATGTAGTTTTTTCCTGCTATAAATAGGAGCTCATATGAATTTACCACAATTAATTAAAGTAAATTAATCAAAATGTGTCTCTTTGCATGAAGGTCTCCAAGCCTTTTCGAAAAAAATTACGTTGTTGCATCCTACTATTTGCACTTACTTTGTGTTTGCTGGTGTTTTTAGCAAACAATCACTAGTTTTCAATATCGAGACTGTGAGATCAAACTAGAAAATCTCTTTGACGATTGCCATTGAGTTTTGTGTCTTTCACGTACGTAAGAACAGTAAATAGTAGAAAGAAACGGATTGAAAACAAAGTAAAAGCAGTAAATGCAGTAAAAGTGAAAAGAAAGTAAAAAATTGCATTAATTGAAAGAAGAAATGGTTCACCAACACGTACAATGTGTCTGTTTCACTCGTATTTCGTTTTACTTGCTTCATAGCTTTGAGAGCTAAGCTTGTCGAAGCTTACTTGCACTCCTTGCACTTGTATACCTTTCCTGTCGAATTCATGGTGCATTGACTCGAATATTGACCTATGGCCCACAGAACAATATTAAATGTGAAGTCAACCCCATTTAAAGCTTCATTTAATGTACTGTCGAAATTTTGAGGTAACAGATTGCCCCCCAAAAAATGCTTTTTCGACGGAATAAGGAAAGGAGTTAAGAAAAGACATTTTTTGAATACTGTGCAATGGTCACTTTTACCGCCTTTTGCACTTCAACAGTGGTCGAAAAGACAGTCATCATTACTTGCGCAGGTAAAACGAACCGTTTCATTGGCACACGTCGCATAGTTGGTGGGCCATCACGCCTCCCAAACATCGCAACGCGTCGCGAGTTATGGCGAACGTGCCAATAATCTGTTGCTTCCAAACATATATAAAGCGCTACAACCCTTCAAATTCCTCTTTACTCGGTTTGAAACCTTGTGAAGTCTTTCTCGCGCTTCTTCATCTGCGTTTTGCGAAAAACCTCAAATTTACCAAAGTTTCAAACTTTCGTTCTTTTCCTTTAATCTACACCTGATTCCAACTCGCATTCATTTTCTTACTTATGGCTTCATCATCTGCTGCAGGTGATGCAACACGGGAGTTCAAAAAGGAATGACGAACCCGTAAACGTTCAAACCTTAGATGGTTTCGTTGATGAACCTGACATCAACGACAAACGATCTACCCAACGCGCACTCGTGTACTAATCCCTTCTATCGAGGTTTATACCCATGCTTATTTGGGTCCTCTCGCCCGATACTTTGCTTTGGAAAATACCGAAGTTTCGAGATTTTCCCTAGCCACGCTTCGCTTCAACCTAGAATCTTCGCTAAAACCCCTTTTCACTTAGAGTTTTCGACTAATTCTTCTAGGTTTTTAGGTCCCGCTCCTAGGCTCGACCAACAAAACTACATAGACCGGCTTGACAAAGTAGAAGCTAAAAAGCCAAAACTGGAAAAACAGGTATCTTCGACCTTATCCAACTGTCAGGTATGGGCCCAAATATGATAGCACCCTACTTTTGGTCGCTATGCGATTCGGGGACTGTGCTACTCATAGCCTCCACTTGAAATGTGGCATGCTATCCCCACTTTGCTAGATGTAGCGCCATTACTGTGTCCGAAACCCTTAGGAAAGACCTTTGATCCCACACGCCCCGACTATGATTACGATTTCAACTTCAACAACAATGCCACCTTTGCCCCTTACATTGGTGAGCACCATAAAGCTTGATCATCGAGGAAGTGTCGCGCTATAGAACATGTAGCCTTTCTAACTCTGTGGTTATCTATCTTTGTTTTTTGTACACGCTCCCTCCAAGTTTCCAAATCTTACATCCCCCTGGCATGTCAACTCCATGAACAAGAAGACATCAACCTTGCCAAGTTGATTCTAGGCTCTCTCTACCAGCAACTTGATAACGCTGTTATAGAGTTGAAAGAGAATGAACCGGCCACCAAGTTTTTGGCCTCTGGCCCACTATGGCTGTTACAACTGTGGCTGTTAGCCACTTTTGAGTCTCGACTAAACTTGTATATCCCCAAGTCTGCTCGACTAGCTGTAGAGACTAGTAGTACTGAAGGGATTCGATTGACGCAGTTTAGGCCTAAGCAAGCAACCCTTTCTGCCGAAGAATCCTTTCTAGTCTATTTCGAGATCTTTTTGAAATGTGCCGCTTTTACAGATTCCATGGCTCCCTTTGTCCAGAGGTCTTGTAATAGTTTAGAACTTTTGAAATGGCTATGTAATTTTGACATTTCATTATACATTGCCATTTATGAACAATTTTCGTTTGTTTATGCTTGTTCAATTTTTATCTCGGTCAATGTTGGCTTGTATTGCTTTAAATACTTGCCATTTATTCTAAAGATTCTATTTTCGTCACCTAGCTCTTCGACTTCATAAGCGCCATTCGAAAATCATTGCAACACGCGAAATGGGCCTTCCCACCCTGGTGACCATTTGCCTAAAACTCTATCTTTTTTATCCATAGGTAATAGGACTTTCCACACTAACTCTCCTTCTTCAAAGGTTTTTAACTTAACCTTTTGTTGTAAGCTTTAGCTACTCTCTCTTCTGTCGAATAAGCATTTCTAAAGTCGTGTGACCTTTCTTCGCCTAAATCAACTAATTCATCAATCATCATATCCCAATAATGATCAAAGGGAATTTCGCATTGCTTCGAATCCTTGTTGATTGTAAATGATTTCAACAGGTAACACTGCATCATGTCCAAATGTTAACCTGTAAGGAGTAGTGTTTATAGACTCTTTAGGCGAAGTTCGACAAGCCCATAACACTTGGTCAAGAGAATTGTGCCAACTTTTAGGCTTACGTCCAACGTGCTTTTTAATCAAGTTAATAATGATTTTATTTGCAGCCTCTACTTGACCATTGGCTTGTGCATAGTATGGTGTCGAAGTCAACAACTTGAAACCAATTTCAGCAGACAAAATCTACCATTTTTCGACCGCAAAAAAGCAGATGCTTGGTCCGTAGTAATGGTTTCTGGGATTCCATATCTGTAAATGATATGGTTTTGAATAAATCTTATTACTGCTTCTTGATCAACGTTGGCTATAGGTATTGCCTCTACCCATTTAGTAAAGTAATCAATTCCTACCAGGATGTACCTGTGGCCTTTTCGACGAAGTTGGTTTTATTTCTCCAATTACATCTAGAGCCCAACCTCTAAATGGCCAAGGTTTCACTATAGAATGCAATTCATTTGCGGTACACATTTGGATTCCGGCAGATCTTTGGCATTCTTGGCGACCTTTAGCAAACTCTATGCAATCTTTTAAAATGGTTGGCAAGACATTCCTTGTCGAAATAACAACCATTTCATTTTATGGCCTACTTGATGTGAGCCACATGCTCCACCATGTGTATCGTAAACCGCTAAGTATGCCTCGTTTTCACTAAGGCATTTTAACAAGATTCTTCAGGAGTTTGTTTGAACAACTCATTTCCGACTAACACATAGCTTAGAGCTCAGACTTCACTTTTTATTAGTGTTTCTGTAGGATTTTGCAAATACTCTACAATGGGTTTACGCCTAATCATCATCACCATATTGTCAATAGCAAAAATTTCTCGCTAAGTCAATATCGTCAAAAATGTGGCGTTTTTCGCCAAGACTTCATTTGCGATTATTGCCCCCAATTTTTGGTGTTGACAATAACGTCGAAGGAGTATCAGTGTAGAGAGAGTCCTCTGAGATTAACTTATCTTTTATCTCAATTAACTTTTCGAGGCTTTGCTTTGATACTTTGTAGCCTGAGGCAATTTGTGCCAATTCATTCGCCACGTGATTTTCAATTCGCGGTAAATGTTCTAGGTGTACAAATGTAAACCTTTTTAGCAAAGCGTTAGCAATGACGAAATATTTAATAAGGTGTTTGGTGTGTGGAATATGCCACATACACTTGAGTGCAAGTATACACTGTCCAAAAACAAGTAGTAAAAAGATCGAACCCACAGAGATTGAAAAACTCACTTTTAAATGATATAAAGTAATATAGTGCAAAGTCACAAAGTAATAAAATAATTTTGGATTTTGTTTGATGATCACAACTAAGTTAGAAAGAAAGCAAGTAAAGAATGTTGATAGTGTAAAAGAGAAAAGCTAGTTGGAATGTCTTCATCAAGTAATTTACTTAAAAGTGTATGATGCAGTATGTGATGCAACAGCTTTGAATGTTGTTGCATTAGCTATGTGCCTTTCGGTCACTTTCTTGAGTTTCATTACCAGCTCTTATGATCCTTGTTCTATGCAAGAAAGAAAGGGTGTGTCGTGCCAATCTTGCCTCCTAACAAGTATCACTTTGCTTAAGTGAATTCACTCTTGTATTTTAAGTACCCACAATTATCCTATGGACTATACTATCCTATGTCTAGGACTTAGCATGGTTTTCACAAAGTTTTCTTTATGTAAAACACTCACCCATATTAGTTCTTGAGTTCTTAATTGTAAGCCATGTCCGGTCATTTACAATTCATACTTATTCTAAGTGATCAAGTTTAAAATAAGTAATAAAAATATTATCAAGCAAGAACTAAAGTACAAACATACATACATGCAACATACTTACTTAAAAGCTCATTAAATGATTAGAACATTCCAACTAAGAAAGGTTTAGCTAACAAGAGACATTGCAAGATATATATAAACTGAATAGACCATGTTTATATATATAGAAATCACAAAAGAGAAACAACAAGAGTAAAGTTACAAATGTTGAAAACCTTTGTATGAAGTCTTCTAGCAATGCACTAGCATTACTCCTTAGCACTATACAAACACTATGAAAATGAGTAAAGGAGGATTTGTCAATTCCTTCCTCTTCCTCTAAAAATATAAAAACTAACTATGTATATTGAAATTTTGATCTAACTTATGGATTGTGATATATTTCCAAATGAAGATGTGAGGTCCTTTTATAGCCTTCAAGTGAGGTGCTTCCTTCCTTCATGTTGAAGTCATCTTGAGTGGATGATAGCTGTAGTTGCTTTCAGAGGTTTATCCATGTTGCAATCTTTGACTTAATCATATAGGGTGGTTCCATGGTGTTAGAACAAGTGTCCCTATGTTGATGACTCTTCAAAGCTATGCCTATAGCTATGTGTGAATGGTAGGCGCCTACTATACATTGTTGGATGGCATCAGTGAAGCAAGTAGGAGGTCATCACATTGCATGTGGATGCATATGAAACAGGCTGCTTATTCACCAAGTTTGCGAGAATTGATGCAGGATCGGTGCGGGAGCATTGATGCGATAAAGATTGAGAGACCGCAGATCAACAAAAACATCAAACATACCACAATATATCCAAAATGGCCTATAACTAACTATATCCATTCAAATCACTCAAGATATCATATATCACACTAAATACTATATAAACTCTTTATTATTACTTGAAAGAGAGCAAATACTAAGTTTAAACATATGAAATACTCTATATAAAATAGAGTTATCAGTGTTCATTAATACATTTGTATTCTTTTGTCAATTGTTTGACAACTAGTTGAGAGTCACCTTTTACTTCGACATTAGTTGCCCCCAATTCGAAAGCGAGAATTTTGAGGCCCACTATTAAAGCCTCATACTCAAACTTCATTATTGGAGCAAGAGTCTCGAATTTTAAATTTATACTTCGTTGGAATGTTTTTACGGAGAAATAATTAATATTCCAATACCCACTCCATTTTTATGGCTTGAGCCGTCGAAGTATAGTTTCCAAGGACGTATGTCCAACGAATGTATTTCATGTTCGACAACAGAGTGGTCCACTATGAAATCAGCAACCACTTGTCCTTTGATTGATTTAAGGGGCTGATAAGTTAAGTTGTATTCTAACAAAGCTAAAGCCCATTTGCCAATTCGACTATGTAACATTGGTTTTGACAACATATGTTTAATAACATCAAAGTGCGAATAAACATAAACATCTGCTGACTTTATATATTGCTTTAATTTCGTACAAGAGAAATACAAGCAAAGACATAACTTTTCTATTGGACTATACCTTGTTTCAGCATCAATCAAAACCCTACTAAGGTAATAAATGGGTCTTTCGACACCATTATCATCCTCTTGTGCTAACATGCTACCTATTGTGTTATCGAAGTCGCTATATACAATTTTAGCAATTTGTTTCTAATAACAGGCAATAGAATTGGTGGTTTGACTAAATAAGACTTAATTGCATCAAAAGCTTCTTGATGAACTTGCTCCCACTTGAATTCACCTTCTTTTTTCAGTCTCAGCAATGGTGAAAAAGCTTGTGTTTTGCCACTTAGATTTGAAATAAATCTTCGAAGGAAATTGATTTTTCCTAGCAGTGACTGAAGTTCTTTCTTGGTCGAAGGAGCCTTCGTTTCCATAATTGCTTTAGTCTTATTTTGGTTGATCTCTATGCCTTTCTTGTGTACTACAAAACCCAAGAATTCACCTGCACGTACACAGAAAGCACATTTGGTTGGATTCATTTTCAAACCATATTTCCTCATTCGTTCAAAAGAACGTCGAAGATGGTCTAAATGACCAATTTCTGAGGATGACTTAACCACCACATCATCTATGTATATTTGCATAAAATCATCAATAAAGTCATGAAACATAGAATTCATTGCTCTTTGGTAGGTGGCACCAGCATTTTTTAACCCAAAAGGCATTACTACCCATTCATAAACACCTAATGCCCCTGGACATCGAAAAGTCAAGCGACACGCCCTCTTCAAGAATAAAAATTTGATTATACCCTGAGTAGCCATCTAGCATACTGAGATAATCAAATCCTGCTGCTGAATCTATTAGCATTTCTGCTACAGGCATAGCGTATTCATCTTTAGGTGTTGCATTATTTAGATCCCTAAAGTCTACGCAAACTCTAAGTTTTCCATTTTTCTTCATTACTGGGACAATATTAGCTAACCAATCGACATACCTGGCAGTTCTGATGAATTTGCTCTTGAACAGCCTTTCGATTTCTTCTTTGATCTTAGCCAATATTGGAGGAGCAAATCTTCTTGGTGTTTGCTTTACTGGTTTCTTCCCTGGTCGAATAGGTATTTGAAGTTCCACCACTTCTCGACTCGCACGTGCATTTCGTTGTACTCCCAAGCAAAGCAATCTTTGAACTCCCGCAGTAGTGAAATAACTTGGGTTTTGAAGGCAAAGCATCAAGGTGTGCACTAATATATGTTGGCCTTTTGACTAGGCCATCTCCCAAATCCACTTCTTCTTCATGGATCTTGAGCTTGCATGCGCTTTGTCGAATCTTTAGGGTCTTTTTCAAAACCCAATGGTTCGTCATCATAAATGCAATCAAGCTTGTCATCTATGACTTCACCATTTTCTTGAGATGAAGGCATGGCTTCGACATCCATTGTTTGTTGATTTATTTCGCTTCCAAAGCCGCTTTTTATTTTAGTTTCGGCCATATAGCCGTAATTCTATCCCAAGCATTGGGCATCGACATCTAAAACCTTCTAAGAGTCAAGATCCCATCCCGTTGGGGTAGAACACCTCGATGATAGACACTTCCATCTTCTATCGCTTCCTTTCCCAAACAAAACCATGTGTTGGGTATAGTCGAACAGAGGAAAGCACATTGTCAGATGATATGTATGCCTGACTAGAAGATGTGCATGGCGCAATATTCGCCATTTGTTTTTCAAAATTCTCCTTGGTGACATTGTTGACATCAGCAAGGAAGTAACTTTGGTCTGCTTCGACATATTCTACCAGACCATCATCCTTCCACATCACCAATTTCTGGTGTAGGCTTGAAGGCACAGCGCCTACTCCATGTATCCACTCTCTGCCAAGGAGCAGATTATAGCTTGCTTTGGAGGCTATGACAAAGAACATGGTAGTTCTCTTGACAGTACCTACCACCACCTCCACTTCGACGGCCCCCAAAGACCGGCCGGATTTGCCCTCATAATTAGTTAACACAATGTTATGAGGCTTTAAGTCCGTGTCGAACATCCCTATGGTTTTTAGCATTGCTTGAGGCATCAAGTTAACAGCAGCGCCTCCATCTACCAAGATCTTGTTGATGCCTACGCCATTGACTTTGGCTTGGACATACAGAGGCTTCAAATGATGCTGTATGCCTTCGTTTGGCCTCTCGAAAGTGGCCATTTGTTCTTCGACACAACCGTTGTTCATTACATAGTAACAAACTGGCTTGTGGTTAGCCATATCCTCAGTGAAGTTTTCTTCGACATCATTTGGGACTGTGATGACGTCATACTCGCTGGGTAGAATAGACACTACATTGCAAATGACATCAAATCGGCTTCGAGTCTTCAAAATCGAAGTTACATCCTCATCCATGTCGAAGTCAAGACTTTTCTTCCTCAATGATGACAAAGTGGAGGAAAGATTATTTCCATCATCGAGACCTCCTTGGTTCCTCTATTACAATAGATTTACCTTGGCCTTATTTCCAACCTTTACTTGGTTGGCAAAGACCTATGTTCACTTTCGTCGTTCCCACGCTCACAGAGGTCATATTCTTAGCCGTTTTTGAACTTCCTGGCGTTTGCTCATTAGAAGCAAGTATCGCTTTCTTCTTTGAGCGTTGAAAGCGACGCCATTAGGTCTTGGTCATGGGATTCTTCCCTTTATAATTATTCTTATAATTATATTTCGCACCTCCCCGTATTTGGTTTGATCTGTTTCAAAGACGTAGAACAAAGACTTCTATAATGTTTACACCCAAAGATGTATCCATTTTTCATTTGGGAGATTTGCTCTTGGAACAAATGGCTTGGGCCGACGACGACAAAGACAAACTCCTTCTTGGTCGCGCTCTTACCAGTGACCGTGGCTTGCTTGTTGAAGGTCCTGTTCGAACCCTTGACCTTATAAGGAAGGTCCCCTTTGAAGCTAAAATTTGGTTTTTCTCCGCCATTTCCTTTTTAGAGGTCATCGAACTTGGCAAAGACTCGACACTTTTAGCCGCTTCCTTGTCAAACACAAAGACTACATCCGGGGCATAACATTACCTCGAGTTCTTCACTTGCACCTATTAAGGAAGTCTATTAATTCTTCTTGACTTTGGGGGTACACGAACTGCACCTTCTCTTCATACTCCTCTCCCGAGTAAGCTCTTTGCACAAAGATCACTCCTCCGCACTACACTTTTGATCTTGTCTGCCGAAGGCCCAACAGCTTAGGAGACCCCGCCATCTTCACATCTACCATGCTTATGTTCATTTCCATCTGCCCGCATACATTGCCTCTCGCTCGATGGAGTGGATCGTAATCAATCTGCATGGGAGCTTTGTTCTTTTTCTCACCGAATTTTAGTCTCCCTTCTTCGATTGCTTTCTGAACTATGTCCCTGAAAAGTACACAACGGTCAGTTGTATGTCCCAAAAAATTATGAAACTTACAATAACCCTTTTTATTCCTCTGTTCGAGAGGAGGAACTTTCAGGCCATTTGGCACTATGATTTGGCCATCAGTTACTAACAAATCAAAGATTTCATCACATTTAGTAACATCAAAAGTGTATGTTTTAGGCACGAATCTATCGTTTTTAGGCTCTACAGGATTATTCCCATTTGCAGGCCTTAATAATTTACAAGCATAAGGAGGACCAGGCTTAAGTTCAGCCACATCTATTTCCTCAGACTCGACATCACTAAATGCGAAGTCGAATTCCTCATCGACATAGGCTATTCTCTCTTTCTTGTGAAACCCAACTGAGTTTTCTTTTTTATTGAACTTATTCACTCTAGCCTTTTCCTCTTTAAGCCTTTCAACTTGTCCAACTCTATCGGCTAATTGGGCCATATCTCTCAAATGAGAGGTATCCAATTTCTTTCTAATTGAATAATCAAGGCCACCTGCAGCCATTTCGACAAGCTCATGCTCAGGCACTTGTGTGAAACACCTAGCCTTTAATAGCCTAAATCTATTCGTAGTCGTCGATAGCTTCGGTGCACTTTACGTCGAACACACCGCCAATTCTTTAAGACTAATCTTCGATCGCCCATATAAAATCGCTCATGAAAAGCCTTTTCTAATCGCCCCATGTGTACATGGAACCAGGGGATAAAGTGGTAAACCACGTAAAGGCATTCTTAGTTAGAGAATTTGGAAAATATTTCATTTTCAAACTCTCATTTTGGGCTATATCTCCCGCCTCGAGTCATGTAGCGAGCAATGTGTTCGACGAAGAGATTCATTGGTATCACCCCAAATTTAGTAAATTTAGGAATTTTCCAACCTCTTGGCAATTTGCACGCAATACATATTCACACGGTGGTGATATGAAATTAGGCCTATGTAAACCCACGTTAAGGCCATTTCTGCCATTATGGTTTCTACCAAATTGGCTATGTTGTCTTGAGCGCAAACGTTATTTCGTTGCACTTGTCGAACAACTTCATCAGCGTTTTGGTTTCGATTTACCATAACTACTTGAGGACATGGTTTCCCATACCTCGTTGTTCGCCTACAACCGCTTGGGCTTCGACAGTAACTGATCTCTGTGGGGTATTAGGCGCATTATTCCCACAATTGGGTACTTGCCTATTATTTCCCGTAGGAGCCCCAAAGAAATCTACTATCCTACCCATTTGGTTTGCTAACATCTGGTAACTTGTATTGGTATTCTGAATCAACGGATTGAAAACAGTACCAATTTGTTGGGTGAGCATATTAACCATATCATGATTGCTCTCGTCCACTTGCTGTCTTAATGCCAACAAGGACGCATTGGTTAATGCAGTAGGATTTCGACCCAGTGTGCTTTCAGAAGACACATGAGAGGGGGAAAAGGTCGAAACGTGTGGCATTCCAGTAGGCATGCCATATACATCAAAAGGATATGGTGGTAGACTCATGTTCGGAAACGCGTCTCTAAAGCATTTCCTGTTGCCATATAAGGACTAGAAGGAAGTCCTATACTCTGTGGCAAAGACATAGATTGTGTCGACCCAACATTGGTCATCGACATCGTGGGAACGATTATTGATGTTACTGGGGCCATTGTCCCTGTAACATTTCCAATACTGACACTTGTAGAATCTACGGTTGTTCCTTGCCCTTGCGATATCACAGGGTTGGAACTAGAGGCGTTGTTAGAATTGGTGCGTACCATTCTACCACTCCTCAAGTGCATACAAATACACACACTTATAGAAACAACACAAAGTTAATGGCAAAGGTCCCACCGGGCGTGCCAATTTGTTTGCTGGTGTTTTTAGCAAACAATCACTAGTTTTCAATATCGAGACTGTGAGATCAAACTAGAAAATCTCTTTGACGATTGCCATTGAGTTTTGTGTCTTTCACGTACGTAAGAACAGTAAATAGTAGAAAGAAACGGATTGAAAACAAAATAAAAGCAGTAAATGCAACGAAGGTAAAAAGACAGTAAAAATTTGCATTAATTGAAAGAAGAAATGGTTCACCAACACGTACAAGGTGTCTGTTTCACTCGTATTTCGCTTTGACTTGGAAGTTGAGTTTCTCAGAGCTCTTGTAAAATGTGGTGACCTCGATTTTCTATTACAAAGGGGTATTTATACTCGTAGGAACAATCGTGGGGAAAGAATGCGCCTCCTAAAACTACGGGGGAGTAACCACCCACTAATCGGCCGCCGCTCTGCACTTTCGACTAACCCGTTGTCAACCGCTTGACGAAGTGTTGAGCCCACTCTGTCGAAGTGTTGGGTCTTCTCTTGTCGAAGGTTTCTTGCATTACTTGCTTCATAGCTTTGAGAGCTAACATCGAAGCTTACTTGCACTCCTTGCACTTGTATACCTTTCCTGTCGAATTCATGGTGCATTGACTCGAATATTGACCTATGGCCCACAGAACAATATTAAATGTGAAGTCAACCCCATTTAAAGCTTCATTTAATGTACTGTCGAAATTTTGAGGTAACACTTTGACTGACCATACCCCCTTTGAACATGGTTCTAAGACTACACACTTCTAACTTATATATTCGATTCTTTGCAGAGATGGTAGTGAATTATCTACACGAGATTTGCAAAAAATGGTTCAAGCTTTGCCCCAATACACAGAGTAAGTGGAAAAGATTTCACTCCACGTAGAGGTGATTTAATTTTCCATTTAGTTATCCAAAAAGAGTGTTTGGTTATAATGGCAATGCAATGTACGAAGACTGATAGTTTTTAGAAATCTTAAAACATGCAAAGAACTGTATTGTAAAACACTTCTTAGTTGATAAGGGTCACAAGTCACAACACAACAAAAGATGAACACCTATGTAGCACCGGCAACTCAGGTTGAAGACGCGTTTGGTGTCCAACACGTGTTGTATCGGACATTGACACATGTGTCGGATATCGACACTGATACTGACACTTCAATTACTTCTAATTTTCAAATTAAAATCATTGTATACGTGTCTGTGCTAGTGTCGCGTCTGGTGTCTATGTCGGTGCTTCATAGATCAACACAACTCTTCTGACCATTCTGCTTTATTAATTCCAATCAGATAGCTGGAAAGATCAACAAAATTATCAGAGAAACAAATCTTCGAGAGCTTGGACAGTTGGAGCAAGATCTTGTTTTTGGGGATGCTGGAGCCAAGGATGTTATTAACTTTTTAAGAACAAAGCAGGTCTTTTACTGAAGACATATATCTCATTAGGCAATACCATTTATTTTTCAACACACAATGTACAGTGTATTCATTAAAATTCTATGCCACGTGCAGAATACGAGTCCTGAATATAAGTTGCGTTTGTTGATGATTTATGCATCTGTCTACCCTGAAAAGTTTGAAGGTGATAAAGGTACAAAGCTAATGCAGGTGAGTATCAACTCCTAAATCCTAATACTCCAATTCAAAGAGAAAGAATTTACCATAAGCAAGCATTATCGATGGTTTTGTTTATCAAATTAGTTAGCAAAACTATCACTAGATGACATGAAAGTTATCAATAATATGCAACTACTGGGGGATCATCGAAGAAGTCAACTGCTGCTGGTAGTTTCTCATTGAAGTTCAGTAACCAGAAGGTAAACAAATATACTCATTTCATGCTTATAGAAGTTAAAAGGGAAAATATACGATTTTTGGATTCCTTTTTCATTCAGGATTTTAGATATTTCAAGAGGAGGATAATACTATTATGTTATAAAATGTTCTCCTTTATGCCCTTTTGTGGGTACTTTCTTCGCCCCAAATTATGTATAAAACAAAGACTTTTTTTTTCTTGCGTAGACAAATCAAGCAGCACGTAAAGATCGTACTGATAAAGAC
The DNA here is from genome assembly GCA_020916435.1 of Oxytropis ochrocephala. Classification (NCBI taxonomy): domain Eukaryota; kingdom Viridiplantae; phylum Streptophyta; class Magnoliopsida; order Fabales; family Fabaceae; genus Oxytropis; species Oxytropis ochrocephala. The sequence continues at coordinate 88,262,876 of CM037091.1, forward strand.
GAAGAAACATGGCAATTATTTCGATTTTATCCGGTTGTAGAGGTATGACTAAAATGCAAGCCTTTCTTTGCAAAATTTATTACGTAGAAAATGCTATCCTCGTATTTGGGTTCTCTCATGTTCTTGAATATTACAGAAAAAGATACATATTTGTTTCCAATATAACCAAGGGGCTATCTTTTTTGTATTCTATAATAATACCTCTCCAATCTCTTCTTAAATGTCCGGATTTCTTTTATTAGAGTGTTTGTGAAGGAATATGTAAAATATGGGAGGGGAGAGGAGAAATTATTTTAAATGTTATATGTTTGATTCAATTTTTTGGAAGAAAATAAAAGGGAGGGGAGGGTAACAAAATCCCTTATTGGGTCAATTGTAGCTCCCCTTCAAAAGTGAGGGTATTTGGAAGGAAGAGAATATATGTCAAAACACACCCAATAAGCAGCATCCATGTCAGTTCGGCAAAAAAGATGGGGAAATGATATTTGTACCATCAAAAAGCTTTTGGGATGTTTCCCCAACTGAAATGGATGCTGCTTATTGGGTGTGTTCTCTCTCTCTCTCTCTTCCGTGTTATATGCTAAGGGTAAATGCTATTGGTCAAAATCATTATCCGGACAAAATTTCGGGAAACTTCTATCGTGTGAAATAGCATTGCTGTATTATAAAATGTCGTGGTTAATTTGTCCCCAAGTTTGCTAAAAAAACTAGCTTACTAGCATATAGTTCTTTCTTGTCATACGGTGGCATTTACCTTCCCTTACTGATTCATAAATCGAATGAATGAGACTTAGAATGAACTCAAATGAGTAGAAAGATGAATAATGAGATAGGAACTGAAGAGAGTAGTAAATGATTCTCATTAAGGACAAACTTGGTAAGAAGAAACTTACGGAACACATCAACAAGCAGATCACTAGAAGGAATAGGTAATAAACTTGAGTACACCACCAAGTGACCCATTCACGCACAATGTGGCAATCAACATCCAAGATCTGGATTGGCGATACAAAGTGCACTCTTATTGTCCTTTGTGTGTAGAGCGGCCGATTTGGAGCATTGTATATGGAGGTCACAAAGAAGGAAACTACTCCATTGTAGCTCACTGAAAGAAAAAGAAAAATTACAGCATTCTACCTCAAAGGAAGTACGAGCAATGATGACTTGTTTGTTGGACTTTAAACTGGTGAGGGAGTCCTCGAGGAAGAAGCCACAAATTGAGCGGCAACTGTCAAACCTCCTGCCAAGTTTTCACCAGTAAGATTAGAGAGACTGATGGTGGAATTGTATGAAAGGAGAACCCTTCAAATACTTGAGAACCCTTTCAGAAGTCATGAAGTGATAACTAGTTGGCTTCAAGTGAAACTGACTAACCCATTGCATAGAAAAAGAAATGTCGAGACATGTCGTGGTGAGGTACAACAAACAACCAATCAATTCCTATAGGCAAGGACACTAGGAAAATAAATGTTATCATCTAGGAAGAGATGGAAACCCAACTCTAATGGTATGATGACATTTCTGATCCAAAAATCTAGTAGTGTCACTTAGGAGATCTATGCAATTTTAGCGGTGGCATATTGCCCTTGGAAGAACTTCAGTCCCAAGACCTTTGATCCCAAAAGCTGCATCTAGAGTAAACTTGAGGGAGCCAAATTATACCAAACTTATACCAGTGAGAACTATATCATCAAAACAAATGATGAGAGCACTAAATGACTTCTTACAGAAAAGCAAATCTTTCGAGGGAGTCAGATGACATCTGCGATCCTTGCGCAAGGAAGTAAGTCTCTGAAACAAAGATCGCCTGCCTTATTTCAACTCATAAAGCGATTTTAGTTATTTTCAAACTTTAATGGATTAAGAGCAAAGAGATCCCAAAATTATAGTCATGTATACTTTTTTTTGAACAACGCATTGTCATGTAAACTTTTCCATGGACTTCATCATGAAAGAAAACATTGTTCGCGTCCAACTGATTATTGCAATGATGGATGGATGTCAAAGCAAGTGCAGTACATATAGTAGCGATTTTGGCCTTTGGAGAGAATTTATCGAAATAATTGAGGCCCTCTATTTGAGTATATTATTTAGCAACTAATCGTGCTTTAAACCTTTCTACAGAAGCATGCATCATATATCCTCTTAATTATAAACTCGTGTTGCAAGTTGGGATATCTCCATCTGAGAAATCAGCACTGCTCCAACTGTGGTCAGCTTCCAAAGTTTGTACTTGCCTTCATTTCCTCCACTCCGCAAAGGTATTTGCTGGCGTCAAAATAGAAAGTAGGTTCAGTGTCAATTTGTAAGGATAGGATATAGGCCTTGGGGAGGATGAAATTGATCCTAGGAGAGGAAATGTGAGATTGGATGGGTTGTACTATTATGACTAGAAGCAACGTTACCAAAGTAACACGTTAGATTTGAAGGTTGCTTTGACGTTCATTTAGATTTCCTTAGAGGGGCATATGGCTAGACACAAGAAGCATTCAGCGAAGGTTAAAGAAGATGAGGACTATGTTAGACATTGTTGTATTATTAGGCAGTTAGTATCATGTTGTTAAGCAGTAGTTATGTTGATCAGCAGCAGTTAGTAAATTATCAGGTAGTTATTATGTTCTTTGGCAGCAGTTAATTTAGTAGACAATTATTGATTAAATAAATAGGGAAACTGATGGAAAATTCAGTAGGCAATTATTTGGGACTGGATATTAAGAGAGAGAGACAAAGCGCTCAAACATCTTGGTGGGGAGGGGCCAGGGCTCTCGTAACGTCGGAGAAGATTGTCATTCATAGTGCTTTCTGTGTAATTTAATGTGCATTTGTGTGTAAATTACTAAATCTATAAAACAGTTCCTGTTATTAAATAAAGTTAGTATTTCCTTAATTCCAAATATTCTCTGTTTTGATAACCGTTTCCATCAGGCTATTAGTCTGTAGAGGTCGATCAGACGTGGGATTTGGAATGATCCAGCATTTTGATGTAGAAAAAGTAACCTATGTCTTGCTCAAAGTAGTGACAAGGAGTTGCCTTTTGTTGAGCATTTGGTGCATATGACATGTATGCTATAGCTTAAGGAGTTAGAATTAGTCACATATTTTATACAGTAACCACATGTAAATATCCCTTAGCTATATATATAGATACCAGAAAGTTGCGAATTAGGATGAGATTGAGCAATAATATCAATTTGTGTTTTTTATATTTATTGTAATCTTAATATATGGTCAGGTTGGACTATATTATTCAAATTGGGATTCTTTTACTGTATATATCAATTGGTTACTGTATATCGCCCCTGTTAATCACCTGTTTGGCCAGAACTGTCTCTGCCAGTGTAGTTAGTATCACAAGAATCGCACGATTCTAATCGCGATACGAGTCAAAATCTGATGCAAACGATGCATATCGCATGGCGAATCGTTTTTGTAACCGAATCGCTCCATGAATCGCTTGTATCGCTTCGGAATCGTTGGAATCGCGATTCAAGAAGGCTTTTTCTTCAAGTAATTACGCCCATCGAGAAACTCCGTCCCCCTCAACTGTGGGTTTCTCAACTACTCCAGAAAATATAGAGCTTAGGTAATTGATGGAAGGACTACTGAACTCAGCTTCATGGTATTTCAGTGTTGGGCACTTGGGCTTATACACTGAAATACCATGAAGCTGAGTTCAACGAATATATATATATATATTTTCAAACTTCATCTTCTTCAACCTCACTCTCTCAATCCCCACCGTCAACTCTCTTTCTCTCTGACGATACTGATTTCTTACACTCACTTACATTGAGTTCATCACCATGCTTTCTCGTTTACCATATTCACCATTTTCCCCAATTCACCAAAATATCTCTATTTCACCATTTTTCCAAAACCCATCTCAGCCGTCAACAACAACAACAATGGAAGCATATTTCTTAACAACGATTCATCCTTCACTCTTTCGTGAACCTGATTTGTGCATGAAGAATTTCAATTTCGATTTCGTTTTTTGGGATGAAAATGAAGATGAAATGTGTTTCTGGGCTTCGATTTTGTTTCATGATTTACGGTTCTTGGGTTTTGAGATCTCGATTTCTAGGTTTTTCCATATCTAAGTTTCATGGTTTCTGGCTTTTTCCTTAATTTTGATTTGTTTTTTGCTCAAGATGGAAGAAGAACAAGGAGATATGTGAACAAATCAAAAACATAGGTGAGATCCGTGAAGAAGGAAGAGGTTGGTGCTACCAAAATTAATTTATAATTTAATTTTTGAAGAAGAGGAACCAGTTTTTTTAGAAATTTTTTAGTTAAAATTAATAAAAAAATATGTAGCATGCCAAATCAGCACCGTAACAGACAAGTAAGACTATGGTTGCGTAACGTTTTTAAAGTTAACGGACCTATTTGTTATCTCGAAAACTTAAAGAAACCTAAATGAAAACAGAAAATAAATTAAGAGGCGAGATAATATTTTCTTTTAATTTAAATTAAAATAGTAATAATAACCCCTCTTTATAATGATAAAATCTACTTTATCATTGACTTTTGGCTCCAATTAACATTTGGATGACATATTTGTAGTTTAAAAAAAAATAAGATGCATTTGGAGGACAATATTATGGATTTGTGGGACCTTCGTTTGACTTGGGGTATTTAAGTTCACCCTTTGAAGCGGGAATACGAATGAAGCAGCATACATTTTCAATTATTCATCTTCTTCTGCAAGCTTAATCTCATTATCACTCTCACTCTCACTCTTGTGTCTTTTCCATCCATGGCTCGAAACAAGGTTCGTTTTTTCTTCCTTTTCCAACACCATTTTGCATCCCCAACTTCGTTCCTCTAGGTTTAGGGTTTTACTTCTATTTGACTCATTTTGGAGAAATTCCATTTAGGATATTTTTCTTACTTCAAATTTCACCGCTTCAACGCATGAATCGGTTGTTTGTTTTCAATTAGTATTACTATATAATCAAAATTCTGTGAAAAACAACAAATAAACAGAATCGTTGTTTTTTTGCTTGATGTGGGCCCATCCATGCATTCGGTTCTTCCGAAATTGAGAAAGTATGCTCCATGCTTGTACTGGAAGAAGGTATTATTACTACTCATCTTTGTAATCCCATTTTTTGTGTTTAGTGTTGTTTCTTGAAAGCTTCAATAGCACCATCCTTCTAATTTTAATTTTTTTATATGTAATGTGCGGTGATGTATAACAAATGCGATGACGTGGGAATCGTTCCTCTAGGTTTAGGGTTTTACTTCTATTTGACTCATTTTTGGAGAAATTCCATTTAGGATATTTTTCTTACTTCAAATTTCACCGCTTCGAACGCATGAATCATTTGTTTGTTTTCAATTAGTATTACTATATAATCAAAATTCAGTAAAAAACAACAAATAAACAGAATCGTTGCTTTTTCTCGCTTGATGTGGGCCCATCCATGCATTCGGTGCTCTTTCTGAAATTGAGAAAGTATGCTCCATGCTTGTACTGAAGAAGGTATTACTACTACTCATCTTTGTAATCCCATTTTTTGTGTTTAGTGTTGTTTCTTGAAAGCTTCAATAGCACCATCCTTCTAATTTTAATTTTTTTATATGTAATGTGCGGTGATGTATAACAAATGCGATGACGTGGGAATCGTTCCTCTAGGTTTAGGGTTTTACTTCTATTTGACTCATTTTCGGAGAAATTCCATTTAGGATATTTTTCTTACTTCAAATTTCAACGCTTTCAACGCATGAATCATTTGTTTGTTTTCAATTAGTATTACTATATAATCAAAATTCTTTAAAAACAACAAATAAAGCAGAATCGTTGCTTTTTCTCGCTTGATGTGGGCCCATCCATGCATTCGGTTCTTTCCGAAATTGAGAAAGTATGCTCCATGCTTATGCTGAGAAGAAGGTATTACTACTACTCATCTTTGTAATCCCATTTTTTGTGTTTAGTGTTGTTTCTTGAAAGCTTCAATAGCACCATCCTTCTAATTTTAATTTTTTTATATGTAATGTGCGGTGATGTATAACAAATGCGATGACGTGGGAATCGTTCCTCTAGGTTTAGGGTTTTACTTATATTTGACTCATTTTCGGAGAAATTCCATTTAGGATATTTTTCTTACTTCAAATTTCATCGCTTCAACGCATGAATCATTGTTTGTTTTCAATTAGTATTACTATATAATCAAAATTGTAAAAAAAAACAACAAATAAACAGAATCATTGCTTTTTCTCGCTTGATGTGGGCCCATCCATGCATTCGGTTCTTCCCGAAATTGAGAAAGTATGCTCCATGCTTGTCTGGAAGAAGGTATTACTACTACTCATCTTTGTAATCCCATTTTTGTGTTTAGTGTTGTTTATTGAAAGCTTCAATAGCACCATCCTTCTAATTTTAATTTTTTTATATGTAATGTGCGGTGATGTATAACAAATGCGATGACGTGGGAATTGTCTTATTTGGAACAGTAAGGTAATTACTTTAATTTCCATGGTACAATGTGCAATACATGATGTTGACTTGGTGTTTAATGGTTATTTAGCTAAATGTGATGCGAAATAAAGAGTAGGAAACGCCAAAACTTCCTCGAGATTATCTTCCATTTTAATGGTGTTTAATTCTCAAATTCTAAATAGAGTCTTTTCTCTGTTGACTATATTGATGATATGAGCACTGGTTATTGTATTGGAAATTTAGAATGATAAGGAAAGTCTCCCCAATTCTTGAAAGATGTTGTGGAATCTCAACACTAGCCGCTCATTGGTATTGTTTATTTACAAAATTACCATCGCGTTTGTGTTTAACACCTTACGTTTCATAAAACCAATGAGCTGTGGAATCACACCAATGAGTCCATTGGTAGTAAGGTTGGCTCATTGGTGTTGTTTATTAATACCGCTCTGTTTCATAAAATCAATGAGCACGTGGAATCACCAATGAGCCTCTGGAAATTTTAGGTTCTCGCACTTCCCAAGCTCAAAGGCCGCAATCCAGTAACTCGAATGACAAGATGCTTCCCCATTCTTCTCTTCATAGTTAGTTATTAATAGCATCAAGCGGTGGTCTGTCCTCTATTTTTCAGCCGTGGCTTCCCAAATTTGATTAAAAACACCCTCAGTAATTCTTGCGACATGTCAGTAATCAAATTGCCAAATTTTGAAGTGCATGTCAATAAGTACAAAGGTTCACACCAAACACAAATAAAGCCAATGTCATTGTGTTGTGCTTGGAAAGTTGGAACAACTTAACATTACCACTGGCCTCACTAATTAGCACAACGAATTGGCCCAATGTCTAAAATCTCTTTGTTCCTTTCCATGTGTTGTGCAACCAGTATGAGGTTGTTCTGTGGTGACTCTTTGTGATTGAATCTTAGTTGCGAGGGGTCTCCTCGTAACCAAATAAGTCACTACTGATTAAGTAGAAAAGTTGGTGAAAGAGAGAAGTATAAAGGGTGTGGGGAAATGGGGAGCTTGTTCAGTCATTTGGGAACTGATTGTCGAACTCGGAGAGTCCAGGTTTGTCGAAAATTTTATTCCATCTTTGTAACTTCTGACCTACTCCTAATCTACTATGACATTGGTACATGATTAGGAATCGGGTTTTTATTAGTTAGATTTGATTTTCTGACATAGAATTTTACTCAGTTTTTATGAATCAAGATTTTCCATTTTGATTTCCTGTTGCTACTGCAACTATTTACAACAATGTGTCACTGGAAGAACTGTGCTTGTACTTAAATATTTATTTTCTTTCAGTCAGTAGTTGTCCTTACATTATGGATGAGTGCTTTGACTATATTTGTCATAAAGAAGAGTTTGTCAATATTAAAGAAAATTCTACTACATGACACACACATAAGACTTGCGATATTGTATAGGACTGAATTTTGGCCGTAAAAGGGCCACAAGAAAAGAACTTCAATTTTGTACAGATGAGAGTGTTAAGCTGAACCAGTGGACACATATGAAATGATAGAGTTAAAAGTGAATATGTTGAATAAAATGTTGAGGTAGCACTTATAAAAAAAGTAAACTCTTGCCTTTGGTATATTCTGGGCAAGTGTAGAGAAGACATGTAAAGTAGAAGCCTCGGTAGAGAGAGTATATTAGATGAAGGATAGTCTTGTAGTTAGACTTAGAGATAGAAGAAAACCTAGAAAGAATATAGTTCAGACCAGCAAAAGAATCCCAATTTGAATAATTTATCTATAGACATGATAATAGAGCTGGAGTATTTCTTTATCTATATATATTTCTTCAGTATATATATATATATATATATATATATATATATATATATATATATATATATATATATATATATATATATATATATATACAAAAGAGAGATCCACTGCTGAGTGAACTGCATCAAAGACTATATTTTACATAAACAATATAAACAAGCAGAAATATATATAAAGTGGGCATGAAGATCTCAGGCTTCTGCTGTTTTGAAGTTAAAACTTGATATGAAACATTGACCAAAATATTGAAGAGTGTCAATAGTCAACCAAATCCTAAACATGACATCTCTAAATATGAACAAGTAATCAAAATAATTAATCGGACCTGAAGTGTATGTAGGAGATTGCAAGTTGCTTCAGGAAAGTCTTGACGAAGAATCAATGCCTGTCTATAGCTCTTCACAGCAGCCTCTACATGCCCGCTGAAAAAAAGGATTTAGACAGCATAAGACACTTCATAAGAAGTAATTTTAAGCTCAATTTCCATATCAAGCTAGAAGATTTTATTTCAAGCTTAAGTTTCATAATTTCCTTTAGTTTTCAAAGTTAGGCATTAAGCAAAACAAAATTAGCATACCTATATTTATAGGCTGAAGCTAAAATAACTGCAATCAAACACAAAATCCATTGAGAAAAATACACAAAATCAACAAACCCCAAACCCTAAATACACAAAATCAAAAAAACCATACAAACACAAATCCACAAACCTAGCTCAACTGAGGAACAACAAACATCAGTTTCAGAATTCAACAAATTAAAATTCAAAAATCAAATGCAAATATGCTTACCTAGAAGCTTCGAAATAGAGGAACAATCACTGAATGCTTCTTACAGGCTTGATATAGGGACAAAGGAAACTTAGGGTTCAGATATAAGCTAACAAATTAGGAAAAGGGGGTTAGGGTTTCGAGTTAATCAAAAATTAGGGGCTTTATGTTCAATAGAAGTTTAATAGAAGTGTAATAGAAGAATAAAACATACCCTTGAGGAAGAAGAAGTCGTTGTCTATAATGATGGTTCAGATTGGCGGTGGAGTGGAGCGATTCTTCTTCTCAGTGGTGGAGATGAACGGCGCTTGAAGAGGGGGACAAAATGGTGGTGGTGAGCAACGGAGGACCGGCTGAGCAATGACGGAGGCGGATGGAGGGTGAAAGACGAGAGAGAGAGAGAGAGAGAGAGAGAGAGAGAGAAGTGAGAGTGAGGAGAGTGCAGTGGAGGTTAAGGGAGGGAGGAGGTGGGGAGAGTGAAAGGTGGAGAGTGAGAGTGAGCGTGAGAACTATCGAAGGAGGGCGGAGGGAGAAGGTCGGAGAGGAGGGCAGAGGGAGAAGGTCGGAGGGAGAACGATCGAAGGTGGAGAGTGAAAGGAAGAGACATTCTGATTTTTTTAGGGATCATGCTCTTTTTATTTTGATCAATGGGTTGCCACAGATTTGCCACGGCATCTCCGTGGCAAATGTCTGTCCTTTCACATGTCCGTGGCAAACCCGTGGCAAACACCAGCGGGAAATTTCGCGCCTCTATTTTTTACTCATGCCGTCGCAAATCCGTGGCAAATTACTGACGGAATAAGCTCCGTGGCAATTGCTGGTGGCTAAAACAAGCTTTTCTTGTAGTGAGATGTTCTTGGAGGCTATGCATGGGATGCAGGTGCACTAGCTGCCATGCATGAGTCCTTGAACACTGCGTCTTTGAGGGTCACGTAGCAGTGTGGAGGGTATGCCAGTCTATTTCAGGTACACATTTTAACTTCATTTTTTTTTGTTAAATCACACTGACTTTTGGTAAATATTTGTGAATTAAATATGTTGTTTATTTTTGCATTTCAGGCTTGGATTATGTGGTATTTCCCTCGGATGGCGGAGAGGTTGCCCGGTCATATCTAGGGTGCGGAGCCACTGGCTGGGCGCTACAGGAAGAAGAAGTCAGACCACCTGAAGCTCAGCCACTACAGGAGGATGCTTGATGAGTTGATGCAAGAGGATGTCTGTTGGCGACCATTTGAGGAGGACAGGGCTGGTAGACCCTTTGAGCAGATCTCCCTCTACAGAGGCTTCATCAGCTGGGCTGACTTCAGAGTTCCCTACATGCCTGATAGGTGCCTGCGACAGTTTGGGTACGCTCAGATCATCCCGCGTGACCCTCTCAGAGGTCGTCCGAGTCATACTGACTGCGTCTTTCAGATCGTCCACTTCATGGCATCTGTGGATGACATCACGCGCACTACTCGGGTTGCTCGGCGGCCGGATGAGACTGTACGTAGGTACTTAGAGTGGTACGTCTGGGCTTCTATCCCCAGACTATTACCAGGTCCACCATCACCAGCAGCTGCGGTCTGGACACCCTCCCCAGAGCTACGATACGACGATGCTGAGTGGGTGAGGGAGGTTGTGACTGCTTGTAGGGAGGGGATTCGTTTTCTGTTAAATTGACAATGGTTTATAATTGGTTTGGTGGCAACGGGCGTTTTGCTTAAGCGTGAGGATTCAGGTTCGATTCCCTAGTCGCATATTCTTGTTTTTTTCGCTATTTTTTAATTCTTGCCTTAGCTTCATTGAAGGAAAACAATTTTGTTTTGGTGGTAAAACATTTTATCTTAGTGTCATTAAAAGAATACCCAATTTTTAATTCTGGATCCGCCCTCGGATCTATGTATGGTGGGGTTGTGTTTTACTTTAATTTAACTCTGGTGAAAAAGTGTATATACATTAATTGGGTAATGTTCACGACCATGTCGAGCCTTGCCGCAGCGCCGCGGTATCAAAGGCAAGACATGAGGGACTGAGATTCGGGAGAGCCGCTTATGCTCGGCCTAGTCTTCGGTAGTCGGTCCCCTTTCTTAGCCGAGGCATTCCTTTGTAACTGCCGCCTTTATTATGTAACTGAAACCTTAATTATGTAACGGTCACTAATTATTGGCCATGAATGATTGTAACACTATATATTTCGCCCAGAGAGGCTAATGAAGGGTTGAGCAATTTTCCTACCTACGCGAGATTGTTCATTGTGTTCTTGATTACTTCACTTCCAGAAATAGTTGAGAACATTGGCGCCCACCGTGGGGCCTGGTAAAACTTTTCCTACGTCCCACTCTACCAATCTTTGTACTGTTCATTGTCACTAGCATTATGGTGACCACGAGAAATGTAGGCAATGGTGGTGCTTCGTCTAGCACTGGGGATCCCAGGATTGAGCAGCTGCTTGCAAGCCCAGAACGCAGACCAAGCCCGTCAGAATGAAGAACAAGCCATCCGTGCTCAAGCTTTGGAAGCAAAGGAAGTGCAGCTGCAAGCCCAGCTTACCGAAATGAGACACTTCGCCCAGGTGATCGATGCAACCAGAACACCTTTGCGAGCGTTTCAACCATTCTCTGCCGCCATCCAGGCTGCTCAGCTTCCCCCACGCTTCAGGGAGCCATCCATTGCCAAGTATGATGGCACTGGGGATCCCCTTAGCCATGTTGGAGCGTTCCAAACGCAAATGATGATCAGTGGGGGAACCGACGCTATCAGTTGCAAAATGTTTGCCGGGACCTTAGCTGATGTAGCATTGAAATGGTTCAAGGGGCTACTAGAGCGCTCGGTCACGAGCTTTGAAAACCTGGCCAGCCGTTTCGTGCAACAATTCTCGGCAAATAAAAAGAAGCGAATGCTAGTCAAGGACATGTTTGATGTGCGCCAAGAGCCGGGAGAGTCTCTGAAAGCCTACTTGGAGCGTTTCAACAAGTCGACGGTCCTGGTAGATGATCCTGATGAGCGATTTTTTTGTAAAAGAATTCATGAAAGGTATTCGCAATGGAACCTTTAGTGAAGCCCTTTCCCTATGGAAGCCGCAGACTATGGACGAGATTAGAGTCCGGGCAGAGAAACACATCAACGCAGATGACGTGGCCCTCGGGAAGGATGAGAAGGACACACAAGCACCACCTAGGCGTGTGATCTCACCGAGACGTTCTCCACCCGTCCGGCTTGCACCCTATGATCGGCGTGACAGAGGCCCGCATGCAAAATCAAAAGGACGACGCACCCGTCCTCCAAACGCATAAATAGCCTTCACACCTCTGAAAACAAGGCCGTCGGTGATTCTAGATGAAGGACTCCACGAAGGATTGATACGCCGACCGTCACCTTTTGTTGGCGTAATGGGTAAGAGTACAGGTTCTTATTGCAGGTACCACCGGACAGAGGGACATGACACAGACAATTGTTGGACCCTCAAACAACAGATTGAGCAGCTCATCCAGCGCGGTCAACTTAAAAAGTATGTCAAAGCAGGAGGTGATGATGGGAAACCGAAGGCAGTGGCTCCCCCAAAGCCGACGACCCAGCAATCAAATACACAAGCCAAGAGAGGTGAAAGAGGCAAGCGCGGTGAGCACGAAACAGCAGAAAAAGGAACATTCAACAAAATATCTGGAGGATTCTCCGGAGGGGGAGCCACATCGTCATCCCGTAGAAGATATGCAAGATCTACTCTATCAGTTTCCTCCGCGGAAACCACTTATGCTGTAACTGATGCGGAATACCCCGCAATTTCTTTTGATGCGCAGAATTTTGAAGGTGTACGGCCTCACTCAGATGACCTGATTGTAATCTCTGTCACCACCAGCGGTTATTCAATAGCTCGAGTGCTTCGAAGGTTTAAAATTACCGGTGGAGGCACTAAAGAGATATCCTGGAACTTTGGTTGGATTTTCTGGTGAGCAGGTTGAAGTCCGCGGATACATGGACCTCAGAACAACTTTCGGCGAGGGAGAATCGGCGAACACTGTAACTCTGAGGTATATGATCGTTGATGCAGATTCATCATACAACATAATAGTGGGAAGGCCGACACTTAATGCTTTGATGGCGGTAGTCTCTTATCCCGATCTGTGTTTGAAATATCCCCTTCCTAGTGGTAAGGTAGGTGTGGTAAGGGGTGACCAAGTTGTTGCAAGGAAGTGTTACGCAGAAAGTGCAAAAGTGAAGACGGTTCAAAGGAAGACCGGACATGGGGTTAGCTCCAATTGCAGTTTTCTAGACCTGGACCCTCGGTTATATGACCCGGCAAAGGAGGAGCAAAGGTTGAAGCCGGTAGATACTTTGAAAGAGGTAGTGATAGGACCGGCCCAACATCAGAAAACAAGAATTGGTACCAGTCTTACTGCTGAACTTGAAGATCAGTTGGTTAAGTTCCTCTCCAGCCACACTCACATATTTGCGTGGTCCCCTCAGGATATGCCAGGTATTGATCCTAACTTCATCTGTCATCGGTTATCACTGAACCCATCTATGGTACCTGTAGCCCAGAGAAAGAGAAAGTAGGGCGGTGAGAAATCTGAGGCCATACAGGAGGAAACAAATAAGTTAGTAGCCGCACAATTCATAAAGGAGGTCAAATATCCAACGTGGTTGGCTAATCCAGTGATGGTCAAGAAATCCAATGGGAAATGGCGAATGTGTGTAGACTACACAGATCTTAACAAAGCATGTCCCAAAGATCCTTATCCTTTGCCGAGTATCGATGGGCTGGTGGACTGAGCTTCTGGCTATAAGCTCCTGAGCTTCATGGATGCATACTCCGGTTATAACCAAATCAAAATGAGCCCAGAAGACGAAGAGAAAACAACATTCATGACTGCCAGGTACAACTATTGTTACCGAGTAATGCCTTTCGGATTGAAAAATGCAGGTGCTACATATCAGCGTCTAATGGATAGAGTCTTTGAGGCGGAGATTGGGAAAATCCATTGAAGTATATGTGGATGATATGGTGGTCAAGTCGGAAACCGAGGAATCTCACCTAGCGAACCTCCAAAAAACTTTTCTACTGTTGAAAAAGCATGAGTTGCGGCTAAATCCTGACAAGTGTTCTTTCGGAGTTCAGGCAGGGGAATTCCTAGGTTACGTGTTGACTTACAGAGGAATAGAGGCCAACCCAGCCAAGTGCCGAGCTATTAGAGAAACCCGAAGTCCAACAAATGCAAAGGAGGTCCAAATTTTAGCTGGCCGAATAGTGGCACTCTCAAGATTCCTAGGTCAAGCAGCTGACAAAATACGGCCTATGTTTCAATTGTTAAGAAAGAATGCCCAGTTCCAATGGTCGGCCGAGTGCGAAGAAGCATTGGAGGTGATAAAGGCATACCTAGCTGCACCACCAATTCTAACCCCCCTACACCAGGGGCCGTTTTGTTATTATATTTGTCTGTTACAGAACATGCAGGAAGTGCAGTCTTAGTCGAGGAAAGAGCTAAAGAGCAATGCCCTATTTACTATGTCAGTCGAATGTGGAGAGGTCCCGAGCAAAGGTACCAAAAGATTGAGAAGGTAGCCTACGCAGTCTCTGGCGGCCAGGAAACTTCGGCAGTATTTCATGAGCCACTCAATAATTGTCAAGACAGATTTGCCTATTCGCCAAATACTTTCCAAACCAGATATTGCTGGAAGAATGGTGGCATGGTCGGTCGAGTTATCGGAATATGATATCAAGTACCAACCCAGGGGAGCAATTAAGGCGCAAGCCTTAGCAGATTTTGTGGTAGAGATAGCAGGGGATGAGCCGACAGTCAGACCCCATTCCGATTATTGCTGGACTCTATCGGTTGATGGATCGTCTAACTTGAGAGGCAGCGGAGCCGGAGTCACATTGGAGGGACCTGACAATGTACTTATAGAGCAGTCATTGCGGTTTGGCTTCAAGGCCAGCAACAATCAAGCAGAATACGAGGCCTTAATTGCTGGTATGAACTTGGCAATAGACATCGGAGTGAAGCACCTCAAAGTTCGCAGCGATTCTATGCTAGTCACCGGCCAGGTCACAGGGGCGTTCAGTACCAAAGACGAGCTACTCACGAAATATTTGTCTAAGGTACAAGAGCTAAAACTCAAATTTGCTTTCTTTGAACTAACACATGTTCCTAGAGAACAAAATAGCAGGGCCGACATATTAGCAAAGCTGGCAAGCACTAAAAAACCTGGCAATAACCATTAAGTAATACAAGAAATGATAACCCAACCCAGCATCAATCAAATCCAAGTCTTCTCGACCGAGATTGACCCTGATTGCTGGATGACCAAGATTCTTGCTTATCTGCAGGGTGAAGAACTGAATGTGACGGATGACGAGAAAAGAAAATTGGTGAAAGCGGCTACCAATTACACAATGATCGAGTCAGAGCTGTACAAAAGAGGCTTCTCTATGCCGCTCCTTAAATGTGTCACAAGCAGCAAAGCACAGGAAATACTCAAGGAGGTGCACGAAGGAGTGTGCAGCAGCCATGTTGGAGGCCAGACATTAGCTTCAAAGATAGTGCGTGCAGGTTATTATTGGCCCACAATGAAGAAAGATGTGGTTGACTATGTCCGCCGATACAAATGTCAGATGCATGCAAAAATTCCAAAAGCCCCTCCAACCAATCTGCAATCAGTCTCCTCGGCTTGGTCGTTCGCTGTTTGGGGTGTCGACATTCTCGGTCCATTTCCACCGGCACCGGGTCAAGTAACATTTCTGTTGGTGGCTGTCGACTATTTCACAAAATGGATAGAGGCAGAGCCGGTGGCCAACATATCAACAGAAAGGGTAAAGAAGTTCTATTGGAAGAGAATCATATGCCGATTTGGGATTCCTGCAACCATTGTAACCGACAACGGAACGCAATTCGCCTCAGAATCGGTGGCTGAGCTCTGCAACACTTGGAATATCTATCAAGCCTTTACCTCGGTAGAACACCCTCAAACCAATGGGCAGGCAGAGGCTGCTAACAAGGTGGTATTGGCTGGTTTGAAGAAGACATTGGAAGACTCTAAGGGAAATTGGGCCGAGGAACTGCCTCTAGTGCTATGGTCTTACAATACTACGCCGCAGTCTTCCACAGGGGAAACTCCTTTCCGGCTGACATATGGAAGTGATGCGCTTATCCCGGTGGAAATACTAGAGCCTAGCCCAAGGAGAATATTGACTACTACAGTACCTGATCCAACAGCACTTCGTGTCAACCTGGACCTGCTCGAGGAAGCCCGAGAAATGGCTAAGGTTAAAGAGGAGGCAGCTAAATGGCTAAGGTTTAAGAGGAGGCAGGTGATTTAGTGTTACGCCGAACCACAAGAGTAGGGGTTGTCGGTAAATTGTCTCCCAATTGGGAGGGCCCATTCAGAATCAAAGCTGTGCTCGGCCAAGGCGCGTTCAAGCTGGAGAAGCTCAACGGGGGAAATATCCCAAGATCATGGAACGCCACTAACCTTCGGTTCTACTATAGCTGAAGATGACAAAACCCTCGACTTTCCCAACAGGGCCAAGGAAGAAAAACTGATTCTCTATTCTTTTGTATTACCAATAAATGTATTTTTGTAGGGAGCCTATAGCTTCCCAAATGTACTATCACTTATTGAATAAAGAGAATCGAAGATTACAAATATGTTTGAAATGCCAAATCTATTTGCAATAATAAATTTATACAAGTAAACGTGAATGCGTCGGAAAAACAAAGTCCCGAAACGGCAAGAACCGAGTAGTTGGCTCGACGTTGACCCCGGGCACCGAAGACAAAAGGACCTACCAAGTTTGGTCCGAACTGACGAGTTCGTGTACCCCTTGGAGGCACTTCACATGACTATGAGGCGGTTAACTGAAAAGTAAGCCGCGGAGACATGAGAAGAAACCTTCTTTGTACAGCAACACACCGACCATGACTCGCTGAAAAGCAAGTCGAGGGATCGCGTTTGCTCAAGAAATCAACGAGTTTCTGGCAAAGAGGACCAAAAACAAGACCGCAGTAGATGTGAAAACATCCCGCAGCATAAACCGGACGATCTTTCACGTAACCTCCTCCTACCATAGTACAGAGGGAAGCATAACCCAGCGATGCAAGTCGCGTGGAAGAGAAATAAAGCCATAGAAAAACAATAAAGACGAAGCGTGCAGCAAAAACACAAGGCGCAAGTGTACATGGCACCACTGCATTTTACAGCATAGACGAACAGGTTCATAAAACAAAGTTATAATGAGTTACGAGCTATTAGGACAAGGAGTAGAAGTAGTCAAAATAAAAGGTAAAGTACCAAAATACATAAAGCTTCAAAATATTCATATTACAAACTGCAGGTCGTCAAAGTTTAAATAAAAGCAAATCAAACATGGGGACCCTCGGAATGAGTCTTCTCTGAATCGTCGGCCACCTCTCCATCACCAACTGTCGGAGTCTCATCTGGCGACAAATCATTCAATACCTTGTCCAGTCCATCCAGGGTCCAGGAGACAACAGTGTTGTTTCCTTCAGCTCTGTTGACAGGCGGCGAAGTTTGGTTATCAATGATGGGGGCCATGATTTGGCCGTCGACCACAACATTGTCAGGATCAAATATTTGAGGATCCAGAGAAGGAAAATGAACTTGCGCTTGAGCAAGAGCCAAGTAAAACCCGCGGTCAAATTCTGTTACCACCTGGGAAGCATAGTCAGCCGCTTCCCCCTTGGCTTTCTTCAGGTCGTTATACGCTGAAATGAGTTTTTCCTTGTACTCAGACAATTCCTGCTCTTTGGCCGCCGAATCCTTCTTCAACTGCTCGTTAGCCTCAGACAAGCTCTTGACTTTCAAATCCATTATCTTTTTGTTGTTCTCATACTTCTTCAAATCCTCTTCCAGAGACCTTTTCTCACGACTGTGTACTCGTGTCTTTCTCCACAGACTTCAGCCGGTCTTCATGACTACTTCCTTCAGCCATCAATTCCCCGTAAGCACTCTCGAAGTGATGAGCAAGCATAGAAGTCCAAAGACTATAAGTCTTGATTGCTACCAAACTCTGTCGAGGCCCCATCTTCTGCACCCGCTCCACATCACCAGGAAGGGAAACCTGATTAAGGGCCTTTGTCAGTGGATACCGCACATCCCAGGCAGTCTTCATGGGACCACTTGCCGTCCCATCCTTTACCCTTTTTACATCCAAAACTTTCCGCCAAGACGCATCTTCCATGTCCTCAGCGTCAGCCGGAGTATTGGATTCAAATGATTTAGCCTTGCCCCTTGCCGAGGCTGGGGAGACCGGGGGATCGGATATGGACTTTGGCTTTTTTATAGGAGGTAGCTGAGCAAACCGGTGGGAACTCGACTTCCTTTTCTCTTTTTCAGCAGCAACGTCTTTGGTAGGAGTTTTCGTAGTATCAATATTGGCGGTATACCCTTGCTTTCGTTTTTGCTCTTCACGAATCCGGCGTCTATCCTCCACACTCAGCGTCGACATACCGAAGAGTCCTGCAGAAAAACACCAAATATAAGATCAAATCATGAAACCTCGTTATGGAATAGAATACACAAAGTCAAAGTATTTACTTAGGTATGTTATAAGTCCGACCGAGTCGTCAACTTTCTGTATAATTTGGGACGCCCAGGGGTGGTTACCCGATTGAACGTATGACCAAATCCGGTCCACATCCTCCTGATCAGCCGGGGATAAACTACACCTCTCAATTGTAAATTTGTTGTTTGGATGTGGGGTCCAGTAAAGGGGGAAGTACTCGACATTGTTCTCATCAACTAGCAAAAAAGGATCACGAGGTCCGGCTTCCAACCGAAAGAAGCTATCCTTGAAAGACTTATAGCTACTTTTGAACACCTTCATGAAGGGCCTACGGGTATGGTTCCCTAAGGATACCCAGCGAGGAGGATCTTTAACCGAGGAACGCACAAAATGAAGAAACTTCTCGGCAGTAACCGACACATTAATGCACTCACACATAATCTCAAAGGCACGAACGTAAGCCCAACCATTCGGGTGAAGCTGAGTTGGAGCCACGTTTAGTAACCGAAGTACCGCACGATAATATTCAGAGAAGGGAACTCTAATACCTAGGTGCTCAAATAAGGTCATATACATATAAGTGTAGGGCCTATTCCCGGCCTCCGGGAAATCACATACTGCCTCATCCGGCTCAACTGGCTTCGCAACGGCAGTACCTTCGTCAACCGGATGACAAAGGAGCGACTGAATTCGTTCCAATGACTCCTCAGTCACCAGTACAGAATGGGAATCCAATACTTCTAAGTCAATGTTGTCCGAATAATTGCTATAGTCTTCAACGTCCTCCCCAGCCATTGAAGATTGGTTCGAAATTGCCCCTGTGGAACGAGAGGGTTCATCATCAGAGGCAAACACAATGTTCATAGCCTGCACATTCTGCCTAATGCAATCTAAGCGACAGCGTGGGCATTGCCCACCAATGCAGGAAGAATTGCTACACCTAATCTGAGAAGTAACCTCTCCCTCACTCTCGCTACTAATACTTATTATAGAAACCATGAATAAATTTTGCAGGAATATCTATGTAGTTCGCCAAAAGACAAAAGGTAAAAGCAATAGAAACTACCAGGAATAAAGAGGATAGGCGTACCTGAAGATTATGGAATTACTCAAAGCGTAGAGGGTGCAAGAGTTGGCGCCTCCTTACACAGCAAAAACGTCGTTTGAGTAAGAGGGGAAGGAAGAGAGCGAAGGTGTGGAAGTGTGATAAACGTCAAAATTTTCAAATACATTAACTTTTCAGGTATCAACGATCAACGGCAAAGATGCGAAGCTTTTCAACTTCAATGGATAGGGTAAGGCCACGTGGCTGCCATACAACGCGACGAATGGTTGACGCAGTTCCAGAGGATCAAGACATTATTAACAGTCATATCAAAGGTCACGTCACATAGCGCGTGTTCACACATCAATAATGACGTCACATGACGCCGCAGTATAATCAGAAAGACCCGGTAAAGATGAAAGCATAACTGGAAAACATTTCTCATAAATATAAACACATACATATTTTCATTCATAATACTCACTGTTATTCATAATACATGATCCACTAACAAAAATGGCCGGTCTAGTACCGAGTCCAACAAAAGCTAAAATACAATTGCAGGTTCCCCTACAGAGCGATAATCCGCGGTCACCAAACCCCCAGAAGCTCCACCAAGAAAGTTCAAACACTCCACAGTGAATTCGGCCAAGTGAGTAAATCTATGCCCAGCAAAGTTTCTGTAGATCCACCGTAAGAAGAAGGAGAACCACGAAGGAAGAGGATCTATGCTCGTAGAGTTTACGTAGATCCACCGGAAGAAGCGGGGATCTCGAGAAGACGACAGGAAAATCGCGCCGCCTAACGGGAGTGGTCCATGGATAAATTCCCCAAACACCGGGCCTCATGGAAAATTCCTCTACATTGAGAAGGAGAAATTAACCATTAAGCCGCGACAATCCCACCTCGCAGACAGCACCACCTTTGGGCTCTTCACACAATCTCAAACGAAGATCACCGGACCAACTGCAGCGAAGAACATCCACAAATGCCGAAAGTCTACAACTCCTTCTTTGAGCCCTCCAACAATCTTAAAACACTGAGGGACTTTAAGATTGTGTGCAGAGCCCAAAGGGGGAGTGACAACCTGACAAAACAGACAAGCCATAGATATCAGCAGCTCGAAGAAAGGAAGCAACAACCCAAGAGAAAAGGAGTGAGTAACAAACACAGGGCGTAATGCTTTCCTTTTATAGACAAAAAACAGGAACAAGTTACAAACAAGAGCATTAATGAAGTGCACAGAAACGCTCGCAGCAGTCAAACGCAATTCCCAAGGGAGTCAAAGCATTACTAACAGTCAAAGTCGGCAGGTAACGTCAACTACAGCGTTCGGTTTCTACTCAATAACAAGAAGAGTCGGGAACCGACGAGCAGGCGTACTTTTGAGCGACTTCATATTTCACATTCATCGCCGAGGACTATGTTCCACGACCATGCCGGAGCCTTGCACAGCCATGCAGTATCAAAGGCAAGACATGAGGGACTGAGATTCGGGAGAGCCGCTTATGCTCGGCCTAGTCTTTGGTAGTCGGTCCCCTTTCTTAGCCGAGACATTCCTTTGTAACCGCCGCCTTTATTATGTAACTGAAACCTTAATTATGTAACGGTCACTAATTATTGGCCATGAATGATTGTAACACTATATATTTCGCCCAGAGAGGCTAATGAAGGGTTGGGCAATTTTCCTACCTACGCGAGATTGTTCATTGTGTTCTTGATTACTTCACTTCCAGAAATAGTTGAGAATAGGTAACAAAGTTAAAAGCATTAAGAGATATATAATTATTTTTTCCCGTAAATAAATTTCATGGGAAATCAAATTGGAGATTTAATTTAATTCCTATAAAAATAATTAACCACCAATTGTTTATGAGGTACTGTATGTCTTAGATGATGGCGAGTAATTCTTAACTGGTCACAAATATTTTGTCACACACACAAAATAACAATAAATGTACTTGGGAGAAACACAAAATCATTATTTTATTAGTGCATTTGTTGTTTTGTGTGTGTAACCAAATAATGTGATCAACTATTTGTGACCATCTAAGAATTCATCGGCTGTACTACAATGAAAGTATTCCAATGACAAATATTTTGTTTTCCTATATCCAATAGACAGAACAACATACTTTCAAGTTAGTAATATATTATATGAAAATCAAACCTACAAACTATCAACTTTTATATAATTTTTGGAAATGACGGCCTATTGGTTTCTCATTTGAACCGGTTAGGATCTGCATTAAACAATGAAATCTTTAGGGGTGTTCAAAACCGAACCAAACCAATAGGGAAACCGCAAACTGAATCAAACCTAACCGAAAACCGCAAAAAACCGCTTTTGATCGGTTTTGTTCGGTTCTTTTTTTCATTGCACCGCGCGGTTCGGTTCGGTTCGTGGTTTTGATTTCCGAAACCGAACCAAACCAAACCAAACCAAACCGCAAGTAACACTAAGGTTTGTTGAATTACAACCTTCCTTACTAACTTACTAACCCAAATGCAACTACAACTCAACTCTCACTCACTTACTAGCCCAAATTCAATTAATTCTTTGACTCACTTACAAACAATCCATATTGTTATGCTATATTTAAAAATTACAACAAAATATTTAATTCAAATTCTTTTAAACATTGTCTTAGCTATTTGAAAAAAATTAAAAGAGAGTGATTTATATACTACATATATTTGAGTAGATTTTTTCTTAAAGATTTATGTTAGCCTTTTTAATGTTAGTTAATTTTAACTCCGTTTTAAATTGTTTTTGTCTTGGAAAAAACCGAACAAATCCAAACCGCATTTGTTTGGTTTGGTTTGGTTCAGTTTTATTTTAGGAAGCCAACCGAACCAAACCAAACCGCATGTAATTTTACCTTGCGGTTTGGTTCACTTTTTGTCTCAAAACCGAACCAAACTGCACCGCGAACACTCCTAGAAATCACTAGACCGCTCAACCGGGCTAAACTTGCTGGAGTGACGGCCACATCAACACTGCACTGAACTACTTTACCGGCAATGACTCTGCTTCACCCTTCGATCTACTCTAATTAGTCGATTAGTCACTCTTATCTGCTGAGATGACTTCAGATCTACCATTGATGGGCAAAATATTAGAGATTGAAGGAGGAAGAAAACTTGAAATTTTAAGAGTGGTGGTGATTTTGGAGGAACGTTAATGGTGGTTATTTTTTTTTTTTGAGAAAGAAAATCAAAAACACGTTAATGGCGGTAACTGAAAAAGATAAGATCTTTGAAGTAAAGAAAATGGAAACGGGGGATTTTTTTTTCTTCATGGGCTTTAAAAAAGTAGTGAAAGGATGAAAGAAAGAATAAAGGAAGAAGAGAGAGAGAGAAGGTTAATCTGCAAGTTGTTTTTTTAACATCTAACCACCTTTGCAGGCCATAAATGTCTTGACAATTTGTCAACTTAGCCTTTTTCATGGCATGTGTTTGCAACAGTAGGCTAGTAAACAAATGAAGTTTCATCAATTTGAAGATTGACGGTGGCTGCTGCGTTTGCTTTGAGAGAGGAGGAGAGGCACCGAGGCGAGAGGAGAGGCCGAGAGAGCGGCGGCGCGAGAGGGCTGAAAGTCACTCTACAACTAGGGTTTCTATTTATATAATCTATATTTGGGTAAGAAAAAGAAAGCGGACGGGTTCGGGTTCGGGCTGGGTATCACATTCCCCATCCCCGTCCCCGTCCCCGACTTAGTAAATCGGGGAAAACCCATCCCCGTCCCCGAACCCGTTCAAACCGGGTTTTCCCCCCAAAAATCGGGACGGGTTCGGGCGGTTACTCGCGGGTTCGGGTTTGATTGCCATGCCTATACCTAGCATTGATAAGTTGATGATTTATCTTGTAGCCATGCATTACATACGTAATTTTGCCGCTCATAGAGCATTTTTTTCCCGCTTCATTTGTTGGAAATGAAGCTACCTTTTAAAAGACTTGATTCCAACCCCCAACAGCTAATCCAATTCCCACTGGAATAGCTAAGCCAACTCAAACTCCAAGTTCCTCCCATCCAGGGACAGCCTATTCATTAGGAGCAGGGTCGTCCCAAACAAAACGGAGGTCCCGTGCAAATCATAAAAGTGGGGCCCAAATTATAGCAACAGTTAGCGTTTAAATGAGTTCGACAATGGCAATAATCGACAACGGTTATTTACAAGTCTCTCCAATTACTTAATCAATTTCCAACTTCTAAAAACCTACAACTTATAAATAAGAATTTCAAAAAATAAAAAATAAAAAGACAAAATTAAAAGACCTGATGAGCAAAAGAACATGATGAACAAAAAAATGAAATCAGAATTTTCAATTACTTAATCAAATACTAGAAGAAAGAGGGAACAAAACAATTAAAATATTAAATAAAGTGTACCTATTAAACAATTAAGAAGGGAACAAAACAATTAGGCTAATATCTGATGAAGAAATCCATTATCCACGAAGAGGAAAGGAAACACGTACTGTCAGAGAGGGAAGACAAGTGAAGAGGGAACACGCGTCAGCCATCAGAGAAAGGACAAACGCGTCAGAGAGCAAATAAAAAGAGAGGGAACACGCGCAGGATTCTGGAAGAGTTAGAGAAAAGTGGGTCTTTTTTGTTTGCTGGTATTGGTATTTGGCTAATATAGGTGATTTTGGGCCCCAAAAATTACTTTTTGGGCCGAGGCCCTGTGCTACAGCACAGGGTAAACTGCTAAATGGACGCCCCTGATTAGGAGTGTCCCGTTGGAATCTTGTAACACCCCCTTTCTAATTACTACTAATTAGTCAATTTTAAAATCAAAGTTTTGAAAAACTTTTCCACGCACCACAAAGAGAGTGCTACATTTCTTCAAAAACATAAAACAACACGTTGAAATTTCATAAAACAACTAGTGCGTGATATATAGCGCATAAAAATGGGGCGAACCCTCAAAATGCCTGTTTAAGTTTTACAACAACCAGAATAGAAGTCACCAGCACAGCGGAACAACAACAATTTAGAAATATTTAATACAGCTCCAAATATCAGTCTAATAACATTAAAACAAAAATACTAAGTATCTAAGACTCCCCGCCCCGGTGCTACATATCAGAGCATGACCATCACTAGACTACTTCATTTGCTATCACCTGCAGGTTGCCGACATGAGAAGCAACACGAAAGCAGTTGGGTGAGTCTCTTTACATAAATAATAGCAAATAGGATAAACATTATATTAAGGAAGGCAACTAGCAACAATCACATTCCAACAAATAGCATATGACATCAAGTATGGCACATTAACTCACAAACACCATAAAGCAACACCAATTCCATGAATGTATGAATGTATGCACATGCATGTGGTACCATCAACCGTCACAAATTTTGCCTTGAGGGCACAACCGTCACAATAGATATCAACAACCGTCACACGATATCAACAACCGTCACAATAGATATCAACAACCGTCACACGATATCAAGGCCGAAGCCTACAACCACCAATTGATGCATATGAAACATGAGACACTATGGACAATGCAACAATCACATACAATCTCATTGCATACAAATCACCATAATAGATATCAACAACCATCACAATAGATATCAACAACCTTCATAATAGATATCAACAACCATCACACGATATCAACAACCTTCATATTAGATATCAACAACCATCACACGATATCAACAACCTTCATAATAGATATCAACAACCATCACACGATATCAAGGTCGAAGCCTACAACCATCTTAAATAGTTACCTTAAACAACCACCTTAAGGTATTAAACAACCACCATCAAATATTAATCAACCATCATAAGATATTATTCAACCACCATCAAATATTAATCAACCATCATAAGATATTATTCAACCACCATCACATATTAATCAATCACCTTAAATTTATTAAGACCTCATTAACCACCAACTCTAGGACTAACACCAAAGTCAAGGGTCATCTCACCTCTAAGGACTAAACCGACACCCCCAAGGACTAAACCGACCACTACAAAAAAACAAGCAATTAGCGAGGGAATTTGCGAGGGAAAATTAAGTCCCTCGCAAAAGCAACAATTAGCGAGGGACTTTGCGAGGGAAAAAGAGTCCCTCATAGAAGTGGCAATTGCTTGACGGACATGTGGCAATTAGCGACGGAATATCCGTCGCTAAATGCAAGGCGCCAATTTCAAACTGAATGACACGTTTTTCAAGGCCGTTAGCGACGGAATTATCAAGTCCCTCGCTAATTGACTGACATTTTTGCAGGATTCTGACCCATGGCACGTTTAACAAGGCAGTTAGCGACGGAATTTTCAAGTCCCTCGCTAATTGTCATATATTTTTTTATAATAATCCGAACCACCTCTTCTCTCTCTCTCATTTACACTCTTCTTCTCTGTTCTTCTCTTCCACTCTCTTCTTCTCTTTTCTTCTCTTCCACCACCACACCACCACCACCAACCACCACAACCACCACTCTCTTCTTCTCTTTAATTTCACTCCACTCTCTCTCATTTACTCTCTTCTTCTCTCTTATTCTCTTCCACTCTCTTCTTCTATTTTCTTCTCTTCCACCACCACACCACACCACCACCACCACCACCACTCTCTTTCCTTCTCTTCCACCACCACACCACCACCAACCACACTACCACCACCACCACCACATAGATCTCACGACCACCACCACACTACCACCACCACACAACCACCACCACCACCACATACATCTCACTCTCTTTCTCCCTTACTCTTCTTCTTCTCCTTCTCTCTCTACGACACCACCACCACCACCACCACCACCACTCTCACTCCTCTCTCTCTCTCATTGGAAATTTTGGTTATAATAATAATAATAATACTAATAATAATAATAACAATAATAATAATAATACTAATAATAATAATAACAACACTAATAATAATAATAATAATAATAATAATAATAATAAACTGATCAGATTGAGAAGCGTGCCAGTAAGATTTGGGAAGCGTGCTGTCAGTATTAGCGAGGGAATTAGCGAGGGACTGTCCCTCGCTAATTAGCGACTGACACAATTTCCCTCGCTAAAGGGAATTAGCGAGGAGGATATTAGCGACCGATACGTCCCTCGCTAATTCCCTCGCAAATGGACACTAGCGAGGGAATTGGGCCTGTTAGCGACAGATGTGTCCCTCGCTAATGTCCGTGTTTCTTGTAGTGGACACCTAAGGGACTAAACAGTCGCATAGGGACCAAAACAAAATCTTAGAAGGACTAATGGTGCATAGGGACCAAATTAGCATTTTTGACACTTTGGGCAACATTGGCAACACCCGCACAAAATGCTGGATTCCTACAGCAGTACACCTACTTCGACGGATTATTTAAAATAGCAAACGACATCGAAAAATTACAAAAGACCACTCGTCGGAAAGCCACGGATGTGTAGTTTCTGGATATATCTTTAAAGTTTGAAAACAATGAGCCAATTAGTACAGTTTTTAGAAACAACCCGAGCAGTTCCCGTGATCGACAGATTCTGTCCTCCCACTTCATTTTACTCTAAAATGACTTAAACTTGACCAAATGGGACAAAACCTTAGCCCGAACAAAAGCAATTTGAGTATAGTTTATAATGGAAAAAGAATCGTTCAAAACGGAGTTCATTTGGGGACATAAAACTTGCAAAAACCGAACCTACTCACAGTTTGACTCTAGAAATTTGACCCGACTTTGGAGACTCATAACTGGAGCTACACAACTCCGAATTTAACGAAACCAGTGCCAAAACGACCGAGTTTAAGTCTATTTTCGAAAACACTCAGCCACATAATTTTTGAATCGACCAAACAGTACCAGTTTTAAAAAGACCGAAACAGTGTCCAGAAAACGCACAAAACCATAAGCAAGTAAAACTCATCATGATCAATCACCCAAACCAATTATAATCACGGCACAATGCCTCACACTCCAATTTCAACACCAATTCATTTAGGCAAGTTATCAAACACCTTGCAATCATCATATTTTCATACTCAATTTCATTGAGGCAATACATCAAACACCTTGCATACATAGTTCATATCATGTTCATCTTAACAACAATTAGCATGGGTTCATCAATTTTACTTCAAGCATAACACCAATTAATTCAAACAACACATAAACAATAGATTAATTCAAACAACACACAAACAACAATTAATTACCATAAACACCTATCCCATGCATAATTACTCATCTTACAAACTATTATGTATGAAAGAGAGAGCACTTACCTCTCAAAATTGAAGAACCCAAGTAGCCTCTCCTTCAACAACACAAGAATCAACAAAAATGGATGCTCTCCTACTTTGAGTTTCAAAACCCCATCCATGGCAAAGTGGAAATAATAAGGGATTAGTGTATGAAACTTACACTAAAGGATAGAGAAAGAAAAATGAAGAATATTGGTACCAAATACCAACTTACCCAAGCAAGAAAATGAATTTTTCTCTCCTCCCTCCTATGTACAGCTGCTGTCCGCCCCCTTCCTCTCTCTACCTCTCCTTTTCTTTTTCTTTCTTTCAAATGGGAAGGGAAACCCTACACCCCTAAGGTTATTTCCTTTAGTTTGGGCCTATTAGTGGGCCTTGGGCCCTTTATTTGCACCCCCTAGCTACTTTAAACACCTCCTGAAATAAATAAATTACCACTCCCTTATTTACTACCCAACACCTCTTAGTTATATTAAATACTCTATTATTCTTTTAATATAACTAATCACTATAATACCTCCTAAATAAAATAAAACTCCAACTTAATTAATTGACTTAATAAAATGTTGTACTTCTCAACTAACTTAATTAAATAAATAATTAAATTATTTTGGGGCGTTACAACTCTCATCCATACGTGAGAATATAGTTGATGTGGGTGTTTATGGTAATTGTGGATTTTGGTGCATTGTTGTTTTACTTGCTATGGGTGAAGATAGTTGATTTATTGTGAGAGAATATTTGATTAACAAGCTTAATTAGGCGAGACACCAACTACTATGTTTTACACGTTTGGTACTTTGATATCGAGAGGATCCAGTAGTTTGGCACCAAGTGTACAATTAGTGGGGGACCTTGAAGCAACACATTTGATACCTTGATATCGAGATGATTCCGTAGTTTGGTACTGAAACCTCTCGGTACCTTGGTACTAGATGTGTTGCTTCAAACAAGGTTTCAAAAAATGGTCCGTTACGGCAAAAAGGCCGCGACGAAACGGTCTCGGTGGCCACCGTTTCCGTTACGGACCGATATCACGGAGTGATAAGA
Organism: Oxytropis ochrocephala; assembly: GCA_020916435.1. Classification (NCBI taxonomy): domain Eukaryota; kingdom Viridiplantae; phylum Streptophyta; class Magnoliopsida; order Fabales; family Fabaceae; genus Oxytropis; species Oxytropis ochrocephala. Next base: position 88,291,725 of record CM037091.1, read on the forward strand.
AATCACGGGAAAAACCGAGACAAAACTCCGTTACGACCACGACAGCTGCGGCAAAACGTCGTTACAGCCGCAAGAGACGCGACAAAACACCGTTCAACAACAAAAAGTATAAAAGATTTGTTTTTGATGAGATCTTGTCACTTTCAGAATATATTCTTATTCTGATTCGTTTTCCTTTCTTTAAATCAGTACTTAAGTACTTCAAAATTCAAATCAGTACTTCAAATCAGACCTTGCTAGTTGCTCCTTTCTTCAAACCAAAAGGAACAAATCAAACACATTACTCGATCTCCTTCACTCTTCACTCCAGCAACAAATAATTTTAATTAATTTTTTGCATTATTGTAGTTAATTCACACCACGACAGCCGCAACACGTATCGCAACGGCCAAAACCGCGAAAACCTTAACACGACCGCGACTGTGACCGTGACCGCGACCGCTATTAGAATCCTGGCTTCAAAGTCCCCACTAATTATACACTTGGTACCCAAGTACAGATCTGCTCGGTATAAAGGTATCCGACATTACTCAACTTAAAAAAAATGCAGAAAGAGAAATGAAGAAGATGAATCGTGGTGGTACAACGCGAGCAGAACACTATGACACTTAGGTGATGGTGGTGAGAGTAAGAGGGGAGTGCGGGTTGGGGAGAAGAGATAGATCTCACAGAGAGACCGAGGGATAAGAGGAAGGGGAAGTTGGGAGTGAGGGTATTTTAGAGACTTTCTTTAAATTTGGGATTTGGATCATGTGGATTCGGTTGTAGTGCATTCGGGTGCATTCGAAAAATATGTGTCTATCTCTCTCCTCACAACTTTTATATATAAAAAAAATATAAAAGTTGTGAAGAGAGAGATAGATACATATTTTCCGAATGAACCACAACCGAATGCACTGCATCTTAATCCTTAAATTTGGGAGAGGGGGGAAATTCCAAACCAAAACTTTTTTTTTTGTCAAAAGGAAGTGGGATTTCAGATTTGTCCAATCCAAACACGGAGAAGCATCTGCAGGTCGGGTTAACTACTAACCCGTGTTGATGTGTCCGTGGCGTTAACCCTATCACTAAAAGGGGCCAGAAATTGGTCGGGTTGACCCGCCAAAGCCGAAAGTTTCGCGATATTGCTGAAGTGTCTGAGAGTTAGGGTTTTCGAACTTGCTCATTTCTGCTTGATCTTTGAAACTGAGTCACTCTTCACGCGGCAGCTCCGCTGTCCTCCCCCGACGACGGCCAACCCGCAGTCCTCCGACTAACACTAACTCCGCCGTAGCACCGTGAGTCCCCTTTCTTAAAGTAATTTGCCTTTTTTCTTCTCTTGTTGTTCATTCACTCTCTTCTTTGATTTGTTCCTCACTTAAAAATAAGCTATCCCTTGAGAACGAACCCAGTAACAAATCTCATTTAGCAGTAGCAGCTATATAGATAGAAGAAATCCAGTACGTTTATTATTCTATTTATTTACTTGCCAGTTGAACTTGTATTTGATTTGACTCGCGCGCTCTTACATTAATAGTATAGCGCTTCTTGAATCATGGCTATAATCTTCTCTTTAATCATTAACGAGTTAAATGGTTCTTGAAATGCATATGGCTCACAAATGTTCCGTAGGAAATAATACTTGTAGAAGGTGGTTTGTTCAGTAGGGAATTCTTTTTCTTAATAATTAAAGTATCAATGCTTTCCATGCCAGATAGATTCTTGTAATTGATTATTTTCTCATCTGTGATATTATTATATTTTTGATTTTCGACTCTTTGAAGCATATGCTTGATGTGTTCTGCTCCAAAATATTCTTATTGTTCCAGTTTTCTTTTTTTTTTTACTCTGTCCTAAATATTCTTACATATCTTACATTATATGGACTGTTTTACATTCAAATAGACGGCACGGAAGCTGATTTACCTACATGGCTACAATGTATCATTTGTATGTTATACCCTCCCTCGAAAGAAGCTTGAATTACACTCCCCTCCCTCGAAAGAAGCTTGAATTACACTCTCCCTCCCTTAGTTTTATGTTCAAATCTACATTCCCGTTTCCTGAAATGTAAAATGTCTTACACTTTAGTCTATTGTGACATAAATGAACTTTTTAATGGTGGTGAAAGACTTTGAATGATCCTTCCGATAATTTTTTTACTTGTGTACTGTTTTCAATGTCATTGATAACTAAATCTAAACACTTGATTGGTGATTTTAAGACTTTAGAGTTAGAGGAGAAAATGAAGTTTTAAATATCCGTTTTATCGACTTTAAAAGAATGTCCAAAATCTTATTCTATGTTTTATTGTTTAATAATTGACAGTAGGAGTTCAAAACATTCTGTTAATGATATTGACAGCCAAAAAAGAGAAAATACATGTGCATAGGGAGTTTGATTATTTTAAAATGAACCTAAGTGTAAGATATATTTACTTATTAGGAGAAGGTAGTGAAGTTCAAGCATCTCTCAGGGGGACAGTGTAATTTTCTCTCTTATTTATATACTATCAGAACCTATGTACAACTTTTATTATGCTCATGAGAGACCCTTTATGCACCCTTATAACTAACTGCAATTCTGCATTCAAAGTCACTTATTGCTTATGATGTAAATTTTTTTCATTTGGATGTGAATTGTTGTGTTATAGATAGTTTTATTTGATAGGGGTGTGGGGATAAATCCTTAGAACTGAATTGAACCACATATAACCAAACCCTTTAGAAATGATAATTTTAAATCCAGTTTTTATAACCGCAATAAATACAGATTGTTTCTTACATTTGCAGTTCAATGATCCACTATTAGTAATCTGAACTGTTTGATTTAGAATTTTGTAAATCCGCAACGTTTACCTTCAACTAAAGCATGAGTGCTACGATGTTGAAGGTGTACATGTACTGGAATGTTGGGTCTTGTTTGGTGCTACAATCACCAAACATCATGATAGCAGGCCATATGTGAAAAAGGTGTATTATAGAAAAAATAGAGACATTAATAAGAACTAAGGGAGGGTAGAATTGTAAATTCAGCTAGTTACAATATGTATAAATAGTAACTAGGCGATATGAAAGTTAGTTTTGTTAGTTTTGAATTGTAAAAGCAATTTCGGTTATGGCGAATGAAAGTTCTCATTGGAACTCTAAACCAATGAGATTGTAACCTTGTGTGATTCACCATTGATTCAATGAATAACTCTTCTTGATCTTGAATCTATCAATCGGTATCGAGCCATCTTCGATCATTTGGAAATTGCGTTTCATGCCGCGGCGAAAGGTTGAAATCATCAGCGAGAAATGGATCCAAGAATGGAGGAGTTGGAGCGAAGGCGGAAGAGTCCGAGGTGCGCAATCAACGACGCGTCGATGATGAAGCACTCGGCGTATGGAAGCAATGATCGCGGCGTTGCAAATAGGGATGTCGGTCGCCGCCATGACCCGGCAACCCAGAAATCAAGGCCCGAATAATAACAACAATGGCGACGGCGAGTGTCGTTTACGCAAGATAGACCCACCGGTGTTCTCGGCGGCAGCGCCGCCGGTTGGCTTATGAAGATGGAACGCTTCTTCAAGGTTCGTCACATCGAGGAAGAAGACAAGCTCGACGCAGCACTCATGGCAATGGAGGGCGAAGCGCTCGCGTGGATGCAATGGTGGGAGGCGAACACCGAGACACTCGAGTGGAGCGGGTTGAAGGAAGACATTCTTCGCCGGTTTCAACCGACGGTAATCACCAATGCGTTTGAACTGTTGATGAACATGAAGCAAGATGGAACGGTAAGGGAGTATCGTAAGAAGTTTGAGTCCATTGCTAGTCACATTACGATTCAAGATCAATCGTTGTTTGCGGGAATGTTCTCCAATGGTCTTCGCGACGATATCCGAGCGGAGGTACGCCTCCAACGGCCAAAAACACTTGTTGATATGATGGGCGTGGCGTTCTTTGGCCGAGGAAAAGATTAGTCTTCTTTGGTAGGTATGGTGCTCGTGGTTTTAACAACTTCAAGAATGGTGGTTCTACGGCAAGATAACCTCTGACAGTGGAGGTGCACCGAAGGTCAGTGAAGGCGGGAAAGGGCCTACGCCGGCAACGACGAGGTCTGTGGGGAGTAAAGAAATTGAAGAACGTCGCAAGAAAGGCCTATGCTTCACGTGTGAAGAGAAGTATACTACAGGACATGTTTGCAAGAACAAAGTCTTGAAAATACTCTATGTAGAACCAGAAGCAGATTCTGCAGAAGATAAGAAGGACGAGGAAGAGGAAGATATCGTATGGGAAACAACAGTGAAGAGTTTGCATTTGTATAGCATGGCAGGTCTGTCCTCTAAATGTTCCTTCATGCTCAAAGGAATGTTGAAGTTGATTGAGATATTGATACTACTTGATCGTGGTGCCACACACTGACTTTATCTCAAACAAACTAGTAACAAAGACCTGAGGCACGAAAGTGGACACAACAACACCTTGCTGGGTGAAGATTGGGAATGGAGAGAGGATAAGAATTCAAGGGGTATGCAGAGGTCTCCAAGTGATGATACAGGGTCTGGAAATTGTGATTGATTGCTTTGTGTTTCCTCTCAGAAGGAGAGGATATGGTCTGGGCATTGATTGGCTAGACAAGTTGGGGACATTAAAGCCAACTTCAAGGACATGACATTGAAGGTGAGAGTAGGAAACAACACTATATGTTTGAAAGGTGACCTGCACCGCCGGGGAAAGAAGTTTCTGCTGAATCAAGCTCTTCTTTGGAAATGCCACAATCCGAGGAGGTTACATTGTTGAGTCTGTGCACACATGAAGCTGGATATGGTAGAACAACTGTTTCGCCGAGGTAATTCAACTTGTTTTGAGTGAGTTCGAGTCATTGTTTCAGGAAAAACAGCAATTACCTCCTAGTAGACCTATTGACCATGCTATAGTGCTTAAGGAAGGTGCAAATATACCAAACTTAAGGCCCTATAGGTACCCTCTATTATCAAAAAATGAAATTGAAAGACCTGGTGGTGACATGCTTAAGATGGAATTATTAGACCTAGTACTTCACCCTACTCAAGTCTATTATCTTGGTAAAGAAGAAGGATAATAGTTGGAGATTCTGTGTGGATTATAGAGCTTTGAACAAGCTTACAATCCCAAACAAATTCCCTATTCCACTCATTGATGAATTACTTGATGAACTTTCTGGTTCAACCATTTTTTCAAAGCTAGATCTCAAGTCTGGCTACCACCAGATACAAATGAAGGCCGAAGATATTCCAAAAAGCGCCTTTAGGACACATGAGGCCACTTACGAGTACTAGTGATGCCATTTGGCTTGATGAATGCACCATCAACATTTGAGCACTTATGAATGAAGTACTTAAACCTTTTTTGAGAAAATTTGCTTTAGTATTTTTTGATGACATACTCATCTATAGCAAAGATATTAATGAACATGCTTCACACTTGAGAACTATTTTCACTGCTCTCAGTCAAAACAGCTTAATTGTAAACAAGAAGAAGTGTGACTTTGCTGTGGAAAAAGTAGAATACTTGGGACATGTTGTCGCTTTGCCTGAGGGTAGCTGCAGACCCAAATAAAATCAACTGCAATGTCGAGTGGCGGTTCTAAAGATTTCAAAGGTCTAAGAGGATTCCTGGGGACCGAGTGGTACTATAGAAGGTTTGTCCGAGACTATGGAGTGATCGCAAGACTCTCTATGAAGCTGTTGAAGCTTGACAGTTCACATGGGTGATCTGCAGAGCAACCTTTCCAACAAGCCGAAGCAGATAATGTCTACATTACCTGTATTAACCATGCGATTTTTCAAAGCAATTTGTCATAAAGCAGATGCTTGAAGCCAAGGTATATGTGGGTGTGCTTATGCGGGATGAAAAACCGGTAGCATATTTCAGTCAAAAACTGTCAATCCGAGCCCAACTGAAATCTGCTTATGAGAGAGAGCTAATGGCAATGGTGTTAGCTATCCAAAGGTGGCGCCACTATTTGACGGGACAGCATTTTATAGTGCGTACAGATCAGCAAAGCCTCCAGTTCTTAATGGACCAGAGTTTTCTAGGGGGTGAACAGGTTAAATGGACTTCTAAATTGTTGGGGTTTGACTTTGAAATCCACTACAAAGCAAAGTTGTTCTAATAGAGTAGGTGATGCTCTATCAAGACAAATGATGTTTGCAGCTATTTCAAGCGGTCACAATAGTGAATGGGGTGATTGGGAAGATGAAATACGTAGCTCAACCGAGTTGCAGAAAATATTACAGAAAGTAGCATTACAACCTGCAGAAACAACAAAGTTCACAGTTTACAAGGGCTTGCTGTATAGGAACAAGGCCTTGGTGTTGCCTACAACATTCTCTAAGATACCTACTATTCTACAAGAGTTTCATACCTCACTCTGAGGAGGACATTGAGTTTCTTGGGACATTTAAAAGAATCGATCTTTGTATTCTCTTGGCGGGGCATGAAGAAGGAGGTCAAACAGATTTATCATGCGATGTCGTCACGCCAGCGAGTAAAGTACAAACTTTGGCCCTGCAGTTTATTATAACCCCGCGATTGCCCAACTCGATGCAGTCGGACTTATCCATGGACTTTATTAGTGGATTACCACGGGTAGGCAAGATTGATACTATATTGGTAGTGGTTGATAGGCTTACTAAATCAGCTCACTTTCTTTTACTGGGACACCCTATACAGCAACTGAGGTAGCTAACAGCTTTATCACAGGTGTGGTAAGACTGCATGGTTTTCCAGAAACGATAGTATCAGACAGGGATAAAATCTTTCTCAGTCAGTTCTGGAAAGAATTGTTTAAACAAGCTGGTACCAAATTGAAATATAGCACAGCCTTCCACCCTCAAACAGATGGCCAGACAGAAGTGACAAACCGATGCCTAGAGATATATTTGAGGTGTTTTGTTGGTGATCACCCTAGGTCTTGGGTGAAATGGCTACCTTGGGCAGAATTGTGGTTCAATACAAATTACAATGTCTCAATTGGAATGACCCCTTATAGAGCATTGTATGGTAAAGATCCAAATCCTATTATCAAAGGGCCAACTATTCCTTCCAACGTGGAAGCAGTGAATGAATTGTACAAGCAAAGAGACACAATCATAGAACAATTGAAGAACAACCTGACAGTAGCTCAACAAAGGATGAAAAACCAAGCTGATAAACACCGTAGAGATTTAACTCTGGAAGTAGGGGATTGGGTGTATTTGAAAGCATGCCCCTAGAGGTGGAAGTCTTTGGCTGCAAGAAGAAATGAAAAATTAAGCCCTAGGTACTATGGACCATATCAGGTCAAGGAAAAAATAGGAGCTGTTGCTTACAAATTGGATCTGCCAGGCCACTCCAAGATACATCCAGTGTTCCACATCAGCAAATTGAAGAAGACAGTTCCAGGCCAGTATCAACCTTAACAAATTCCTTCTGCTTTGACTGAAGAAGGCACCCTCCAACCGGATATTGATGATGTTCTAAAACTGAGGTAGCAGAATTCATGGGAGTTAGCAGAAAAAGTGGAGAAGGCTTTCCCTGATTTTCACCTTGAGGACAAGGTGAAAGCCTTAGGGGGGGGGGGGTATTGATAGCAGGCCATATGTGAAAAAGGTGTATTATAGAAAAAATAGAGACATTAATAAGAACTAAGGGAGGGTAGAATTGTAAATTCAGCTAGTTACAATATGTATAAATAGTAACTAGCTGATAACAGAAAGTTAGTTTTGTTAGTTTTGAATTGTAAACAGAATTTCAGTTGTAACTGAATGAAAGTTCTCATTGGAACTCAAAACCAATGAGATTGTAACCTTGTGTGATTCACCATTGATTCAATGAATAACTCTTCTTGATCTTGAATCTATCACATCAACTCATTGCATTGAAACTCATTCTGCAACCATCCCCTTCTTGCCGTGAGAGACATCAAAGTTCATCTTCCTCTCCATTCCTTGAAAAACAAAACCTCAACCCTAAGAGAATATAATGATAGTGAACGCAAAAAATGGGATATCGGCTGAAATGAACAGGATCTATTTGAAGGGTCTGACATTCTTGAAATTGCTAACTTGATAAATCATGAATCAGATTAGGAGGTTGTTCTTTTCATGGTTGTTGTACAATGGTTAATGAAATGATGACATTGTCAATGTTTGGTATTTGTCATCACATTTAGATTTTATGATGTTAATTGTTGAAAAATTACATATATTGAAGACGTCTCTAGTGTCCAACACATGTCGTGTTTGACATTAACACTGACACTTCAATTACTTCCATTTTCTCAAATTATCATCGGTATCTCCTTGTCTGTTGTCATGTCCGGTGTGTGCATCTGCGTCTGCGTCGGTGCTTCATATTTGTGAGATGTTTTGATTCATTTTGAATAACTTAATCTACTTCATTTGTGGCAATTGTAGATGTGTGTCTAGTCTTTTTGATATTTTACTGCTAACTCTCTTGATTTTCTATTTCAGTGTTGGGCACTTGGGCTTATACAAATTGAAGTTTGTTGGATTTAATTCTAAGCAAAGGTCAAAATGCAAGGTTTTCCAGGTGAAAATGAAAATGCTTTGTCAGTTGTTGGTCCAAGGCCAATGGAATGGTCTACTGTTCCATATAATGCTCCTCATGCTGGTGGGCCAAATGGAAAGAAGCGGACTTCAAGTTTGGAATCACCAATCATGTTGCTGACAGGTCACCAGAGTGTTATATATACCATGAAGTTCAATCCAGCTGGATCAGTGGTTGCATCTGGATCGAATGACAGAGAAATTTTCCTTTGGAATGTGCATGGAGAATGCAAGAACTTCATGGTTCTAAAAGGGCACAAGAATGCAATTTTAGATCTTCACTGGACTACGGATGGGACACAGATAGTCTCAGCCAGCCCTGATAAAACACTGAGGTTATGGGATGTAGAAACAGGAAAACAAGTCAAAAAGATGGTAGAGCATCTCTCATATGTCAACAGTTGTTGTCCTTCTCGGAGGGGCCCACCTCTTGTTGTCAGTGGTTCTGATGATGGAACAGCTAAACTATGGGATATGCGTCAAAGGGGTTCCATCCAAACATTCCCTGATAAATACCAGATTACTGCTGTTAGCTTCTCTGATGCCTCAGATAAGATATACACTGGTGGTATTGATAATGATATCAAGGTATGGGATTTGCGTAAAGGTGAGGTTACCATGACACTTCAAGGTCATCAAGATATGATTACTGCTATGCAATTGAGTCCTGATGGTTCATACCTTCTTACAAATGGCATGGACTGCAAGCTTTGCATTTGGGATATGCGACCATATGCTCCACAAAATCGCTGTGTGAAGATTTTGGAAGGACACCAACACAACTTCGAAAAGAACTTGTTGAAGTGTAACTGGTCACCTGATGGAAGCAAAGTCACAGCTGGGAGTTCTGATCGAATGGTTTACATCTGGGATACCACTTCTCGACGTATCTTGTATAAGCTTCCCGGGCACAATGGGTCTGTCAATGAGTGTGTTTTCCATCCCAATGAACCTATTATTGGTTCTTGTAGTAGTGACAAGCAGATTTATCTTGGGGAGATATGAAGCATGATATTTTGGAACAGGCCAATTGCGTGTGTCGGTGCTTCTCACAGCCATTAGGGAGTGGTAGACTTTAGAAATGCTGAGTTCCTTCTGCTGTTTCATGGTCGATCAAATCAGTGACTGTATAGTATAATATTTTGGCAAAATCGTTGTCTCCTGCTTTTGCTACTAGTTGATGTATTTTGGAATTTGACGTTGTCCACTATTTCATACTAAACCGAGGGCCGTGTGGTTTGATCTTTGAATGATAACTGACAATTACTCCTCTTTGGTTGAAACTATAGTAAAAATGACTTATTCCTAATGGTTTATTACACTTGGGATTAGGATTTTCAGTGTTTTTTGCTCAGGTTTTTGTGCTATATTAATTGAGTTTTCAATGTATTCGTTTTTATGCTACAGTTTGGTGATTTTGTTGAGTTGTTTACTGTAGGGTGAGTCAGCAAGGATGAAGAAAGGGGATTTTATGTTCAATTTGATGATATTATTTAGTAGTTTGTTGTAAGGCTTAAATATGTTGCAGGTAAATAATTATAGCCGTTTTTTAATTCAGCTTTTGTTATTTTTTTGGCTTAAGTAATTTTTTTTGGTTCACTGTTGTGTCTAATGATGGCAAGGTTTGTCATTTCTATAAAATTTTGGAAATATTTTGGAAAGTTGGAAAATCCGGTCAAAAACAAGAAAACTATGCCCTCTCGCTCTCTCTCTTCCCCCTTAGCTAGTATGGTAATTGTGTGTGTTTGGATTGGCATCTACCTCACTCTAGTTGTGAGTTTGGGGCTTCCCTTGCTGTGAATTTGTATAAGGTACAAATTGTAGCTTCTGCTATAACGTGAGAATTTCACCATAAGTTTATACGGTCGTGAGAAATCATCCCCCACTAAGTCTAGCCATGCATAAGCATTTATGTGGGCTTGCTATTAGACGCTTGGATGTCTGGAGAACTCTACTTGCCTCAAGAAGCTTGGTTGGTAAATTAGGAATGGCAATCAAGTTATATTCTGTGAGGTGTGCAGAGTGGTAAATTACAAATCTTTAAATAGGAAAAACCGACTTTTCGAAGATCTTCAAATATAAATTCCATCAATTCGATAAACAATATATCATTGGGATGATATAAATGAACAATATGCCCCCTAGAAATGTATAAGTTTTCTCCTCGTGTGACTCGATCAAATTCAAAATTCTGCGTATCTGTAAAATTATGATGACAAATAATAGATCAATAAAATTAGCCAAACAAATAATACTATGGTTTCAGTTTGGCCCAAATTTTCAAATGTTGGTATTGGTACAAGAGCACTGCTAGAATAGCAGTATAAGAAATACAGGAACTGAAACTGCACACGCTCAACCATTACCTAGCACGTGTGTTTATCTTACCTTCACAATTCTTACTACTTACGTATCGTACTACAATGCATTTATTTCCCTTGGTACAAATACTGCTGTCAAAGAGTGTAATTGGAACATATATGTACTGTTTTGCTATGAACGGTCTTTGGATGCTGGCTTGAGGATGTAAACACCGAATGATGAAATGAAGCAATGAAAAGCATGCATTTAAACCCATCTCGATCCAATACACAATACTATGATTCTATTTGAGCTTCAAATACTACAATGGGTTTTTTTTTGGTACCCCCACCCCATCCCCAAAAACCCCACTGAAAATCAAAATCCCAAAACGCGTTTCAAAAAAAATTTTTTTAAAAATTCGATATATATACATTTGGGGGTATATATCGACCTATTTTTTTGCCCATCGTATATACACCCCAAGGCGTATATACGATTGGAAAAACTCATTATAATCGTATATACGCCTTGGGAGGTGTATATACGATGGATAAAAAAATAAGTCGTATATATACCCCCTCGTGTATATACGATTTCCGATGTATTTTTAAATTTTTTTAAGTCAAATAAAAATTATATGAGTCCGAAAATAGGTTTTGTGTGTAATTCGTTAAAGCGTGGCGATGTTATACGTCGAGCGAATAATTTAGGCTAAAAATCGGTTTTAGCAACAACATACTCCGATTGTAATGAAACCACAACCATTAGAAGCGAAAAAATCAAGAATCAAGACTCCCTAGAAGGGACTTCTTACGGGATTACGGCCTCAAAATCCCAAATTCCATCGTTTACTATTTTTTACGATTTTTTTAATTTTTCATAGTATCCAAAAATCTAAAAAAATTTGTATAGCCTTATTTTGGTTTTGTTAGGTTTTTAGTGGTGTTTTTATAATTTTTGGAGTAATTTTGACTATTTAACGAATTTTTAGTAGCATTTTAGTAATAAAAATTAAAACAAATTATTAAAAATAAAAAACCCATCGTATATACTGCCTTTGAGTACGTATATCGACCTATTTATTTTTGCCCATCGTATATACACCCCCAAGGCGTATATACGATTATGGTGAGGGTTTGCCAATCGTATATACGCCTTGGGGGTGTATATACGATGGGCAAAAATAAGTCGTATATACGTCACTCAAAGGGGTATATCTGATAAGCTAAATTTTTTTTAAAAAAAATACGTTTTCAAAGGGCATTTTGGGGTTTTAAATTTGGGTGGGGGTTTTTGGGGATGGGGTGGGGGTCCCAAAAAAAAAACCCTACTACAATTTGGCAAGGAACCCAAATAGCCATGGCAAGGGGACAAGACAATCCACGGAACTAACAAAGTGGTCTAATGGATGTCTCAAAAATGCTTACTATGGCTACCTAATATTTTTTATCTTGAACTTCTTAAGTAACCCAAATAGCTTGCCGCTTCTTAAATGGCAGCCAGAGAAGATAATCTAAGTTCCACTGGGACTGGACTCTCATGTTACTAGACTAGAGAGGATCCTTTCCCTATATTCTAACAAAAAAAACAGTGCACTACAGAAACAAAAGATCAAGTAATCCAATATCTTACCAAAATTTCATTAAAAAATACATCATTAACATTGTCTATTCAAGGATAAAATCTTAATCTGAACCATAATTTTAGTCCAAAAACGTACTCCCAAGAAGTTTGACCATTTGAATCTTCGATCACTTAAGCTAAGAATCTTGCCAATCCCGATAAATTCATTCATTGTCAAAAATCACAATAATCATTGGGATCATACTCATACACATCCTCTAGAATAGATGGTTAATAGATGGGGGAAGGAAGTCTTTGATTTGCTCATGCCACCTTTTCAACAAGCATTCACTCAAATCAAAATCAAAACACTCACGAATGTCAAGAGATTCAGAATGGCAAACAGACCATCATCAGTGAGCCGACATCCAAACACTACAAGAAAAACTTGTTTTAGCCACCAGCATTTGCCACGGAGCTTATTCCGTCAGTAATTTGCCACGGATTTGCGACGGCATGTGTAAAAAATAAGAGCGCGAAATTTCACGTTGGTGTTTGCCACGGGTTTGCCACGGACTTGTGAAAGGACAGAAATTTGCCACGGAGATGTCGTGGCAAGTCCGTGGCAACGTGTTGATAAAATTAAAAGAACCCCGATCCCTGTCAATTAGAACGTCTCTCTCCCTCAAAACCTATTCGTCGTTCTCTCTTCTCTGTCGCTCTCTCCTCTCCGTCGCTCTCTCCTCCGACCTCAAACTCCTCTTCCGCCCTCCACCCTCCACCCTCGTCCGGCCTCCTCCGCCCTCCTCCATCACTCTGAACTCTTTCTTCCTCACGACCCTTCTTCCGTCTTCCTCACCAGAAACCCATTCTTGCCGTTTCTCGCCGTCTCCGTTCTCTCTCTCACGACCCTCTCGTCTTCCTCACTCACGACTCTCTCTCACTCACGAGGCTCTCTCATGAAACCCTAAGTTTTTAGAACGGCGCTCTCTCACGTCTCGTTTTAAGCGAGCTTGCTTTCGTCTTCCCTTCAGTTCCAAAACAACTTCTTCTCTTCGTTGCTCATGGTTTGTATTCTTCTCTGATTTGATTAATTGCTTTTGTGAAACCCTAAAAGTAAGAGAAGATGGTATTTGAATTTGAAACCCTAAACTGTGTTCTATTTGCAGATTTGCTTGATTTTAGTCAAAGTTCTCTGTGTTTGTGTGTTCGATTGTTCCCTGATAAGCTATGTTTGTGTTGATTTTAGTCAGATTTGGGGACGTTGTATAGTTGATTAATTATTGTGGTTTTATGGTGCAGGGAGAGTGAATTTGATTTGGGGACGATTGTTCCCTGATTATTCATACTTGCAAGTTAGTTTATGGTATATTTTACTTTAATGAGGCAAGTATCATCCTCTCGATTGACCCGCACCATAAGGCAAGTATTATTGTGGAAGATGACAAGGTAATATTGGATAATAGTGTTCCTCTATTTGTAATTTACACGTCCCATGGTTTTCTTGCCTCTATTTATGTCAGAACTACAATTGAATTTAACCTCTATATTACGTCACAACATAATGGCAGGATGTGGAGGAGCTAATCAGTTTACCACCTGATAAGGTTTTGTTGAAATGGATGAATTTCCACTTGAAGAAAGTGGATATGAGAAACAAGTTACAAACTTCTCTTCTTCGATGTAAAGGTGAGGCAAATGTTATTTAATTTTGTATGTTGTCTTACTCTAGTAGAAGTTAGAAATGATTAAAATAAGTAGTTTTTGTATAATGTAAATAAATATAAGAAATAGGGTAGTGTTCTATTTTGTATTTATTACAATATGGTTCTACATTGCATGGGTATATTTTGTTTATCTTTAATAATGCTTTCTTTTTGCAGGATGGAGAGGCTTATGCTTACTTGCTTAATGCTCTTGCTCCGGAAGTTGCGAGCCCATGCCTTGTCCACAAGTGATCCAACAGAAAGAGCAAACATGGTTCTTGAGCGAGGCGAGAGAGATTAGATTGCAAGAGATACCTCACTCCAAAAGACATAGTGGAGGGTCTCCTAATCTTAATCTTGCATTTGTTGCTCAAATATTCCAAAGATAGGTATGGTTACTTTCAAGAGGATGAAAATGTGCTAATGACTTCGTCAAAAAATTGTCTTGTAAGAATATTGCGGGGAATGCTTCCAAGTTTTTTTATAGCCTCTCAAGTATCAAGTTCATTTATCTTATGAATATAGGACGATTACATAGCACATAATGGATCTCTCTAGTTGATTCATCTACTAGGAATAACTATGCGAGGATTAGTAACGTTATAGAGTTAGAAAATGTATGTGGTTCGGGATGGATCTTTAGCTCATTCAGATTTTGACTTTCATTTTTCTAAATTACGCACTTGTGTAGGAATGGCCCTACTGATTGACACCAGTAAAATGTCTTTTCTTTGAGATGATGACTGATGATGCCTGAGACATCTCGGGAAGAAAGATGCTTGAGACACTGGATTATGATCTTGGAATTGCTACTTATGTCAATAATGTTTTTGAGGATGTCGAAATGGGTAATCTCTCCACTATTCGGTTGGTTCATCATCTTTTCCTCATTCTTTTTACCTTGTCCTCCGCTTGTGTCTTTTAAATTTCTCCTTGACCTACTCTTTGGTTATGGTTTTCCTTATTTCCTTTTCCACAGATGGGTTCTATTAGAAGTTCTTGATAAGGTTTCACTGGATCATCAATTGGAAGCAAAGACAAAGCCTCCTATAAAGATGCCATTTCGAAAAGTAGAGAAGCGCAACCAAGTTATAAAAATTGGGAAGGACCTTAACTTTTCCTTAGTGAATATTCTTTGGTAATGATATTGTACAAGGGAATAAGAAGCTCTTACTAGGTTAGTTACAATGTTTCTTTAGCTTTACGGTATATTGTTATTGTTGGTGAAGTTGATAAGTTTTGTCAAAAAACACGGCTTTAAGAAATGTAAAAATTGAAAACCAAGTAAGAGATTCTTCTTTTCTAAATATTATGTTTATAGATGGGTTCTTTGTGATGAAGTTCATTAATTTGTTGTTATGTTCTTCACACTTCAAAGTCATTAGTTTTCAATTTTGAAATTGATAGGAAATAGATATTTTATTACATAAGGATGGGATAAACCCTAGTTCTGAGGTAAGATTTACTCACAAACCAGAAAAAGAATGTTTAATCAAAGCGGCAGTGTACATAGTGATCGCTTTGATGTTTGGACTACAATCATTTTTTATATTTATTTGTTTGTTTATTTTATTTCAACAGGATAGGAATCTTTCCAATGGAATTTTCTTCCTTGAGCTTTTGAGTGTTGTGGAGCCAAGGGTGGTTAACTGGAGTCTTGTTACTAAAGGGGAGACTGGTATGTCAACTTTGCCACACCATCAAGAAATTGAAGCTAACTTGAATTCAACTTGCAACTATATAATTTCTTATCAAACATTTAATTTAACAACGATGTCCTGTGAATATGTTATCTTACAAAAAACAATTGAAATGTTGGAAGTAATCTGTTGTACAAATTGCATAAGAAGTTGAATTCGACATATATAATCAGTGT
Source organism: Oxytropis ochrocephala (assembly GCA_020916435.1). Classification (NCBI taxonomy): domain Eukaryota; kingdom Viridiplantae; phylum Streptophyta; class Magnoliopsida; order Fabales; family Fabaceae; genus Oxytropis; species Oxytropis ochrocephala. Next base: position 88,307,729 of record CM037091.1, read on the forward strand.
TGCCCGAAAACTTGGATGTTCCATTTTTCTGTTACCCGAGGACATAATAGAGGTAAGGTCATCAATGTTAAATGTAATTTTGATATTAACTTTGTCACTGCTCTATGAAAAATCAGCTTCAATAACTTATTTTGCATTTAACCTTCGCAGGACATAACAACTGCAGTGTTTTATATGAATGCATGTATTGACCACTCACTAAATTAACAGATGATGAATAATTCTTGCAAAATTTAGCTTCCCTTTTCAGCACATTACATTGATATTTTATTTTTATTACATTGATATTTTACTTTTCTATACAACCGTCCTATTTGTTGAATATTTTTAGGCCAGAATTTTCCAAGTCAGAGACATCAGAAGTTGTTGGGCATAATCTTTTTGTTCCATAGGAGTCTTAGAAAGGAAATTCTAGTATTCTTGTTGATAAATTGGGTGCTTTGTTCCGCCACTCTGGAAACTGTATTTCAGAAGTGTTGCATGATCATCATCATTTAAGATTTGAACTTGTTATTGTCTCGAGTTATAGTCCTAAATCAAGTCCCAAAGTATGATTTGAACTTGTTATTGTCTCGGGATGTTCTATTATAATTTATAATTGTTAGCTTGATTTTATAATTAATGTTTTTAGGATGTAGTAGCTTTCTCGCCCAAAGTATGATTTAATTTTTTTAATTTTTTTGAATTTGCGACGGATTTGCCACGGGTTTGCGACGGATGAATTTGCCACGGATTTGCGGCGGATGAATTTTGCCGCGGATTTGCGGCGGATAAATTTGCCACGGATTTGCAGCGAAACATTTGCCACGGAAATTCCGTGGCAAGCGATTTTGCGACGACAGCGTTTTGCCACCAAATATTGTCCGTGGCAAATGTTGTTTTGCCACGGAAATTTGTACATTTGCCACGGAAATGTCCGTGGAAAATCAGCGATTTTCTTGTAGTGAAACAGCTAGCAAATGCCTTAGCCTCGGCCGACAAAGATCATCCCACAAGAAAAATACGGTGAAGCAGACCAATTTCAATGATTTGAAGTGGGCAACAACGGAAATGAAATGTACGTACTTTTTGCCCATTCTCATGTCAATAGTGCGCCACGTACATGATAGGTTCTTTACAAATGTTCCACCATTGACGACAAACTAGACATGCACTCGTCACTAATTCAACAGTACCAAGTCTCTGGAGAATGTTTTGTGTCAACTCTCTTGGAAGTTCAAGCCGGTTTGAATCTGTCTTCGCTCTCTCTCTCCTCCACTTCCTTCGCGGGGCTCAAACATGAAACCATTGTGCAAATGAAACTACTTGTATTTGCAGATTTTGGTTGTTATCGCTGTGTATTTGTTTTTCATATCTCTTAATTTTTTCAATTTGATAATTTGATAGTATCATTTTCAACATTTCCTTTTTTACCGTGTTATTGGTGCGTACTGTATTATCTACCGGCATTGCCGATTTGTGTAGTTCTTCCCTACTAATAGAGTTTCTGGTGCGGTTTGGTTCGGTTTTGAGACAAAAAAATAAACCGAACCGCAAGGTAAAACTACATGCGGTTTAGTTTGGTTCGGTTGTATTAGATATATAGCTTGGTAGTTATAGTTAGTTTGTTAGATAATTCGGTTAGAGAAGAGTGAAACTGAATTTGCAGTAATTGAAAAACGAAAAATTGCAAGCTTTCAGAGGAAGCAAGGCAAAATCGAATTCATAAAAGTAAAAACGAAAAATTGCCGAAGCAAGAATGCAGATTGTACTCCACATTAACATAGAAGTTGAAATGCATAGAAGGATTTTCTTGAAGAAAAAAAAAGAAATAGAAACGAATAGGAAATAATTGAAAGAAAAGGAAACTAGAAATGAAAAAGAACTGCAGTGAATTTGATTCAAGGTAGATACCATGTGTGCTCTGATACCATGTTGAGAAATATGGTATCCATGGAAGATGGGAGAAGAAAACTCTAAATGACTCTTATATTGATAAAGGTAAAATGATACAAATAAGAAAAGTTAAAATGAGATTACAACAAGCCTCTTTATATAGGCAACTACTAACAAACTAACTATAACTACCAAACTATATATCTAATATTATTGAAGAATATGGTATCCATAGAAGATAGGAAAGAAAATGTTAAGAAACTCTAATATTCATCAAAGTGAAATTGATACAAAAGGTTATTGATTACAATGAGAGTTTGACCTTATATATAGATCCAATCTCACCTAACTAATATGTAACAAACTAGTAACTAGAAAACTAACTCTAACCGAATTATCTAACAAACTAACTATAACTACCAAGCTATATATCTAATAGTCCCCCGCAAGCTGGAAGTTACAACACTCTAGCTTGACATGAACAATAGAGAGATACATCAAAACAAAGAAAAATTACATTGAGAAATGCCAAAATGCTATAACAAAAAAGGTATCAGCAACAACAACAATTGCTTCAATCAGCAGCTTCATATATACCTCTGTGCACAATGACATCCAACCCCTCAAACTTAATTGGCTCAAAAGGTAGGTTTGCTTGCTAAGATGCCAATGACTCTGAACCCTGAATCAAACCAAACCAAAGCAATATGGAGTAGTTGGAATGGATCGGTTGGTTCGGTTATTTCCGAGACAAAACATAATTTAAAATGGAGTTAAAAGTAACTAAAATAAAAAACGGCTAACAACCATGTTTAAAAAAAATTGAATTAAATGTTTCATTATAATTTTTAAATATGACATAACAATATGGATTGTTTGTAAGTGTGTCGAGTTATCAATTGGATTTAGGCTAGCAAGTGAGTGAGTGTTGGATTTTAGTTGGATTTGGGCTAATAAATTAGTAAGGAAGGTTGTAAGTCAATAAGCCTTAGTGTTGCTTGCGGTTTGGTTTGGTTCGATTGTTAGAACAAAAATTGTGGGTCGAACCAAACCGTGCGGTTGATTGAAAAAAAAATCGAATAGATTTTGTGGTTTTCGATTTGGATTGGTTAAGTTTGTGATTTTCTATTGGGTTGGTTCGTTTTGAACACCCCTAGTATCTATTGGCTTTGCCGATTTATCTAGTCCACATTTAAATTATATAATTTCAATTAAAAATTATTTATGTTTTCTAAACTATCCTTCGTAACAAATATATCGGTTCATTTCAAATACAAAAAGTTGAACTATGTGACGGGTATTTTAGATATATATATATATATATATATATATATATAAATCCTAGCAAATCTCCCACATAGTGCTTCCGCCAATCTCCCGCCCCCAATAAAACTCGGACCATATTTAGGTTAAGACAAATCATAAGGAGTCATAGCCATTGGAGACTGACAGTATTTATCTCATGCCCAATAATGCCACATTTATAACATAGTGAATGTAAGCGTTCATACCTGTATATCACCCATAGGTTTGGAAGATCTTTCCTAGGGACCCAACACCCCGCAGGAGGGGGTTTATCAAGGGGAACCTTACCTCTGATAAAAGATTTAAAGATATTGCCTTCCACAATAGGGTTTTCAATAGCCAGTATCTCTCCAACCTTGCTAAGCAGCCTAATAGCATTGGCCTCATTTAGGTTTTGTAACGGAAGATTGTGAATCGATATCCAAAAAGGTACCTTGTCAAAAGGAATTCCATAACAAGATACATTTGGGAGCCACCTTTCAAGACAGAGAGGATGGTTCATAACAAACCATGGAGCTTTCCTCAAAACCTCCAAAGCACCCTCTTCTTTAGCAAAACTAAATAAAAACATATTTCTACCCAATTCAGATATATGGAGACCCTCAAAAGAGGCCCACGCCTGTGATATGATATCTTTCACCGCTTTAACATTAAGAATCTTCGTTACCCTAATTTTCCCAACAAGGGCAATCTTTGCTAACTCATCTTTGTTGTTTTTTTCAGAAACAAGTTCATCTTCAAGGACTTTAGAATTTTTGAGAATCTCCTCTCTTTAAGAAGAAGAAGAAGCCATGGATTTGAAAGTTAAACTACCAAAATAGACACAAACACATTGAAGCAACAGAACAAAGGACGCAAAAAATGGAGACCATGTGAAAACAAGGACAATGGTCAAAACTTAAGAAATAGACATAAAAAACCAAAAACCAGAAGAAATGGAGACGTGACCAAGACACAACACTCAACACGGAAAGGAGAGATTTTAGACCGAAGGATACTGTAACTATTTTACTAGAGGTTGTTGTAATGGCCGAAGGGTATAAAGAGCTACACGCCAAAGACACTGTACTAAACTAAGAAGCAAACAGATTTTTAGGTAATATAGAGATAGATAATGACACGACAAACCCTAATCAAGAATGAACTAAAAGAAACCAAAACTCCAATCATTACTTAATTTGATTCAATTCCATTTGAGGACTCCAAAGAATAACCACGAGAGATAAATATGGGAGAACACACGGCGGGAACTACCAAACACTGTCTAGTGTAACACTAGATAAACCCTAGAGCACCAAACCCTAGCGGAAAAACCCTACGAACTTACTGGAGGGTTCATGCTGTTCGAAGAAGTACATGGTGAGTCTAACCATGCATAAGCATTTAGGTGGGCTTCCTATTACACGCTTAGATTTTGGTGAACTCTATTGGTAGGTAAATTAGGAATGGCAATCAAATTATGTGGTGTGAGGTGCAAAATGGTAAATTATGCAAGGGAGTTTAGAAGCAACTTTTGTGCTCTAAATGTTGTTGACTCCTTTTGGAAAAAAATGGATTTAAACATCTGAATATTTTTTCCCTTTTCTAATTAGTTACTAATCACTTCAAGGCTTGTCATCGCAAATACCTGTAACTCTACGTCGTCTGCGGTTTGAGGTCCGGTGCAGTCACTTTTTTTCAGTGGTTGCGGTGGGTCCTTCGGATCAAATAATATGAGAAAGAACCGGTTCAACAATCAAAATCAGTCACTTTTCCTGATGCAAATATTGTTTTCCCACGTGGTTTGAATGCATTTTTCCAGCCTTCCATCCCTGAATTAAAGAGAAAATCATTTTCTGAAGTGTTGGTAGGGAAGCCTTAATTCGCTAATCTAAATTATGGCAAGTCTGTTGTAGATGATTTCCAATATTCAGTTGATCTCGTTAGCCATCTACCAAAACCTTGTCTTAAAGGAAATGTTCTTGCTATTAAAATTTCTGAAGATGAATACCAGGTTAGTATTGCTGAATGCGTCAATATTTTATATGGGAGAATTATTTTGTCCAAAGGGGATAAGCCTTATCAGATTAAATAATTAAACGGTAAAATGTCGAATATATGGAATCTTTCTTCTGATTGGTCCCTTGTTTCTCTTGGTAAGGGATTCTTTGAATTTTCTTTTGTTTCTACGGATGATCTTAGAAGAGTATGGTCGCTTGGCTCTCATAATTTGAAACCAGGTGTTTTGCGTCTGATTGCTTGGAAGCCGGACTTTGACCCTTTTTCCACAAAACAAATCAATGCTCAATGTTGGGTTAGACTTCATGGTCTTTCTCGTGAATATTGGAGGCAAAAATTCTTTTTGAGATTAGTGCCAGCCTAGGGGTCCCTATTGCTTTAGATGAAGCCACTATGAAGAGGACTTTTGGTCACTTTGCTAGAGCCCTTATTGATGTTGATTTAACTGCTAAGTTGAATGATCAATTGATAGTAGAAAGAAAAGGTTACACTTTTCTCATCAGGGTGGAGTACGAGCGTGTGCCTTTGTTTTGCAAATTTTGTCAATATATTGGACACTCAATCCAACATTGCAAGCATTCCCACAATGCAGAGAAGTCTAAGGGAAATTAGGAGAAGCCTCGAGAGGGGATTGATGTCCCTCCTAAATCTACTTTTCAATATGTGCCGAAAAAAGATAACGTGAAGTCAATTGTCATGGAGAAATATGTTGCACATGTGAATATTTTTGACGGGGACCCATCCAAAATTCATCAATCCAGGGTGCTGCAAGAAACCCCAAACCCTCAGCTTGGTAAAGCAAGAAATATTCATATAACATAGAAGGAAGATATGCTAAGTGTCCCTCATGAAATATTTCCCTCCGTTGGGAATTCTCCTGTGCATACTCACAGTTTGGAGGAGCTGGTGGTTCCTTTCTCAATAAATTTTGCTTCAAATCAACGATTACATGAGGTAGAATATTCATCCTCAACTCAACCTCCTACTACAAGGCTAGATTCACATAATGCCTCAGGGTCCGATGCTACATCTAACTCAGTGGTAGTAGCTGACGTGACAATTTTAGGAAAACTTTGGGGTGATATGTCAGATAATGATGCTGAAAATAATCTTGAACCGGTGGTGTCCAAGTCCCAAAAGAAGAACAGTCTAGACCCGCTCAATGCCTCAGAGTTGACTGCAACTTCAAATCTGGTAGTAGCATCTGACATGCGAATATTAAGAAAGCTTTAGGGTGAGGTTTCAAATGATGTTGGTGATCCCGTGACTACCGATACCCAAGGAACTGTTGTGCGGGATGATAATTTTGAACCGGTTGTGTCCAAGACCCAAAATAAGAAATTGAAGCAAAAAAATAAATTGGTTGTTGGATATAACACTCGATCACGGGAAAACACTGTATCTGTCTCCTTTTGATATGGTTATAGTTTTGTATCTTAAAATCGTTTCTAAGATGATTTGTTTTAGGGGGTCATCAAGTTAGGGATCCCTATTACTGCTTTGACTATCATAGGACTCTATCTTCTATTCTTGCTAGGGGTATTGGCCAGTCTCCTCTTGGCCTCTGTCTTAACATGAGAAGGTTTTTATGAGACTTCCTCCCTTCTATTTGCCAAAAATAAATAATCACTAACATTTGCTTATATAAAAAGTTAAAATAAGATGAATATTTAAATAGGTATGATTCTTTGTTGGATCATAAAAACCTACTTTTTGAAGATCTCTTACCTTTAGTTGGGATCAAACATCAAATCCATCAATTGGATAAACAACAGAACATTTGAACGATATAAATGAACAACATAACCCCCTAGAAATGAATAAGAAGTTTTTTCCTTGTGTGACTTTACCAAATTCAAAATTCTGTATCTATAAAATTATGATGTCAAAATATCAATAAAATTAGCTAAACAATTAGGCTATAGTTTCAATTTTTAGTTTGGCTCAACTTTTGAAAATTTGAGTTTTGGGATGTTGGTATTGGGACAAACATTGCCGTCTAGGAGTATATTTGGATTGAGTTGTCGCTTAAAATAGTGAATCTTGCTCTGGACATTCCCTCAGAGGTGTGGAATGTAAGAACAATGTTGCAACACTCGAACAATGATGAAGACGATTATGGTTGCACTTGATTCTAAAGCGTGTGTAAACACACTAACTTTTAGCTTTGATTTGCCCCCACCAATTCTAACTAATTGAATGCAAATGGGTGTCCCGTGAATTCCCTTCAGGATACTTTAGAAACCTTGTTTTGATTTGCACAATCACAACAAGTCTATCTTTTAAAAATAGTTTATAGAAAAATGTTTCTTATATTTTACTCATGCAAGATGATTTAGAGTGATGTAAATGGGAGATAAATGGCCTAGAACCATAGTCAAATTCGTGTGTTTTCTATCCCCTTAGTTTCTCTATTTATAGAGAATTTCAAGTACTTAGTGAAGAGTAACAACACTTCATATATTTTTGCACTGATTTAATTAAACACTTATATATCATTAACTGTCAATTTATTTCTGAAATGTTGCAATGGTCTAGTGGTAAAGCACTTGTTCAACGCGCCTTTGCACGTGAAACGTCGCAAGATTGATTCCTCGTGCAAACATGACTATTCAATATTTTTCGGTCTCGACCTCAAGCGAATTACCATGCAAAACCTACACCAAGTGTACAATTATTGCAAACTTGATTCACAATTTGTACATAACCGGTCTAGAAATAAAACATTCCAAATATATATTTTGGAAATATATCTCACATGGAATGCCCATTTGCGGATTTGGCGAACAATGAGGGCAGGTAGAACCTAGATTATCTTTGTCGGCTTCCATTAGATATACTCCCTCTGGTTGATTTAATAAAAGAAAAATCAATTTTGAGGTTCATTCAGTAAATGATGTATATAGTCTATATTACAAACTAGATACATCATTTATTGAATGAACCTAAAAAGAGGTTATTCTCTTATAAAGTAGACCGAAGGATAACTACACGGCTAATTGGGTTCCTTGCTAAATTGAAGTTCAAAGAGAATCATATTATTGTGTATTGGAGATGGGTTTAAATGCATGCTTTTCATTGCTTGAACATTCGGGGTTTACATCCTCAAGCCATCATAGCAAAACAGAATATATTTTCTCTAATGAAAAAAAAGGCACTACAGAAACAAAAGATCAAGTTATCCAACGTCTTATAAAAAATTCATTAAAAACCACATCACTAACATTGTCAATTTCAAGGATAAAAATCAATACATTCATTTGGAATTGTTGGATGAACCATAAATATAGTCCAGAAACTCTAAAGAAGTTGGACCATTTGAATCATACTCATCCTCATCCTCTAGATAGTTATTAGATGGGGGAAGGAAGTCTTTGATTTGCTCATGGCACCTTTTCAACTCAAATCAAAGATTAAAACACTCAAGAATGTCAAGAGACTCAAGATGAGGGCAACCCTCAAGAATGGCAAGCAAGCTATATATCATCAGTGATCCGGCATCCAGAAATCTTAAGATGACGGAGCCTTGACATTTTTGAAACAGCAAATGCCTCAGTCTCATCAACCTCAAAAAGTGAACACTCCAATTTCAATGATTTCAAAAGTGGGCAACATTGGCCAAAGATTTCAAGAATGTTCAAAAGCATACTTGCGCAAAAATAATTTTTCAGCTGTAAGCGTCTAAGGCGACTTGCACTGTAAAATTTGAATAAGAATATCAGTATAGGAACAAATTAATGGTAAAAAAGATGAATTATGAAAATGCCAATAGTCAGTCTCTTTATTTTCAACAGGAAAAAAAGTAATGGTAAACCAACTAGTATAAAGTCTTATATAGAGCACCTTGCACAACATGCGGATTGACTATCAAAAATAATAATAAATGGAATACACATACATGAAAACGGACGAATAATCGTTGAGTATTATATATATTTCTAACGGAAAAGAATCAGTAAAAAAAGCATTTTTACCAATCAGTTATGTATTCAAGGAGATCTTTATATTAGTGCGAATAATACTAATATCTTCCACCTGACCACAACTTCGATCAATCGAATACATACAGATCTTCGTCAAATCAGAGATTGAAATGTAGCGTTTGCTCTTGCTTGTGTCAATGGTGTGCCACATGATAGGTTCCTTACAAATGTTCCACCATAGAGGACAAACTAGACATGTGCTAGTCACAAGTTCCGTAGAGTTTATGGCTTAGGACTTTAGCCAAGGTGTTAGAGTGTTCTTTAGCCGAGGTGTTGGAGTGCTCTTAGCCGAGGTGTTGATAGCACCTGTTGAAGTCGAAGCACTTGCTGTCGAAGTCGAAGTGCTTGCTGCCGAAGTACTTGGGGTGCTGTCGAAGTCGAAACACTTGCTGCCGAAGTACTTGTTGTGTCGATTAGTTACATTAGTGATGCTGTTATAGGTAGTTAGGATAGTTACACCTTGTAAATAGCTGTTTGTACTGACTCTCTCATGTACTCTATATATACTCTTGTATGCTAAATGAGAATAATTGAGGCTTTGTGAATAATACATTCGATTTCCAAAGATCGCTCTCTCCTTTTCTCACTTGGTTTACTCTCTCTCTCTCTCACTTACTTACTCGGTTTAGAATTTACTTAAGCTGTTTTGTCCCGAATTCTTGAGTTCGAGGATTGTTTCATAACAATTGGTATCGAGCATTAGGTTCGTGTTGCTTGGGCAAAGACGAAGGTTGGCGTGTGATCCTTGAAGAAAATTCAAGAATGGGATCTCAGAAATTCGAAGTGGAGAAATTCGCGAGGAAAAATGACTTTAGCTTATGGCGTATGAAGATGAGAGCTTTCTTGGTGCAACAAGGCATTGAGAAAGCACTTGCGAGGTGAGGCAAAGTTACGACACGCTATCGAGGAGAAGAAGCAAGATATGCTAGAAAGAGCATATAGTGCTTTGATTGTCATTGGGAGATAAGGTGTTGAGGAAGTCTCGAAGGAGAAAAGCTGCAGCAGTATATGGCTCAAATTGGAGAACCTATATATGACCAAATCTTTGGCCAATAGGTTGTATTTGAAGCAGAAATTGTTTACCTTCAAGATGGCACCGGGAAGGAAATTGGAGGATCATATTGATGATTTCAACAAAGTGATTCTTGATCTTGAAAACATTGAGATCAAGGTAGAAGATGAGGATCAAGCACTCCTATTACTCAAGTCACTGTCAAATGAGTACTATAGGAATCTTGCAGACACACTCATCTATGGCAGAGACACTCTATCACTTGAAGAGGTTCAGAATGCCTTGTTCTCGAAGGAACTCACAAGGAGGTCAGAAAATGTTGATGATCAACAGGCTGAAGCACTGAATGTGAGAGGAAGAACTGAGAAAAGAGACTTCAAGGGAAAGCAAAACTCGAGGTCTAAGTCAAGGGAATTCAAGAAAAGTGTCTGCTTCATTTGTAAGAGTGAAGATCATCTCAAGAAAGACTGTCCAGACTTCAAGAAGAAGAAGAAGAAGGGTGGAGATCACAAAGGGCATCATGGTGATGCAGATGTGGTTTCAGAAGGTTATGAGAGTGCCGAGGTGATGTGTGTGACCGAGGTAAATTGCAATTGTCCAAAGAACAGAAAACATGAGGTTTTTTCTTGGCTTGATGACATAGGCTTACACAGTTATGTTAGAGCAGAGGTATTGTGTATTTCTGATGTAAAATTGTATCTCCAGGGGATCCTCGACACTGGTTGTACATTTCACATGTGTCATATGAGGGAATGGTTCTTCACATTCACTCAAATTCATGGTGGACAAGTGCTATTGGGGAACAATCAGACATGTAGAGTGCAGGGAATTGGATCCGTCAAGTTCAAGATGGCTGATGGGTCTATCAAGGTGCTGCAAGGTGTCAGATATGTGCCTGATTTAAAGAGGACTTTGATTTCTCTTGCAATGCTTGATTCACAAGGTTTTGAATACAAAGGAGGAGGTGGAGTCGTCAAGGTAATAAGGGGATCAATGGTAATGATGAAGGGTGAATTGGTGAATGGTCTCTACAAGTTGTTGGGGAGTGCTCTAGAGGGAGCATCTAACAACGTTGCTAGTCTTTGAAATCACCAAGTGTAGCACTGTGGCATAGGAGATTGGGGCATGTCGGTGAGAAGGACTCAAGGAATTAAGCAAACAGAAATTGTTAGGTGATGATTCTATCAGTTCACTAGATTTCTGTGAGTTGTGTATCCTCGGCAAGGCAAAGAAATTGAAGTTCAAAGATTGCTACTCACCGCACCAAAGGGATATTGGACTACATTCACGGTGATCTTTGGGGGCGGCTCGAGTTCAATCTCACCACGGACCCAGTACTTCATGACTCTCATAGATGATCACTCGAGGAAGGTATGGGTTTACATGCTTAAACTTAAGAGTGATGCATTTGAAAAATTCAAAGAATGGTGTACTCTAGTCGAAAATCAAAGCGGTAGGAAGATTAAGAAGTTAAGGGGCGATAATGGACTAGAGTTTTGTTACGATGAGTTTAATCAATTTTGTAAAATGAAAGGAATTGATAGGCATAAGGCAGTTAGTGGTACACCCTGACAAAATGGATTGGCGAGAAAGAATGAATAGAACTATCATGGAAAGGGTTAGATGTATGATGTTGAATGCTAACTTGAGTCATCATTTTTGAAATTTTGAGGCTGTATCTCATCTTTGTATACTTGATAAATAGATGCCTCTCCTCGGCTATCGAAATGAAAACACCGAGGAGGTGTGGTCGGGCATCCACCGGATCTGTCGAATTTGAAAATATATGGTTGTGTTGCTTATGCACATGTCAAACAAGGTAAACTTGATCCAAGAAATTTGTGAAATGTATGTTTCGGGTACCTGCTAGGGTCAAGGGCTATAGATTGTGGTGTGTAGATAAGAAACTACCGAAGATCATCATTAGCAGAAATGTTGTGTTTAGAGAACAGGAAATGTACTACACTGAGAAGGTGGTCGAAAAGAAGCAAATTGAGCAGAATAATGATGATAGTGTTGAGTTTGAGGTGGAGCCATTGCTACAACGGTAGATGCTATCACAAAGACTGATGTAGCACCAGTTCGATCGAGGAAGTGAAGAAGCCATAGATGATCAAGATGATCTGCAGGACTATCTTCTAGCTAGAGACAGAACTAGAAGGACTATTAGACCACCTGAGAGACTTGGTCATGCCGAGATAGTTGTTTTTGCTTTAAATGTGGCTGAAGAGGTTGATAGTGAAGAGCCAGCTAGTTACAAAGATGCTATGAATAGCAAATCGGTAAATGAGTGGTATGCGGCTATGTTAGGCGAGATCTGATCACTTGAGTAAGAACAAGACCTGGATTTTGGTAGATAGACCAAAAGGGAAGAAGCTTGTTGGGTGTAGATGGCTATTCAAGGTGAAAGAGGAAATTCCTGGGGTAACTAAGGCTAAGTTCAAGGCAAGGCTCGTGGCTCGAGGCTTCACTCAAAGGGAAGGTATAGACTATCATGAGGTGTTCTCACCAGTGGTAAAGCATACTTCTATTAGAATGATCTTGTCACTTGTTGCACAAGAAAACTTGGAACTGGAACAGTTGGATGTAAAGACTGCTTTCCTTCATGGAGAGCTAGATGAGCAAATTTACATGGCACAACCAGAGGGTTTTGTGAAGAAGGGTGATGAGAGGAAGGTATGTTTGTTGAAGAAGTCTCTATACGGTTTAAAACAGTCCCCAAGACAATGGTATATGAGGTTTAACAGCTTTATGGTGAAGAATGGCTTCAATAGGTGCAAATCAGATAATTGTGTCTATTGGAGGAAGATTAATGATGAAATTGTCTACTTGTTGCTCTATGTTGATGACATGCTTGTAGAATGTAAGAGCAAAGTAGAAATCAAGAGGGTGAAGCAAATGCTAGAGAATGAGTTTGAAATGAAGGACATGGGTGCTGCTAGCAAGATACTAGGAATGCAGATTTCTAGAGACAGAGATGTCGGGTTTCTTACTCTTAGTCAAAAGGACTACATAATGAAGGTATTGAAGAGGTTCAATATGGATCAATCGAAGCCTGTTGCTACCCCCTTGGCTCAACATTTTAGGTTGTCACTAGATGACATACCTATGACTGATGAAGAGAAGAAATATATGGAAAGTGTTCCATATGCTAGTGCTGTGGGATCACTCATGTATGCTATGATATGTACTAGGCCTGATTTGGCTTATGCTATGAGTATTGTAAGTAGATATATGGGAAAGCTTGGCAAGCAGCATTGGGAGGCAATGAAATGGATTCTCAGATATGTGAAGAAGACGAGTGATGTGGGATTGCATTTTCAGAGACATGTTGGCAGCATCTCGGGTGTCATAGGTTTTGTGGACTTGGATTATGCAGGATGCCTAGATACTAGAAGGTCACTAACTTGGTTTGTTTTCAAGTTTTGTGGAAACACAGTTAGCTGAAAATGTAATTTGCAACATGTGGTCTCATTATCTACAACTGAGACTGAATTTATGGCGGTAACAGAAGCTATTAAGGAAGCTATATGGATGAAGGCTATGGCCTTGCATTTGGGTGGAAAACAATCGGCATCAATGGTGTTTTGTGACAGTCAAAGTGGTATTCACTTGGCTAAGAACCAAGTGTACCATGAAAGGACTAAACACATTGATGTTAGGCTGCACTTTGTAAGAGAAGTCATTGCAAAGGGTGCCTCGAGAAGATTGGTACTGACGACAACCCTGCTGATATGATGACCAAGTCACTACCTGGGAAGAAGTTTCAACATTGCCTGGAAATTTTGGGAATTGACCCTGTCTAAAGCTAAGCCAAGGTGGAGAATTGTAGAGTTTATGGCTTAGGACTTTAGCCGAGGTGTTAGAGTGCTCTTTAGCCGAGGTGTTGGAGTGCTCTTAGCCGAGGTGCTGATAGCACCTGTCGAAGTCGAAGCACTTGCTGTCGAAGTCGAAGTGCTTGCTGCCGAAGTACTTGTTGTGTCGATTAGTTCTGTTAGCGGTCTGTTATATGTAGTTAGGATAGTTACACCTTGTAACTGTTTGTACAGCTCTCTAATGTACCTATATATACTCTTGTATGCTAAACAGAATAATTGAGGCTTTGTGAATAATACATTCGATTTCCAAAGATCGCTCTCTCCTTTTCTCACTTCGGCTTACTCGGTTTAGAATTTACTTAACTGTTTCGTCCTGAATTCTTGAGTTCTGAGGATTGTTTCATAACAAGTTCAATAGCACCAAGCCTCTGGAGAATGTTTTGTGTCAACTCTATTGGGAAGTTCAAGCCAATTTGGAACTGTACTACTATCTCCCTCCACTTCCTTCACCGGTCTCAAACACGAAGCCATTGTGCAAATGAAACTGCTTGTGTTTTGGATTATCAGTCACAACCACTGACTGAAGTCATTGTACGTACCATTAACCTTTATAAACACAACCATTGACTGAAGCCTAAACGACAGATCATTAGTTTCCTATAAACTTTGGAGAAGAGGAAAAGAACAAGTTTTTATAATAAAAAAAACGCTCCTTCGAGGCCAGCAAGCCTAATGTGGCCAGAGGTAACTACAAGGGTTAAGGTTCAACTTCTATGGGAAGCACTGTTAAAGACAAAGATAATGGACATATGGAGCCTATAGTGATTATTCAACCATCAGATAAGGAAACTGTTAGTCAAGATATGAATGTCCATGACCTTACTATGTCAAATGTGATAATCCCTTCCGAAGCTATAAAAACCTATAGTAAGAATAAGGTTATAAACTCTCATGGAGGAAGAATCCTCAAAGTATTGGCAGGAATAAAGGTTTTAATAAACCTGGTAAGCATTCTAACCAAAAGAAGAAGGAACACCTAAGACCAGAGAGGTATGGGGGATAAGAAGATTGAGGTGACTAAGACTCGGGAACGTGGAAAGGAAAATATTCCTACTGCTACCACTACAAGAAATTTGACATATACATACAGACGCCTTTAGTGACGTTGAATAAAACCGTAGGTATATGTATCATATACCAACAAATGTTTTAAAAACCGTGGCTATAGGTTTAGTACACCTATGGATATTAATATTTGTCGGTATATGTGTTAGCGATGGACTTAATACTGTGGGTATAGACCTATTCCAATTTTCCTAATCTGAAATTATTCCCGCGAGAGCTTATTATTTCCTCTCTCTTTCGATTCCTTTTCCTTTTCTTTCCCAAAAACTATTTCCCTCTCACTCTTTCAGTTGCCCCACGCAAAAATACACTAACGAAACAAAACCTAGAAAAACAAGAGCCAAACAAAACATGCAGAGAGACAGGAGAAAACTCAAACGCAAGGAAGAAGGCAGCAACCACCGCCGCCACCCTGAGCCACCACAACGAGATATCCGACCACTAGACCAAGTCGCTTTCATTTCCCTTTGTGTGTGAGTCTTCTTTTTTGAATACATGAAAACTATGTACTTGACTCGTGGAATTAATTTATTAAACAAATTTAGAAGCGGTCCATTAATTAGAATTGCCCTTGGCCAGATTGATGAAAATGATAAGATTAAGACTGAAGAATTGCAAAGACAGAACTCTTGGGGTGGAAATACCTCAAGAAGCAATGGTGATCCAACTACTATAGTAATATTAGCACTGTGACAGGTAACAATTCTGATCAAAGAGATGTTTTTGTGCCAGAATTGTCGTTGTACGGCTTCCAAGGGCTTTAATGACTTGTTAAATATATGTAGAGGGATTATGTTACATCCTTCATTGCACTTCTTGAAACTCATACAAGCGGGAAATGGCTAAAAGGATAGTTAAGAATTGATTTTGATAACCATTTTATCAAGGCCAGAGGTCAATCTGGTGGCAGTTGGCTTCTTTGGGATTCTAGTCACTGGAACATACATATCATCAGAGACAGTAACCAATTGGTTCACATGAATATTAGGCCCCTTAACTCCCCATTGGGTTCCTCACTATTGTCTATGGAAGCCCTCACTACACTCCTAGTCAATATCTTTGGGATGATATTCAAGATATTCATTATGACCTCACTGGTCATTGGGCACTGCTAGGTGATTTTAATGTTATTCTCAAATCTCATGAACGTGTCAGCCCCCCTTTAGTTCGGTCTCAAGCCATTGAAACTAGATTTCACACTACCCTTGACGGATGCAATCTTATTGACCTAGGGTTTAATGGCAGTACTTTCACCTGGGAAAGGGGAATTACAAGGAAAAGACTAGACCGAGCCTTCAGCAACCTAGACCGGCGCATCAGGTTTGAAAAGGCTACTCTCATCTTCCAAAATTAAAATATGATCATCCCCCTCTTCTCCTTACCTTTGAACACATAAGACCTATTACCATTTTAGTAAAAACTGATTATTTTTTAAACACATTTCAGTTAGTTCAAGTCCGATTTAAAACTGATTTGTCATACAAACCAGCTTAAAATAGCAAAGTTGAAATAAACATTGATCTTCCTATCTCAAATTTTCTGTCAAAGAAATTTTTTATCTCAGATTTAATCTTCAAAATAATATAGCTTATTTTACATAAATTATTCGCAAATAACACGTGTAGTGATAACATCTCTCTGAATCATATTTCATCCGAAAACCCTTTTTTTATAGTATCATGTTTGTTAAACCCCAATTGAACCACAATCTAGTTGAACCAATCGAATCGGATTGAATCGTCAATTGACCCGTGTTGAACCGCCAAAAATGTACTTTTTTGATTTTTTTTTCTCCAGAAATTAATACTTTTTCTATTTTTTATTTAATTATTACTTGTCCAGTTCAACCAATCAAACCATGACCCAGAGATCTCATCGGTTTAATTTCTGATTCGATTTTAAAAACATTGGTCCCTTTGTCGCGTACTACATATCAAATTAACAAAAAACACCTACTTGCCAAAGATCAACATTTGGTTGTGGCCTCAATATCAGAAATAGCTGGAGTCGTGTTTATTTTTTCTGAAAAAATATATTTAATTATTATACTTTTTATACAATTGAATTTTATTATACTTTTAAGCAAAGATGAGATGACAAGTTAAATTAATAATAATCTGGTATAGAAAGGCAGGAAAAGAGATATCAATGGATTAAGAGACGTTGGAGGGTGAGATGAGCGGAAACAGATCCTCTGCAGTTTGGGCGGGAACTGCAGAGTGCATTCAGTGTAAATATAGACTTTTTAAATCGGTTGAACAACCTAACCGATGTTAAATATATGTATGTAAGAGATATTTAACATCGGTTTTGCAAACGAACCGATTTAAAAAGTCTATATTTACACTGACTGCACTCTGCAGTTCCCGCCCAAACTGCAGAGGATCCTTACCCGAGATGAGCTCACGTCCGTGACTTTTTTCTGCGTTTGTGTGGATAATCTGGTAAACCGGTTTTTAGAAGTGAAATTTGGGCTCCAATCCATTTTTCACATTCAGTTCAGTTTACAACCCATTTAATTTGGGTTGGTTTTTTTTGGTTTGGTGTAGTCTGGTTTTCTAATTTGGTGTTGTTAACCCAATATCTTGCACACCCCTACCTTTAACCAATACTTGATTGAGGATAATTGGAGGGAGAATCTTTCAAATTTTCCTTCTCAACTCAAAGAACTACAAGGACTGTTAAATGAGTGGAATAAGAATAGTTTTGGTAACGTTTTTGCACAAAAGAATGATCTTCTTAAAAGCTTAAAAGACAATGGCAAGAAACTCACTCGTGGTTGGAGTAACTAGCTTTTTAATTTCCAAAAAGAGACTCGTGGTTGGTGGCCACTATTTATTTTAAATATTTGTTCTCTATCAATGAGTCAATTATTCCTTATTTACTTGAAGGGCACTTTCTAAGACTGGATACTCAAAGCCTAGCTGATCTGATTTCTGATATAACTGATGATGAAATTTAGGCTTTTTTTTTCCCACCCCCCTCATTATCAATTCCACCCCCATAAGTACCAAAATCCCCAAAATGCCCCTGTCATTTTATAAAAAAACATACCGGACCCACCACAGTTTTTGGTTTTTCCGGAATACCATAAAAAAAGGTATTTCCAGGAATTTGGAGGTGAATTTTTCGGATTTAGCGTTGAAAATTTGGTATTTAGGTTCATGATTTTTGAACCAGGAATTATCCCCGAAAAGGTAATTAGAAATTTTATTTTTTTAAATTAAATTTTTTTCGGAAATACCTTTTTTAGAGGTATTTCCGGTTCACATAACCGGAAATACCTCTAAAAAAGGTATTTCCGAATTTTTTATTTATATAACATTTATATTTTTTTTAAATAGATGGTTATTATGGATTTAACCGCTGCCTTTACGACATCTGAGATATTTCCCACTCGAGATGCAATGACACGTTGGGCTAGAGATACCGGGAAAGCCAACGGAGTCATTGTGGTTATTGTTCGAACCGAGACGACGGAGAATGGGAAAGGGAAAAAGAACAAGGTTGTTTATGGCTGTGAGAGACGGGGCACATACAGTCGAGTAGATGTTGGGTGTTCTGCTGGCAGACACAAGACATCGAAAAAATGTGGTTGTAGGTTTCAATTGAAAGCTAAACCAATGTTACCTCCTAGTTCTGATTGGAAGGTGAGAGTGGTGGATGGGATTCACAATCATGAGCCTCATAAGACTTTGTTTGGAGCAGCTATATTTGGTAAGTTTACCAAGGAGGAGCGGTCAGTTGTTGGGGAGCATCTGTCTTTGGGAGTGAAAGCATCCAAAAGTCTTGAAGCATTGAAGGTCAGATATAAGAACAACTTGAGCAACATTAGTCAGTTGTATATATAGAACCCGCAACAGTATCCGGAAGGGAAAGAGAGGTAGTATGACTGAGATGTAGCAGCTTATGACACTGATTCAGGCGAACCATTACTTGTGTTGGACGAGACGACTTAAAGGTACTGTTGTGAGAAACCGAGTTGTGCAAGTGTACACAATCGCAACAAGTAATACAGTAGTAAGTACAGTTCGTCTCCACAGGGATTGGTATTAATTTTAGAGTTCAAGTGATACTCGCTTTTAGTAAACCGAGTAGCAAATGTTTGGAAGTAACAAGTTATCAGTTAAAAAGTGAAGGTTTTAAGAAAACAGTAAAAAGCCGAGTTGAATAATGCGAGAAAACAAGTCGGATTGCCTTTCCTAAGTAAATTCCCGATTAGTATAGCGCTATAACGTTACACGCTATAGCGTTAAGCGCTGTTGCAAATGTTTTTGTGCCTTTCGGATCACTAACGCCAGGGTTTCGTTACAAGATGCCTATGTCTAGGTTCTAAATAAGTTCACCCCTGTATAATAAAGAACCCACAGCCTTTGCTCTATGAACTATTGCATTTCTATGTCTAGAGGGAGCAAAATCTATTTAAATGTCTTTAAATAAACTTTCGTTCATATCAACCTTTGAAGTCGATCCATGGACCATGTCTGAACCCACGGATTTACTCATTTTAGCTGATCATTTCTAAAACAAGTTTGAAAGAATTATAACACAAAGATTGAAACGCAAGCATGCAATATTATAACGTCAGTACTAATGGTTCATTACAGAGTTCCAAGCAATCCAACTCAAGGTGTTTAGCTCATGTTGAGCTTCATCACACCGCGGAGAAAACTAAAAATTACAGTAAAAACAAAAGCTAGAACAATTTAACTATGGAGAAAAATCTCTCTAAAACTCAGAATATCTGAATCCTCCCTTTGTTGTTCCTCAGGAATGTGCTTTTATAGAGAAGAAGGAGTTGTTGGAGTAGTTCACGCGCCCAGAATTTGCGCATTCACAGAGGCATGGCCGTCGCACCAACTAAGGCTATCGCTCCATTCACACAGCGCCAGGTGGCCTGCTTCAAAGATTTGGCCGAGCTCAAAGATATGCCTGAGTTGCCCTCTTGCCGATCTGCCTCTTGACGAGGTCTTAGCCGACCTGTATGACTTTGCCGTCCTGCCTCTCGCCGATCTGCCTCTTGCCGAGGTCTCTGCCGAGCTCAAAGATTTGGCCGAGCTCAAAGATTAGGCTGAGTTGCTCTCTAAACGCTATAGCGTTAGACGCTATAGCGCTTTATCACTGCAACACTCACAAAACACATTAAATAGCTCAAAAGGGCACCAGATGTGCCGAATTCATTCAAAACAGATTCTAACCCTTCTTTTCCTACAACTATACTAATTAGAGCAATAAGACACTAATATTACTTGAGAACTTACTTGATTTACATGGATAAAGGCATAAATAACTCATATAAATATGAGTCATCAGGTACTGATATTGTTGAGGAGATCATATGGTCACATCCTGATAGTATCAAGTTATTGAGGATGTTTCCGACTGTTTTGATTATGGGCTGTACCTTTAAGACCAACAAGTATGCATTGCCTCTACTTGAGATTGTTGGTGTCACTTCCACTGAGTTGACATTTCCTGTTGCGTTTGCATATCTGTCTCATGAGCGTTATGATGACTACACGTGGGTGCTGCAAAGCCTACGAGATTTGATGGTGTGTGATATTGCACTTCCTCAAGTAAGTCAATGCTAACTGACTTTCGTTTTTGGCATTACATTACTGTTTTTTTATTTTTTCCATTTCTAATAGAAGGTCTGGATTGTGTTTCTCAAGTTATCCTCACTGATTGTGAGGAGGCTTTGATGAGTGCTATCAAGGAGCGGGCACAACATGACATCCACTTGGTAAGTCACTTTCCAGATTTTTTACATAAGTATATTGATGACATTATCAATGTGGAGAGGAATGGAAACTGTGGCTTTAGATGCATCTCTACTTCACTAGACTGGTCGGAGCACAGTTGGCAGATCGTTCGGAATGATTTAATTAGTGAGATGGACTCCAACTGGTTTCAGTACACACAGGTTATGGGTGACAATGTTCAGAACATTAGAGATTCATTAGTTGCTATCCCAAACAGACAACAACAACCTATTGAGAAGTGGATGACCATGCCAGACACAGGACATGTCATAGCTACTAGATATCAGAGACCCCTGGTTATGTTGTCGCCTCATGAGAACTGGACATTCTTCCCTTTGAGGGGAGATTGTGTTTCCAGTCAGAGTCAGTTGGTTTGTGTTGGGTTCATCCATAGGAATCATTGGATTCTTGTCAAGTTGAACCACACTAGCCCTATCCTCCGCACATCCTTCTTGGGGTCGATCGCCTCAGATGAAGCTAGATCGTGGCAATATCCATACATTGGACGCATGCAGTTATAGTCTTCTTTTGTTCCAGATTATGTTCCAATGACACTATTTGATTATGTAGACATCACAAGTTGATTGTTTATATAATTTTACATTATTATTTGGTGTTTTTTTACACGTTAACAGTCTTAGAATATTTAAATACTCGTATTTTTAACCTCAACAACGTAGTATTATAATTTAACCTCAAAAACCTAATTAAAAAGTCAAATTTTACACTAAAAAACATGTTTTTTATGGCACTTTGGTGTACAATTACATGTCGTAAATAATTTTGCAACTCGTCTTTTTAACCTCAATATCGTAGTATTATACTTTGTCTACAACTTTGTAATTTTTAAAAAAATTTAAAAAAAAATTACGCATGGTTAAAACTGACCAGAACGTAGTTAAAAAGTCATTTTTTTAAAGTAATAAAACTTTTTTTTATTGGATTACTAATTAACGGTCTAGATATTGCCGACAACTTTTAACGATCTAGATTTTGCCGACACTTTAAACGGTCCAGATTTTGCCGACCACTTTTCATCAACGGTGGAAATCCATTCAAGGGTTTCATTTTCCTTAAAAATAGACCCTTCCATTTCACTTATTTCACACACAACACTCTCATGGACACTCTGAATACACAATACTCTCGTGATTCTGCACACACTGCCCTTCACCACCAGGGCACAATCACAAAAAGAGAAAATGGTGTCAATTTCGAGAGTCCAAACCCCATTTTATGCAGGCTTAACGACGACATCACCTTTGAAGCTCTGAAAGAAAAAATAACAACGAAGGTGCAGCTGGAGGGTGACGAGCAAGAAGTCACCCGGATCATTTATCGCTACCCCACTATGTGCGATAATAATCGTGTTCAGTGGTCCACGATGGATGTGAAGAACAACGATGACGTTCGAGTAATGATGGGCCGTTTTGACATATTTTGGATGCGAGTCCTATTCATTTGTATGTCGAAAACGGAAAGGATCATTCTTTGAGGTCCTTCGACGTCTCCAACCATCATCTCACTAATTCCGTCTTTTCATTTTCTTTGTTGTTGTGTTTGTTGTTTCCGTTCAGAACTTTCATGTATTATTTCGTTTCGTAATAAAAAACACGTCTTTAATTAATTTTAATTTGTTTTTAATTAATTTTTTTTCCGGAAATACCGTAAATACCACGTAATTCTGGTAGGGTGTTTAAGGTTTTTCGGAATTACCAAAAACAGAGGTAATTCCGGTTCACAAAATGTGAACCGGAATTACCTCAGTTTTTGGTAATTCCAAAAAACCTTAAACACCCTACCGGAAATACCTCTTCTCTCACATAATTCCGAAATTTTTACTATTTCTAGGGGCATTTTTGTCCGAAACGGTAATTATGGGGGTGGGAATGATAATGAGGGGGTGGGAAAAAAAGCCTGAAATTTAATGTCATCTACTTGGCTTTAATTCCTAAAAATGATACAGTGACCAACATGAAACAGTTTAGACCCATTGGCCTTTGGCCTTTCTTATAATGTGGCCTACAAAACTGTCACCAAGTTGATCTCTAACGCTTTGTTTGGATGCAGGAAGAAATAAGAAAGAGAGAAATACGAAAGAGTGAGATAGAAGAGAAGAGAAATTCCATGTCAAATTTGTGTGTTTTATGTCACCTAAGTGTCTCTATTTATAGAGGATTTCAAGTACTTAGTGAAGAGAAACATCCCTTCATATTTTTTTGCCCTGATTTAATTAAACAATTACATATCAGTAACTGTTAGTTTATTTCTGAAATTTTGCAATGGTATAGTGGTAAAGCACTTGTTGGTCATGGCTCAAGACGTGAAAGGTCGCATGATCGGTTCCTCGTGCAAACATGACTATTCAATTTTTTTCGAACCTCTCAAGCGAATTACCATGCAAAACCTAGTTTATAGACCAGATACAACAGTCACTAAATGAACCTAAAAAGTGATTTTTCCCTTATAAAATGGACCGGAGGTAGTACTTAAGAAGCCCTAAGCTATTATGCCTCTTATATCAACTAGTGAGCACGATAAGTTCATGTGGCCAATGAGCTACCTTGGTAAGTTTGTAATATCCATCATTTATCAGTTATTGTGTGGCTTTAATATCTTAACTCTCCATAACATTAGAAAGTGAGAGTGTAGAAGATTGATGTTCTTGAGAGGGTGTGACACTTTGGGTGGTTGTTGCGGCATGATAGGTTAATGACAAATTATAAGAAGTTCATTATAAATATTGGAGAATGGCCATGGCTAATTGGGTTCCTTGCTAAATTGTAGTAATATATTTGAAGCTCAAACAGAATCATAGTATTGTGTATTGGAGATGGGTATATTATATGCATGCTTTTCATTGCTTGAACATTCGGTGTTTACATCCTCAAGGCATCATAGCAAAACAGTACATACAGTATATTCTAATGAAAAAAACAGTGCACCACAGAAACAAAAGATCGTGTTATATCCAATGTATTATCAAAAATTCATTAAAAACCACATCATTAACATTGTCTATTCAAGGATAAAAATCAAAACATTATTCACTTGGAATTGAGGGATGATGGCATGACCATTGACCAATAATCGTTACTACTAGTACTAACGTCCTTTTCATCAGAATCTTAATCTGAACCATAGTTATAGTCCAAAAACTCCCTATAATATTCATTGTAAGAATAGTCACTGTCAGAATATTCACCGTAATAATCCTCTTTCTCACGGAATTCTTTGAACGTCAAGAGATTCAAGATTAGGGAAACTGTCAAGAATGGCAAGCAAACCATCATTAGTGAACCCGCACTCAGAAACCTTAAGATGACGGAGCCTTGACATTTTTGAAGCAGCAAATGCCTCAACCTCAAGATCACCAAGAAGTGAACAGTCCAATTTCAATGATTTCAGAAGTGGGCAACATTTGGCAAAGATTTCAAGAATGTCCATTGAAGGATGTAAAGATAAAATGTCAAGCTCCTCTAACACAGGAAGTTTCTTTGCAACCTTACTCAATAGTTCATCTGAAAATCTCCAGCAATTTGCTATCCGTAAGCGTCTAAAAAAAAATATCAGTATAGGAACAAATTAATGGTAAAAAAAAACGAATTATGAAAATGCCAATAGTTTCTTTATTTTCAATAGAAAAAAAAATAAATGGTAAACAAACTAGTATAAAATCTTATATAGAGCACCTTGCACAACATGCGGATTGACTGTCAAAACAAAATAATATTCGTTAAGTATTTTATATAGTAATATATTCCTAGTGGAAAAGAATCAATAAAAAAAATCATATTTACCGATCAGCAATGTATTCAAGGAGATCTTTACTGTAATAACACTGAATATTAATATCTTCCACCTGACCACAACTTCGATCAATAGCATACATATAGACCTTCACCTTATCAGAGAATGACATGTAGTATTGGCTACTACTCATGTCAATGGTGCGCCACATGATAGGTTCCTTACAAATGTTCCACCATAGAGGACAGACTAAACATGCACTCTTCACAAGTTGAAAAACACCAAGCCTCTGGAGAATGTTTTGTGTCAAGTCACTTGGAAGTTCAAGCCAATTTGGAACTGTGCTGCTCTCTTCCTCCACTTCCTTTACTGGGCTCAAACATGAAGTCATTGTGCAAATGAAACTACATGTATTTTAGATCACCAGTCACTATACCTTTGACCTTTATAAACACTACCAGGGACTGAAGCCTAAACGGCAGATCATTAGTTTCCTATAAACTTTGGGAAAACATTTAATTTTTTGACTAACACTAAACGTGGTGGTGGTGGAGAAGAGGAAAAGCCTAACGGATACTAGTGGTTTCCAATAAACATTCCCAATTCCAAATAAAATACTGATACTAATGGGTTAAGCATTAAAGAAACTTTTTCCAAGGATAATAACTTCACGCCACTTCGAAAATTGAATGCTGCAGATTTTGGTTGTTGTGGCTGTGTATTTTTTTTTTCATGTCTTTTAATTTTTTTGCAACTTGATAATTTGGTAGTATCATTCTCAATCCAAATCGAAGTGTTTGATTTGGATAACTTTCATGATCACATCAAATCCGAACCAATTCATTAAAACTCGTACGAGATTGATTCAGATAATGGATTTAAAAATAATAAAATAGATCCAACCCATCCACTCGAACCTATTGAGCTACCACACTATTGTACTATCTGTTACTCTTCTTTGCTATCGTTGTTATTCAAGGCTCACACATTTCGTCATTCAAAAGTGATCAATTTATAACCATGAACTCACTAATTTATCTGGTAACCACCGACCAAACGTCCCTTCTGTTACCTTTTAACAAAAAAATTATCGTATGATTGTTGTTGTTTATTGCAGTATTCAGATTACTGGTACATTTTTTTAGAACACAATAGAGAGCACTAGTGGTGTCTATTATAATACAAGCATAGAATTTTATATGTTTAAAATTTTTGACGTTAGCATGTGATCCACGAGCCCAATCCAAACCAACTCATCCAATATCGGATTGCTTTGGTTCAAATTTTATAGGAAAAAACTCAAAACTCAAACCAATCCAAACTGACTAAATATGGTTGGTTCAGGCAACAAGTTTAGTACAAATTCATCCAACCAAACTCGTGAACACCCCTACCCCTTTCAATAGAGTTTTTGTCACATCAAAGACTCAAAACCTTGTAATGCAATTCACTACAAGAAAAGCTTGTTTTAGCCACCAGAATTGCCACGGAGTTTATTAAAGTCGATAATTTGCCACGCAGTTTTGCGACGGCATGTGTTAAAAATAAGGCGCAAAATTTCCATTGGTGTTTGCCACGGGTTTGCCACGGACATGTGAAAGGGCGAGAGAAATTTGCCACGAGAGATCTTTGTGGCAAGTCCGTGGCAACCCACTACAAATAAGCTTTTCTTTCTCTCCCACTCTCGAGACCTTTCACTCCCAGTCTCTCTCTCATTTCATTCTCCCTCTCTTACTCTCTCTGTCTCGAAACCTCGCACGACCCACCACACCCCACGACGGCACGACCCACCACCCCACCACCCAACACCATCGTTCCTCCTTCACACTCTCTCTCATTTCATTCTCCCTCTCTTACTCTCTCCGTCTCGAGACCTCGCACGACCCACCATCACATCATCACAAAATCTCATTCTCAAGAACCAGAATCCCCAAAACGCCCAAATCCAGTTTCGTTTCCTCACGAAAAGAACAGTAGCAAGCTCTCTCACTCTCTCTCTCTCTCTCTCTCTCTCTCACGAAAACCCCTAAGTCCAGTTTCGTTTCCTCGCTAAAATCCCCAAATAGGTTACGAAGAGGAGAGATATGAAGAAGAAGAAGAGCATCACAACGAACTAATCGACTCCAAATCTCAGGTTTCGTTTCTCGCGAAAACCCCCAAATTCAGTTTAGCGAAAACCCCCAAATTGGTTACGAAGAGGAGAGATACGAAGAAGAAGGTATGTTCATTGGACAGTGTTTTGACTTAATTGTGCAGTTTTCTTTTAAAATGTAAATTTGTTGTTTGGACAATGTTAATTTGTTGGTTGTTGTTTTGCTAATCCAGCTGAAGATGGAAGTGGGCTTAAATAGTTTGAGCATCTTGTTTTCATGAGTCTAATGGTTGATTTTTATGTATTATTACATAGCTGATTTCTTTAGAAAGCTATTAATATTAAATTTTCTTTTTATTCGTGTTAGGATGGCTATCGCGTTGTTCGATTCAACTCTTATTTGTGGCCATCTGGAGAGAAGGTAGGCAACCACTTTTATTTTTCACACATCTTCAGCTTGTCAGTTTCCATGTAATAAACTCTTATTAAGTGATTATCATGTAATGGATTTTTTTAATGTTGATTGTATCAAAATTGTGTTTTTGTGGGTTATATTAAAATGATCTCATTGCTGGATGACAAATGAAGTTGGTAAGGCAATTTTCCGATGGGCTTCATGTGTATGAAGGTATTTCTATTAGAAAATTTCATTTTGTTTTAAAAGCGAGAAAAACTATCTTGTATAGCTTCTCCTATGTCGAGTGTTGTGTCCGGTTTTCATAAACTAAATTACCGAGTTGAATGATATTTCAGGGACTGGATCTACATATATCAGAAATTGAGTAATTGTGTATCTGTATTTTTTCTTTGTTTTCTAAACAAAAAGTTGTTTTCTTGTAATATGTAATTTCAGGTCTTGAGATGTCTCTCCCAATTACCCTTCTTCCGTTGAACTTCAACAGCCCACATTGAGCTTGCTTAATTCTCTTCTCACGTCTCATTACAACTACCCTTGAAAGAGGCGGTGAGAAAGCTTTATTCTTGAATAAGGTGAAAATTGAAAACAAACATGTCTCTATCTTGTTCATGCTACTTTGTAATACATTGTTGGAAATTTGATAGATATATAAGCAATATTGCGCATGCGGTTTTCTTGATT
This sequence comes from Oxytropis ochrocephala, assembly GCA_020916435.1. Taxonomy (NCBI): domain Eukaryota; kingdom Viridiplantae; phylum Streptophyta; class Magnoliopsida; order Fabales; family Fabaceae; genus Oxytropis; species Oxytropis ochrocephala. The sequence continues at coordinate 88,335,548 of CM037091.1, forward strand.
CGAGACATAAGCGAATTGTCAAGGCGGGAGGTGGATGAAATAATCAATATGTGTGTAAGCAAGACTACTGTTTCATCTTCGGACAACATACAAAAAGGTTGATCATAACATATTACTTGTATTATTATGGTGTTGTTTGAATTCTTAACTAATATCTTTCTCCTTTTTCCATAACGTTGCACATTGGTTTTTAAAACATATTTTACAGGAGATACATTGCAATGGTAGAGATGTGTCGAGTTGTTGCTTGTGAGGATCAACTAATTGTTTTATTACTTCCACTCTCGAACACGTGCTAAATATCATCCTCATCCATCTTCGTGGAGAGGTAAGCTATTAAGTTTCGGGAGAGATAATAAGAATGTTGTAGTTAATGAAGCTATAATCCATATTCAATCCTACATTCGAAGATCAATCATTATTAACAAACTAAATGAAGAAGAAAAAAAAGAAGAAACCAAGCCTTTTAGCGTAATGTAAACAATGAAATTTGTTCGCGCTATCTTTTTTCCTTGATGAAAGCTAATCTTTATTGTATCTTTTGGCAGCTCTGTTGCACTTGATTCTACCATGAAGACGAAAACAACTACATTTGGTGCAAAGTATGATCCACAACAAGACATTGCTTTGTTATGTGGAAAGCTAGTACCAACCCTTGAACGAATCGAGTTCACGAGTGAGTGAGGTATGGGTCTCAATAACTATTATTGAGCAATTCTTTCTAACATTTTGGTTGTTTAGAAGTGTTCTCTTGGTAAAAAAAAAAAAAAAAGAAGTGTTCTCGAATTTACGGTCATTAATATGACCTTATCTCGCAAGATTTTCACGTGTATTAAGCATAAAACAAGTCTTCCTTTTGAAAAATATATATAGGAGACTGAACGATACTCATTTTAATTGAGAATTTTGATTTTGTGATGTGAATTTGAGGATGGATTAGTTGTTGTTGTTTGGAAGTGATGGTTTTAGTCTTGATTGTGTGCAGTCGAATGTATCGAATGATGAGAGTGCTGTTTATTTATTCAGATTCTATTGTTTCAGATTCTATGAATGAAATTGTTTTTAGTCCTTTCCTTTGCTGTTTATTTATTCCTTCTGTACATTTTTGACCGGCAAAATCATACCTTTTTTCATAGCCAAGTCACTGTTTGGATTCCATCAATATTCCCCAATTATTGAATGTGAAACTCCAGCCAAAGGGTGAAAACATTTTGCTTAGATAGATGAAAATCCTGCACTCACAACTACACATTTGGCTGCACGAAATTGCTTGTGGAGGAGTGTTAATTTCTATTGTGACGTTTTGTAGGAACCTAATTGATTATCAGACATCTATATCCAATAATCTCTTGATAACTTGTATCATGGACAATCTCTTGCAGATTGCCTTTCTTTAGTTCAATTGGCTGGAAAAATCATCCTTCAATTTGTGCGGCTAAAAGCAATCTTAAAATCGTAACTTTGGAGCTTGGTGGGAAATCTCCCTTTATTGTATGTGAAGATCTTTGATGTAGATCAGCCATTGAGCTAGCACACTTTGCCTTATTCTTTAATCGGTATGTATATGAATAGAGTTCTTGTTGTCAAACAACCACCTCTCATATAGTTCGAGAAAACATTGATTGGTGTTTTTGTGACATTCTGGGGCAACATGTTCTTTGTCTTTGGTCTCAAACATTTGTACATGAAAATGTGTATGACAAGTTTGTTGAGAAAGCTAAGGCCCGAGATTTGAAAGCGTCTTTGTTGGTGATCCATTCAAGGCGAGAATAGAGCAAGGTCCTCGGGTAAATTGCAAAGCATCCTTTGAGCTATACCTTCATGTTTGACCTTGGAGATTTGATTTGTACCAAGTTTGTTTTTAGCACATCACGTGTCGACAATTTGGTATCGTGCTTGTGCTTCACTACGACCATCGTGAAACCCGTGATCCTCGGATACTCGAGGGTTCACATGATTAAAATGTATAGAAAGAATGCTACAATCGCTATTACTTTCGCATTCTTCTCTTAAGCCAAATGTTCGAAATGTCTTGAAAATTTTGTTTATGACCACGATAACAGATTGATTGAGCAATTTGAGAAAATATCAAGTATATCGATCCGGTGTTGAAAATGGGGCAACACTTGAAACCGGAGGGGAAAGGGTTGGCAACAAGTGGCTACTACTATATTCACCATTTGTCTTCTCAAATATTCGGTATATATATCTTTTTAGTTCAACTCACATCTTAGCAAAGGATGCTAAAAAGTACAATTCCTCATGTTTTTAATTGTATTTGTAACAATTACGGGATGGAATCTTGATTGCAAAGGATGAGATTTTTGGTCGAGTGCAATCCATATTTAAATTCAAGTAAGAGAACCATGATTCATATTTTGCAAAGAATGTTGTTTTCTATGTACTTTGTTATGTGTAACTAATTTTTATATTGATCCCGGGGACCTTAATGAGGTAATTCAAAGAGCAAATAACACACGTTATGGCCTTGCAGTGAGGATCTTCACAAAGAACATAGACAACTCTTTGATACATTGACTAGAGCATTGAGAATTTGGAACAATTTGGGTAAATTGCTTTGATACATTTGATCTTTGCAATTCCTTTTGGTGGGTACAAGATGAGTGGACAAGGAAGAGAAAAAGGAGTATACAGTCTCCAGAACTACTTGCAAGTTAAGGCTGTTGTTACTCCATTGAAGTATGCTGACTTGTAATCTATATCTATATACTTGTTATAACAAACCGTTTGGTGCTTTTGAAACATATGCTGACTTGTAATCTATATCTATATACTTGTTATAATTTATAATTGTTAGCTTGATTTTATAATTAATGTTTTTAGGATGTAGTAGCTTTCTGGCCCAAAGTATGATTTAATAGAATTTGGAGGCATAATTTAATTTTTTTTTTAATTTTTTTTTAAAATTTGCGACGGATTTGCCACGTGTTTGCTGGTGTTTTTAGCAAACAATCACTAGTTTTCAATATTAAGACTGTGAGATCAAACTAGAAAATCTCTTTGACAATTGCCTTTGTGTTTTGTGTCTTTTAGCGTGCGTAAGAGCAGAAAATAGTAGGAAGAGATAGTTTGAAAGCAGAATGAAAGTGAGAAAGCAACAAACGTGAAAACAAGTAAAAATTGCATTAAAATGATAGAAAGAAGAAGGTGGTACACCAACACGTACAATATAATCGATTCACTCTTGTTTCGCTTTGGCTTGGAAGTTGAGTTTCTCGGTGTTTTTGTAAAATGTGGTGACCCCGTTTTCCTATTACAAGGAGTATTTATACTCTCGACACAATCGTGGGCAAGCACGATAACCACTTCCTAAAAACTAGGGAAATAACCGCCCACTAAGCTGCTTTGCTCCTTGCGCCGACCGACTTACTTGTTGTCGAAGGATTTGGCGAAGCATTGGACCCGATTCTGTCGAACAATTGGGCCCTCTCCTGTCGAAGGTTTCTGGCATTGCTTCGTAGCTTGAAGAACCAAGTCTGTCGAAGTTTACTTGCATTGTCAGCACTTGTACAACTTTGCTGTTGAATTTATGGTATATTGACTTGAACATTGACCTGCAGTTCACAGAATACTATTAAATGTGCAGTCAATACCATTTAAAGCTTAATTTAATGCCCTTGTTGGAATTTTGAGGTAACAGATTGCCCCCAAAAAATGTTTTTTCGACGGAATAAGTATTGGAGGAAGAAAAGGCATTTTTTGAATACTGTGCAATGGTCATTTCTACCGCCTTTTGCATTTCAACAGTGGTCGAAAAGACAACCATCATTACTTGCACAGGCAAAACGAACCGTCTTATTGGCCCACGTTGCGTAGTTGGTGGGCCATCACGTCTCTCAAACGTCGCGAACGTGCGAGTTATGGCGAACGTGCCAATAACTGTAGCTTCCCAACATATATAAACGGCTACAACCCTTCATATTCCTCTTTACTCAGTTTGAACCTTTGTGAAGTCTTTCTGCATTCTTCATTCTCTGCGTTTTGCAAAAATCCCCAAAATCACTAAAGTTTCAAACTTTCATTCCTTTCCTTCAATCCACGCTTGAATTTCGTCTCGCATTCGCTTTTTATCTCTCATGGCTTCCTCTCTGCTTTGAATGTTCCACTTAAAAGCGAAACCAACAGGACCTAAAACCCTTGATGGCTTTGTTGATGAGCCCGACATTCACGATAGTCGAAAGCGGTTCAATGGCAAACCAGTGTATTGATTCCTCTACTAGGGTTTATACTCATGCATATCTAGGCCCTCTACACGATATCTTATTAGAAAATACCGAGGTTTCAAATTTTCCCCGATCATGCCTCTGTCTTCAACCTGAATTTTCACTAAGACCCCTTTTCACTTAGAATTTACGAATAGTCCTTCCGGGGTCTTTAGGTGCGCTCCTAGGCTCGACCAACAGATTTACATAGATTGGCTCGACAAGGTAGAGGCTAAAAAGGCCGACGCCCGGAAAAAACAAGGTATTTTCGATCTCATCCAGCTTGTCTAGGTATGGGCCTAAGTATGACAAACACCTTGATATTGGTCGCTATGCGATTACGGGGACTGTGCCACTCATAGTCTTCACTTGAGATGTGGCATGCCGACTCCCACTTTACTAGATGTTCTTTGCCATCACGGGTTTGAAACCCCTAGGTGAGACTTTTGACCGCTAATCCTCGATTATGTATATCCATTCACTTTCAATAATGCCACTTTTGCTCCTTACATCACAGAACACCATAAACGCGTGACAATGACACGATTGTGCGCTAAAGAACACGTAGCCTTCTTAACCCTTTGGTTATCCTTTTTGTTTTCTCGCACCCGTTCACCTGTGTTTCTAAAACTTATATTCCTTTGGCATTTCAACTCCACGAAAGAAAGAAGACATTAACCTTGTTAAACCGTTGTTGGGTTCTCTCTATCGGGAGCTTGACAATCTTTGTTCTAGGCGAAAGAAAGCGAACCCACCAACAAGTTCTTGGCCCTCGCCCATTGTGGTTATTGCAATTGTGGTCGCTAGCCACTTTTGAGTCTCGACTAGGTCTCAGATATTCCTAAGTCTGTTCACTCAACTTTGAAGTCTAGGAGGGGTGAAGGGATTCGACTAGCTCGATTGAAACCCAATGCAGATAAATATTCCTCCGCAGAGAGTCTTCGAAATTCACTTCGACATGTTCTGAAGTGCACAAGTTTAAGTAGACTCTATGGCTCCCCTTTGTGCAAAGGCCTTTCGGTCCAACTTGGTTTCGTGCAACCATTTCCTTCTTCTTACGTCGAACAAGCCGAGGAGATTACCCCAATCGCAAGCCTACTCTCTCCCGCTATTCTTTCTACCAGACTTACCACGGCAAAGCTAAAAATAGCCGGAATTAAGAGATACTTCCCCGGTTATTACGCTGCACAGTTTGGCCTTTGTCGATTCGACTGCGCCAAATGTGTTTTCATAGGCGAGAATTTTCGAATCCGAAAGCAGCGGTAGCCTACAAACATGCCTTCAAGAAATTCCACTATAGGGCCCCGAATTTGAACCTCTCGATTCAACCCTGATTCTCATGCACTAAGGAATTTCATGAATGGTGGACTAGTTACTATACCGCTCGCTCTTTGGGAGGCTAGTGATGCCTTTGCAGAAAACATTATGAAGAAATTGGTGGCGACCTTTCCTTCAAACAACCCGGTATTTACTTCTTGATATCCACATCTTTACGAGTCTTAAACATACAGAACTTAGTTTTATCTCTGTTTTCTTACCTTTGTTTTTCGACGTCAGTCAACTCGCACTGCAAGTGAAGACCAAAGTAGGCAAGGCTACCACAACAAAATCTCCTCCAGCAACCAAGAAAATAGTGGACGCGAGATCTACTCCAGACATTGTCCTAAAGAAGGTATGTTGCCATTTATTCGCTTCAAGTTACTTTTGATTACGACTTTTACTTATGTCGAAAAACCTTCTGTTTGGAAAACAACCCAGGCAAAATCCCCTCAGCATACCAAAGCTAAAAGGAAAATGGTCCTCCCTGAAGATGAGGTACTATACTCTTGCCTTGTTAATCCGTCGAAATTTCTCTTCCCTTTGTCATTCACTTTCCTGTCATAACCCAAATTCTTTTTGCAGGACACTGAAAGTGATGATAACATCCCCCTCACTCAGAGGTCGAAGAAAAGAAATCTTCCTGAGATTCAAAGGGCAGCTCAAGGCATCATTATTGATGAGGCTCCTGAACCACCTTCTTCTCCTCCAATCAAGAGACTTAAGGTACAAGAGGTAAACTCCCTTTCGACATTAGATTAGACTTATTTGGTCTCGCCTTTCCAATCCTTAACTTAAGCGATATACCTTTTGCTTTGTGCATAGGTGGGTGGATGCTTCGTGAACAATCCACGAAGTTCGACTCATGGTTGAAAGGTCTTTGATCTAGAGTCGTCAATCCCTATGCTCCCTTTTCCTTCATCTCTCGAGGTGCAAGCTACTTTGAAGAAATTTTCCAAGCATTGGAGAACCCCGAGATTCCCATTTTCGAGGAGTTTGCGCTAAGTCTTTGAAATGTCGAACAAGAGGCGATGCGTCGAAGAGAATGCTCTGTTATGGAGGAGGCTATTCCAAGCGCCGCGCGTCGAGCCGGAGATCGTTGTTGGAGAAAGCTGCGCCAAGTTCGTAACTTACCATTCCAACAACCGAAGGACGTAAGCGGTGGCTACTCTCGTCGAAATTCACGAAGCCAATATGGTCGATCAAGAACCAGAGGAGCCTAGAGTAGAGGTAGCTGCAGATCAAGGTGCTTCTGCCAAAGAGTCATCCAACAGCGCCGTCAGCGATCAAGAATTGGCTGAGCTAAAGAAGACGGATCCCTTGGCGACTTTGAAGATTATGTTAAGCCTCAAGAGCTCGTCGAGCCGCTTTGTTTGGTTTGATTCCTCGAACAATTCTCTAAGTTCTATCAACCAAGAGACGGTCGAAAGCCTGCTTTGCCAGTTGAAGACGAAGGTGTTAGAAGGGGACTTGGTGGCAACCATTGAGAATGACTCATCTGTGTATCTTGAGGTAAAATCCTCATTGAGAAGATCACCCAGATTAGACCCTCCTCAAAATGTCCTTTCGTTCTTCATGGAATTTGGCCCTATTTTTGAGCAACTTTCTCTTTTGATCAACCAGCGGGCCGACCACCTCTAAGCGCAAGGTTCAAGAGACTCAACTCTGCGAGGTGGAACTCGCCTCTCTTAAGGTCGATCAAGAGGCGACATCGAAGCTCTTGAGACCCAAGCGACTAATGATGAGAAAGCAATCGCTGAATAGGATGCAGAGTGCGCGCCTTGATGAAGAGATAAAGACCCTTCAACTCAAATTGTCTAATGCTAAGCATCGAAGGGCTCGATCGTCGAACGCATGAGTCTCGCTTCTTCGTCCACCAAAACTACCAAAGCAATGGCAGCTATAGAGCACTTGGAGAAGATTGACAAGCACCAAGCTATTCTCACTGACCTCGACAAAGAGCTGTATCTTCTCGACACCTCTATTTCCCTAAGTGTTAGCATTATGGAGAGGCATAAGGCTACCTTGTCGACCTTCTAAGACTGTAATAGCTTAGCATTCTAAAAATGGCTGTGTAATTTTAACAATTTCTTTATACATTGCCATTTATGAACAACTTTCGTTTACTTATAATTGCTCAATCTTTATCTCAGTTAACGTTGGCTTGTATCGTTTTAAATACTTGCCATTTATTCTAAAGGTCCTATTTTCGTCACCTAACTCTTCGATTTCATAAGCGCCATTCGAAAAGCAGCGCAATACGCGCGAAATGGGCCTTCCCACACAGTGACCATTTGCCTAAAACTCTATCTTTTTTATCCATAGGTAATAGGACTTTCCACACTAACTCCCCTTCCTCAAAGGTTTTTAACTTGACCTTTTTATTGTAAGCTTTAGCTACTCTTTCTTTCTGTCGAATAAGCATCTCTAAAGCTAACAACCTCTCTTCGTCTACATCAACTAATTCATCAATCATCATATTCCAATAATGATCAAAAGGGATTTCACATTGTTTCTGAATCCTTGTTGATTGTAAGCAGATCTCGACTGGTAACACCGCATCATGCCCAAATGTTAACTTTGTAGGGAGTGGTATTTATAGACTCTTTAGGTGAAGTTCGACAAGCCCATAACACTTGGTCAAGAGAAGCGTGCCAACTTCTAGGCTTACGTCCCACGTGTTTTTTAATCAAGTTAATAATGATTTTATTGGCAGCCTCTACTTGACCATTGGCTTGTGCGTAGTATGGTGTCGAACTCAATAACTTGAAACCAATTTCAAGAAATGAAATCTACCATTTTTCGACCCGAAAAAGCGATGCCTTGGTCTGTAGTAATGGTCTCTGGAATTCCATATCTATAAATGATATGATTTTGAATAAACCTTATCACTGCTTCTTGATCTACATTGGCTAAAGGTATTGCCTCTACCCATTTAGTAAAGTAATCGATCCCTACTAGAATGTATCTCGTGGCCTTTCGACGAGGTTGGTTTTATTTCTCCAATCACATCTAAAGCCCAACCCTGAATGGCCAAGGTTTCACTATAGAATGCAACTCATTTGCGAGTGCACGTGTTGTATTCCGGCATGTTTTGGCATTCTTGGCAACCTTTGGCAAATTCTATACAATCTTTTAGCATAGTTGGCCAATACATTCCTTGTCGAAATAACAACCATTTCATTTTGTGGCCTACTTGATGTGAGCCACATGCTCCACTATGTGTATCAGAAACTGCCAAATATGCCTCGTTTTCACTAAGACATTTTAGTAGTACCCCTTCAGGAGTTTGCTTGTACAATTCGTTTCCAATTAACACATAGCTTAGAGCTCAGACTTTACTTTTTGTTAGTGTCCCTGTAGGATTTCGTAAATACTCTACAATGGGTTTTCGCCAATCATCATCAACCATATTGTCAATAGCAAAAATTTACGCTAAGTCAATATCGTCAAAAATGTGGCGTTTTTCGCCAAGCACTTCATTTGTATTTATTGCCCCCAATTTTTGGTGTTGACAATAACGTCGAAGGAGTATTATGGAGAGAGTCTTACGAGATTAATTTATCTTTTATCTCAATTAGCTCTTCTAGGCTTTGCTTCGATACTTTGTAACAGGAAGCAATTTGTGCGATTCATTTGCCACGTGATTTTCAATTCGCGGTAAATGTTCTAGGTGAACAGCGTAAACCTTTTTAGCAACGTATTGGCAATAACGAAATATTTAATTAGGTGTTCATTAATGCATTTGTATTCTTTTGTCAATTGTTTGACCACCGGTTGAGAATCACCTTTTATTTCGACATAGCTTGCCCCCAATTCGAGCAAAATTTTAAGGCCTACTATTAAAGCCTCATACTCGGCCTCATTATTTGAGCAAGAGTCTCGAATTTTAAATTTATACTTCGTTGGAGTATTTTCCGTGAGATAATCAAAATTCCAATACTGCTCCATTTTTATGGCTTGAGCCATCGAAGTATAATCTCCAAGGGCGTATGTCTAACGAATGTATTTCACATTCGACAAATGAATGGTCTACTATAAAATCAGCAACCACTTGTCCTTTAATTGACTTGAGGGTTGGTAAGTTAAGTTGTACTCTAGCAAAGCTAAAGCCCATTTGCCAATTCGACTATGCAACATTGGTTTTGACAACATATGTTTAATAACATCAAAATGCGAATAAACATAAACATCTCATTGATTTTATATATTGCTTCAATTTTGTACAAGAAAAATACAAGCAAAGGCATAGTTTCTCAATTGGACTATACCTAGTTTCAAAGATCGATCAAAACCCTACTAAGGTAATAAATGGGTCTTTCGACACCACTATCATCCTCTTGCGCTAACATGCTACCTATTGTGTTATCGGAAAGTCGCTATATACAATTTTAGCAATTTGTTTCCAATAACGAGCAATAAAATTGGTGGCTTGACGAGATAAGACTTGATTGCGTCGAAAGCATCTTGGTGAACTTGCTCCCACTTGAATTCATCTTCTTTCTTCAATCTCGATAATGGCGAAAAAACTTGTGTTTTGCCACTTAGATTTGAGATGAATCTTCGAAGGAAATTGATTTTCCCTAGTAGTGACTGCAGTTCTTTTTTGGTCGAAGGAGCCTTCGTTTCCATAATTGCTTTAGTCTTATTTTCGTTGATCTCTATGCCTTTCTTGTGTACTACAAAACCCAAGAATTCACCTGGCAGTTCTGATGAATTTGCTTTTGAACAGCCTTTCTATTTCTTCCTTGATCTTAGCCAATATCTGAGGAGCAAATCTTCTTGGCGTTTGCTTCACTGGTTTCTTCCCCACAGTCGAATGGGTATTTGTAATTCCACCACTCTCGACTCAAACCGGGCATTTATTTGTACTCCCAAGCAAAGCAATCCTTGAACTCCTGCAGAAGTGAAATGACTTGGGTTCTGAAGGCAGCATCAAGATGTGCACTGATATAGGTTGGCCTTTTGATCAAGCCATCTCCCAAATCCACCTCTTCGACTGGATCTTGAGCTTGCATGCGCTTTGTAGAATCTCTAGGGTCTTTTTCAAAACCCAATGGTTCGTCGTCATAAATGCAATCCAGTTTGTCATTTATAACTTCACCATTTTCTTGAGATGAAGTTGTGGCTTCGGATGACCATTGTTTGTTGATTTAACTCGGCTTCCAAAGCCGTTTTATTTTATTTTCGGCCATATAAGCCGTAATTCTATCAAGCACCGGTAATCGACATCTAAACCTTCTAAGAGTCGGTGTCCCATCACGCTGGAGGTAGCACACCATCGGGATAGACATTTGCACCTTCTATTTCCTCTCTTTCCCACACAAAACCATGTGTTGGGTATAAGTGAATGGAGGAAAGCACATTATCTGAAGAGATGTATGCTTGGCTAGAAGATGAACATGGCGCAATGTTCGCCATTTGCTTCTCAAAATTCTCCCTGGTGACGTTATTTACGTCAGCAAGGAAATAACTGTCAGTGCCTTCGACGCACTCCACCAGACCATCATCCCTCCACATTACCAATTTCTGGTGTAGGCTTGAGGGAACAGCTCCTACGCCATGTATCCACTCTCTCCCAAGGAGTAGATTGTAGCTTGCTTTTGATGCTATAACAAAGAACGTGGTGGTTCTTCTTACAGTTCCTACCACCACTTCTACTTGATGACCCCAACGACGCCAGGCGATTTCCCTCATAATTGGTTAACATAATGTTATGAGGTCGAAGGTCTGTATCAAACAGACCTATTGTCTTCAGCATGGCCTGGAGGCATTAAGTTAACAGCACCCCTCCATCGACCAGTATCTTATTAATGCCTACGCCATTAACCTTGGCTTGGACGTACAAGGGCTTCAAATGGTGTTGCATGCCCTCGTCTGGCCTCTCAAAAGTGGCCATTTGTTCTTCCACGCAGCCATTGTTCATGACATAATAGCATACTGGCTTGTGGTTAGCCATATCCCCAATGAAGTCTTCTTCGACGTCGTTTGGGACTGTAACAGTATAAAGATCGTACTCACTCGGCAAAATGGATACCACGTTACAGATGACGTCGAAGCTAGCCTCAGAGTCGTCGAAATCTGAAGTGACGTCTTCATCCATGTCGAATGAAGCACTTTTCTTCTTTAAAGATGTTAATGGAGGGAAAATCCTCTCCATAGCAGGCCTTCTTGGTTCCTCTATCACAATAGATTTCCCTTTAGCCTTGTTTCCAACCCTCACTTGATTGGCAGCACCTATACTTATCTTTGTGTTCCCCACGGTTTTAGGAGTCACACCCTTAACCGTTTTTGGCGTTTGCTCGTTAGCAACCAGTGTTGCCTTCTTTTTCGAGCGCTGGTAACGACGCCATTGGGTCTTCGTCATGGGATTCTTCCCTTTATAATTGTTTTTATAATTATACTTTGAGGCCTCGCCTGTGATTGGCTTGGCCGTTCCAGCCTGTTGAACAGCATTCTTGTAGTGTCTACATCCAGCATGTATCCACTTCTCATTGGATGGATCTGTCCTTGGAACAAATGGTTTTAGCGAGGGAGATAGCACAAACTCCTTCTTGGCTACACCCTTGCCAGCAAACTGCGGCTTGCTTGTCGAAGCCTTGCTCGAATTCTTTACCTTGTAAGGAAGGTCCCCTCTTTTGAAGCTGAAGTTTGGCCTCTTATCTGGCCATTTCCTCTTTAGGGGTGGTCGAACTTCGCAGCATTCGACACTTTTAGCCGCTTCTTTGTCAAACACAAAGCTCCTGCACCTTGGACATAACATGACCTCGAGCTCAATTTACACATTTAGGAAGTCTATCAGGATCTTCCTGGCCTTGGGGTACACAGATTGTACCTTTTCCTCATACTCTTCTTGAGTAACTTTGTCTCTCACAAAGATCACTCTTTTGCACAACACTTTTGATTTTTTCAGCGGGAGGTTTGGTAGACTTAGGAGAATCCACCATTTTTACGTCTACCATATTGATACTCATCTCAATTGGTTCGCATACATCGCCTCCACTTGATGGAGGGGTCGACATCAATTTGCATCGGTGCTTTATTCTTTTATCTCCAAACTTGAGCCTCCCTTCCTCGATCGCTTTCGAACCATGTCCACGAAAAGAACACAACGGTCGGTTGTATGTCCCAAAAAATTATGAAACTTACAATAACCCTTTTTCTTCCTGCGCTTTCGAGAGGAGGAATTTTCGTGCCATTTGGCACTATTATTTGGCCATCGGTCACTAGCAAATCAAAGATCTCGTCACATTTAGTAACATCAAAGGTGTACGCGTTTTAGGCACAAATCTATCATTCTTAGGCTCTACAGGATTATTCCCATTTGCAGGCCTTAATAATTTGCAAGCATAAGGAGGACCAGGCTTAAGTTCAGCCACGTCTATTTCCTCAGATTCGACATCACTGAATGCGAAGTCGAATTGTTCGTCTACATAGGCTATCTTTTCTTTCTTGTGAAAACCCACTGAGTTTTCTTTTTTATTGTACTTATTCACTCTAGCCTTTTCCTCTTTAAGCCTTTCGACTTGTCGAACTCTATCGGCTAGTTGGGCCATGTCTCTCAAATGAGACGTATCCAATTTCTTTCGAATTGAATAGTCAAGGCCACCTGCAGCCATTTCGACAAGCTCATGTTCAGGCACTTGTGTAAAACACCTTGCCTTCAGTAACCTGAATCTATTCAAATAATCATCGATAGCCTCAGGTACTTTACGTCGAACACTAGCCAGTTCTTTAAGACTAATTTTCGATCGCCCATGTAGAATTGCTCATGAAAAGCCTTTTCTAATTGCCCCCATGTATATATAGAACCAGGGGGTAGAGTGGTAAACCACGTAAAGGCATTTTTAGTTAGAGAATTTGGAAAATACTTCATTTTCAAACTCTCATTTTGAGCTATGTCTCCTGCCTCGATCATGTACTTAGGGCAATATGTTCGACAAGATAGATTCATTGGTGTCACCCCAAACTTAGTGAATTTAGGGATTTTCCAAATTTCTCGAGCAACTCTGCTCGCAAGATATACTCACACAGGGGCGATATGAAATTAGGCCTATGTAAACCTATGTTAAGGCCATTTTGCGCCATTATGGTTTCGACCAAAGTGGCTATGTTGTCTTGAGCGCAAACATTATTTCGTTGCACTTGTCGAACAACTTCATCAACATTTTGGTTTCGATTCACCATAACCACCTCGGGGATGTGATTTCCCATTTGTTGTTCGCCCACAACCGCTTTGAGCTTCGGCGATCAGCGATCTCGTGGGGTATTAGGCATATTGTTCCCACCATTTGGTAAGCGCCTATTGTTTCCGTAGGAGCCCCAAAGAAATCGCAATCCTACCCATTTGGTCCGCTAACATCCGATAATCGGTATTTGTGTTCGAATCAAAGGATTGAACACGGTACCAATTTGTTGAGTCAAGATATTAACCATATCATGATTGCTTTGGCGTCTACTTGTTGTCTTAACGCCAACAAGGACGCATTGGTTAATGCAAGAGGATTTCGACCAAGCACGCCTCGTAAGAGAGGCGTGTGAAGGAGAAAAGGTCGAGACATGTGGCATTCCAAGAGGCATGCCATATACCCCAAAAGGTATGGTGGTAGACTCATATTTTGGAAACGTGTTTCCAAACTAGTCCTGTTGCCACATAAGGACTAGAAGGAAGTCCCATACTTTGTGGCAAGGCCATAGACGATGTCGAACCAACGTTGGTCATTGACATCGTGGGAGCGGTTATTGATGTCATTGGGCCGTAGTCCCGCAACATTTCCACCGCACGACATTGGCGAATCTACCGTTGTTCCTTGCACTTGTGATATCACAGGTCGGAACTAGAGGCGTTGTTAGAATTGGTACGCACCATTCTACCACTCCTCAAGTGCATACAAATTTATACACTTAACGAAACGACACAAAATAATCGCAAAGGTCCCACAGTGCGTGCCAATTTGTTTTTTGGTGTTTTTAGCAAACAATCACTAGTTTTCAATATTAAGATCGTGAGATCAAACTAGAAAATCTCTTTGACAATTGCCTTTGTGTTTTGTGTCTTTTAGCGTGCGTAAGAGCGAGAAAATAGTAGGAAGAGATAGTTTGAAAGCGAGAATGAAAGTGAGAAAGCAACAAACGTGAAAACAAGTAAAAATTGCATTAAAATGATAGAAAGAAGAAGGTGGTACACCAACACGCATACAATATAATCTGATTCACTCTTGTTTCGCTTTGGCTTGGAAGTTGAGTTTCTCGGTGTTTTTGTAAAATGTGGTGACCCCGTTTTCCTATTACAAGGAGTATTTATACTCTCGGACACAATCGTGGGCAAGCACGATAACCACTTCCTAAAAACTAGGAAATAACCGCCCACTAATCGCTTTGCCTTGCGCTCGACCAGCTTGTTGTTGTCGAAGGATTTGGCGAAAGCATTGGACCCGATTCGTCGAACAATTGGGCCTCTCTGTCGAAGGTTTCGGCATTGCTTCGTAGCTTGAAGAACCAAGTCCGTCGAAGTTTACTTGCATTGTCGACACTTGTACAACTTTTTTTGTTGAATTTATGGTATATTGACTTGAACATTGACCTGCAGTTCACAGAATACTATTAAATGTGCAGTCAATACCATTTAAAGCTTAATTTAATGCCCTTGTTGGAATTTTGAGGTAACACCACGGAAGGTGTAAGAATTTGCCACGACTTTGCGACGGAAATTTGCGACGGATTTGCCACGGAATAATTTGCCACGGATTTGCGACGGAAAAATTTGCCACGGAAAATCCGTGGCAAAGCGTTTGCGACGAGCGCTTTTGCCACCAAAATTTGTCCGTCGCAAATCTGTGGCAAATTCATATTTGCCACGGATATTTGTACATTTGCCACGGGAATGTCCGTGGCAAACCACCGATTTTCTTGTAGTGGTTGAGACTCATTTTCACATCACTTACTAATACAATAGGACATTTATAAAGAAACTTAATTTTTTGTGTTGATAAATTGAGAAAAAGTTAGTTATTTTTGACCAATAAGAAAAAGTTAGTTAATCACATTTAAACTATATATTTTCAATTTAAAAATTATTTATGTTTTCTAAACTATCCTTCGTAACTATTGTATCGGTTCAATTGAAATACAAAAAGTTGAACTAAGTGAGGGGTATTTTATATATATTTATATATATATATATATATATATATTATAAATAAAAGTAGGATACAAATAAAGACAAAATAGAGGTAATTTAGACGGGAAAAAGTCCGCCAAAATTGAGGGTATTTTAGGAATTCCAATTTGAAGTCATTAATTTTATTATATAAGCAAACCAATAGTTCAACACTCTATCCAATTCCCATTGTGAATTTATTTGCAATCCATTTCCCAATGCACATTCATTAAATACTTTTACAAAAAAGGAAAAAAGAAAATGCTTCGAAAACGAAAAACGAACCTATTGAATTATAAAAAGAGCAAGAATAGGCTTTTGATAGGTAAATGTCAGCAACCATTCAAAAAAAAACTAAATAAACATTCATTCTGGGGGTCAAATAATTCTGTTAAAACATTACTACAAAATACATTTCTGTTCGAAGTAAATTTGGGTCAAATAGTAAAGGCATTTGAACACAGGTTAATTGTATAAACACTTCCCTTTACTATTTATTATTTATAAAAGGTAAGATACAAGGTTGATGTTTTGAGCAGAAAATGCCCGCCTAAACTTAGGGTACTTTTGGTTTTACGATTTTATTAAGGCTATTTAATAAAATTTGGGCTGTTTTGATCAAAATATTGGAAAATGAAAAAAACATATCCTGGTTTAATTATATAGCTGAAACATGTGTTAAGTAATTTCAATACATCAACACCTTCATGATTCCAAGAAGAACATTCTGAAAAGTTGATATTTATTTATGGCATTAGTAAATGATATTATGAAAAAAATAAATTTTAAATATAAAATAAATTTTTTTATTTTTTGTTTTGTTTATTTTACTGATATTTTGATAATAAAGTTCTAATTAATTGATAAAAAATTAAAAATATTTATTTGATAATTAAAACCACATCTATTCAATAATAATTGTCTGTCAAAGTTGTATTTATTGCAGAACGCCCATATACTATTATCGATGCAAGCTTTAATTGTGATTAAATTAGGGTTGGATAATGAAAAGACATTTATGATTTTCAGTGCATTCCTAAATTGATGATTTCATAAGCGCCCATGGGCGGGTAATTGGACGAGAGAAAATCATTTGCGGTCATTTCGGAGACAGGGACGAGGACTATATATGTCCCCCATGCAGATAATGACAACAAAGGAAAACTTCTCATGACGGGGATTGGGGGCGGACCATGCCCCTAAGGGGACAGAGGTGGGGGATTTCCTATAATGGGAATCAGGAGTGGGGACAAGAAAAAATTTGTGGGAAGAGGATAAGGACCATGTGTGAATATTTTCCTATGTTTCTTTGTTTTTCATATGTTATGTGTCATATATACAGTGTAATCAAATTGGGTGTTTACCTTTTAATTTGAAACATGTGCTTCAAATCGCTGATGCATTTACTTCAAATTTATGCATCCCTCAAAATGTGTGGCGTAATTTTTTTTTCATATATGCACGATGTCAGTTTTTAAAATGAGTGCCCGTGTCATTATTCATCGAAAGAAAACTCATTTCTTTTAATACTTTTAAAGACAATCGAAGCTCCACCAAGATTATAAATTTCAGCTCATGTGTGTATATACAATCATTTACTACATCATGCTTCAAGGGAAATTATATAATGTCAAATTTTTATCCATATTAGCCATGGACATGACATGCAATGTTGCCCCGTGTATCGCACGGATAATGGTCTAGTATGTATATATATATATATATATATATATATATATATATATATATATATATATATATATATATATACTAGTATGTATCACTTCGTACAAGACGGGTATACATTTTCTTTTAACATAACATTAGAATTCGTTGTTTGGGACTTAAAAAAATACGGTTATACGCTACGCTGTGTATTATGTGATATGATGTATCTGTATTTTTTTGTACACTGTCTTTTATAAAATCATTATGTTATATAATATATTTTTCCCGTATATTTTGCATATATATAAATATAATTATTTTAGTCAATTATATACATTGATATTTGATTAAAACATGTATATTCCATAATCTCGAAAATACCCCTTGTGGGTATTTAGTATGTTCCGATAAATTCTATATAGACGGGAGAAATTGAAGTAACAATTTAGGAGAAACAACTATTAAAAATGAGGATATTGGGTTATTATCTAAAAGCTTAAAATAGTCATTGACTATCCAATGGGAGCTAAAAGCCTAAAATAGTTTCCTACCACGACTTGAGTTTCATGGGGAACGTATTGGCCTGGGGGAGAAACAACCCATGGCCCGAATGAAAATTCCCCTTTGTCCACCGTCTGTTATACATTCATTATGTTATATATATATATATATATATATATATATATATATATATATATATATATATATATATATATATATATATATATATCCAAAATTTATTGGCCAAAACCCGGCAATTAAATGTCATTCACACCACTTGATAGTGACTGAATTGCCCAGTTACAACTTCAATTGCTCTTTCCAAATATACCATGCAAATGTAATATATATATATATATATATATATATATATAATAATGACCAATTGAAGAAAATATATATTAGTTCTCTTATTTAACCTCTTAAATATATATATATATATATATATAAACCTCTTCAACTACCTTTTAAAAACACTTTGAAAAATCCAACTTTAGTGGTGTGATTATAACCTCTATAATTAAACCTTCAGCTACCTTAATATATATTAAACCTCTTTAACTACATTTTAAAAACACTTGTTATATGTAGTTGCTGATATGCCAACAAAATTGCCCTATAGGTTCATAATACTTATCGTAAGAATCCAACTATAGTGGAACTTTGTAGCAAAAGTTCATCATCTGCAACATAAATAAAATAGTAATACTTCAGCAATTTTAATCCACATTAAACACTTTGAAAAATCTCTTACTTCAATGAGATAAGTGGAAAACCAACCTTTAAGCACTTCACCGAAGTAATATGTTTTTAACATGTTTGAGAACAAAATGTATTGATCCACTTAAATTTTGGTCATTCCAAATTTGTCTTCAAATTGGAAGGCAATGACCAAGATAAAATTAGCTAAATCCAAAGTGACAACCTAATATTTTGCAAAACGTGAACCACAAAAAAAACAACTTAGAAAAAGCATGAATTAAAATCCAAGTTAATGTACAACTTAATTTTCTCAATTAAGGTCAATGGATGAGGACTCTTCAATCTTTACATGGTTCCATAACTTCTTCTTCCTTTACTTCAAATAGTCACTATGCATATTCAGTGACCACAATTCAATAAAGTATATAATTTGGAGATTCAATAACTTACAGGCAGAAAAAATCCTTCAATTTCAAAGTGAATAGAGGAAAAAAAGCAAAAGTTCACCTTTTAAAAATCTCTGGTTTGACTATGCTAAGTGATTATTTTCACTGCTAAAGAGAAAATAAATGTAAATCATCCCTTAGTCAAATAAAACAACTTACACTATTTGCACAAAACAGGATTTCATGCAACTATTAAACACAGCTTATGATATCCAAACTAAAGAATGTAACAAAGCAATATAAAAGAATAGAACTTTAAAGCACCACCACATCCTATCAACGTAAAGCTAAATTAGTACCAATAAAGCAATATAAACAAATAGAACTCTAGAGCTATAGAAATTTATACCACCAAAGCAAATATTAACAGCTGAAAGGAACTACCAGATTGACGATGAAAGATTTGCGACCACATATAGAAGAAAATCGATAAGTAGGCCCATCTTGCTCTCTTCATTATCGGTGCCCATTTTGCTCTCTTCTTGGTCCATATGTTGCAGTGTACTTAAAATGAAGTTTAATGAGAAATGTTCTGCAAGGAAAAAGAAGTAATTATCAATAACTTTAAAATTAATTAGTATTTCACATGAACAACAAAAATCACGAGGAACAAACCAATCGACACATGAAAAAGAACTAAAAAGGAAAGAAAAAGATGTCAAAATCTACTTTTTCTTCAATATTTGTTTTTTTGCCAACATAAAAAAAATTGATCTATGTTACTTTAAGGTAGTAAAATCTACGTTAGAGGAATTTGCAAAAAAAAAAATTGCTAATGTAAAAAGATTGTTCTGATTCTTCTTAAAAGATTACTAACGTACAAATCAAAAGAAAATCACTAACGTAAAAAAATGAAGAATAAACAGTTTTTTGGTTAGTTGAAGAGGAAAAAAATCACTATTGAAAATCAAATAAAAATCTTAAAAAGTTACTAAGTTTCTCATAATGGGATGTTTATATATGGTGATTAATGTACTTTGCACAATGTGATCCGTCGGATTGAAGTACATTGGTACGGTTATGCGTAATGTGGTCAATATGTGACACTGAAATGATGATTTGGAATTATGTGCCAGATGACATAATATTTTTGAATATGTGATGTGGACGTACAGGTAGAAAACTCATGGTTTATAATAATAAAGATAAAGATTCAACGAAATTAGTGGGTTGTAACTTTTTTTTTTTTTTTCAATTCTACGTTTCCAAGCAAAACCCATGATTTTCGGCCTAATAATTAATGTTTGATTCCCTTATTTTAATTTTAGCCAGCGGTTATCCTTATATCATGCAAATATGTGGTTGACTTCCATTTTTTGGGAGTCGCAATTAAGTGAAATGTGAGCCGTCCAGATTGTGAGTCATACTTAACTTTGCTCAAGAACTGTTTAGATTGGACCATTGGATGATGTGGCCACCACGTATTTATTTGGAGATGTCTGTGGTTTTTTTTATTGGTCCTAGTTGTAAGCCTATGTGGACAAACTTTTAATTTATATTACTTATGATTATGATTATGATTATGATTTGTACTTTGGTATTTTATTTTTTTTACTTACCAAGTCAGCGTCAGGTAGGTAGAAAATATGGGACATGTCAGACTTCATGGTTTGAGTAATTATTGTGTTGTTAATTGTGAACTTTTTTGAGTGTGATTTATTAAAGGAGATATTGAAATAATTAAAGACCTCGTTATCATTACAAAATTCTGTTTAACAATATAAATTTGTTTATAGTAAGTTAATAATTATAGTTTTGAGTATGTGAATAAATTTATGAACTTAATTTAAGTTTTGAAAAAAGATATCAAATCCTGACGATGCTACAATCTCATAGATGTGTGTCATAACAACGTATGAGGATTCCTGTAAAAGCAAAATGATAAATGAATGGGTTGCAACAATATATATAACATTTGATCCTGACTGTATAATCAGTAATGCAAGAAAACTTACAGGAAGTGGAATATTACTATTGATGTCCTGGAATGTAGCTTTTTGATGGAAAATGAAACTTTCAAAGGCACCTGGTGTTGCATCCATTGATTGAAAAGAAGATAGTCAGCTTTAGCACTGGTTTTCCACCTAGAGGATTTCGAAGGAAAAGAGAAAAGGAACTGCAGAAGTTTATACAATATAATTCAATATCACAGTATACAATTTATAGTCATTAATTTGGGGAATTAACTGTGACAGTTTTTTTATCAATTAATTCTAAATAAATCACAATTTATTCATAAAATGGGCTGGTCTTATTTACATTTAAAGCTATTAACTATACAAAGCAATAGGAGCCGAAATTTTGAGGGACCTCCACCGTTGATAGATAATCTTAAGTCACCTACTTAATTCTATCCGTCGGATCAAAGACAACTTACTTGCGGTTATGGGTGATATGGAACCGAAATGATTATGTGGACTTTATTAGTTGCCGACGTATTTTATTCGAATGTGTGTGGCATTTTTCTATTGGTCCTATGTGGGCGCTTACATGGACAACTCATGAATTAATATAGTTAAGATATATATATATATATATATATATATATATATATATATATATATATATATATAAAATATCATAATCATATTAAATCGGGGAGTTGCCCATATATACGTCCCCACGTAGGACTAATGAAAAATGCCACACACATTTCAGGAAAAATTCATGGCAAGTCGTTTTGTAAAAATGTCACGCACATTTCAGGAAAAATTCATGGCACATTTCAGGAAAAATTCATGGCAAGTCGTTTCAGGAAAATATTATTTTCTTTAATTAATAATTAAATGTAAATTACAGTTATGCCCTATTAGTATTGATTGTCTTAATCTCCCACCCCCTCTCCCTTTTTTTAGGTCTAATCTCCCACAATAAAACCCATACCATCTTTACGTTAGGATAAATCATAAGGAGTCATAGCCATCGGAGATTGACAGTATTTATCTCATGCCCAATAATGCCACATTTATAACACAGTGAATGTAAACGTTCATACCTGTATATAACCCATAGGTTTGGAAGATCTTTCCTGGGGACCGAACACCCCGCGGGAAGGGGTTTATCAAGGGGAACCTTACCTCTGAAAAAAGATCTAAAGATCTTGCCTTCCACAATAGGGTTTTCAATAACCAGTACCTCTCAAACCTTGCTAAGCAGCCTAATAGCATTGGCCTCATTTAGGTTTTGTAATGGAAGATTGTGAATCTATATCCAAAAAGGTGCCTTGTCAAAAGGAATTCCATAACAATATACACATGAGAGCCACCTTTCAAGACAGAGAAGATGGTTCATAACAAACCATGGAGCTTTCTTCAAAACCTCCAAAGCACCCTCTTCTTTAGCAAAACTAAATAAAAACATATTTCTACCCAGTTCAGATATATGGAGACCTTCAAAAGAGGCCCACGCCTGTGAGATTATATCTTTCACCGCTTTAACATTAAGAATCTTTGTTACCCTAATTTTTCCAACTAGCATTACTAGAAAACAGTGATTTAGCGTCCACTTTTTAGCGTCGACCCCGACACCGACGCTACTAACGTCGATTTAGCGTCCGCTAGGCTCACGCTAAGCTACCCATTTTATTTGTTTGGTAAAATAATTATTAGAGTCGGCCACGCGGACGCTAAATGTCGACGAAATAGTTTTTTGATATATTAGAGTCGGCTTGGCCGACGCTAAACTTGATTCTCACTAGTAGCGTCCGCTTGGCCCACGCTACCTTCAAAACTCTTTTTCAAATAAAACCCTAAAATTAGTTTTCATTTCTAGACATTTCCCCACTTTCAGCGCCACTTTCCTCTCACCCGTTTCACTTCCCATCTCTCACCCGCTTCACTTCCAGCCTTCCACTTCCCTCTCTTTCCCTTTCACCGACGGCGCTCTTTCCTTTCACTCACAAGCTCGATTCTTCAATCTCCCTTTGAAACCCTAAGTTCCTTAATCATTCTTCAATCTCTATTCTCATCCTCGGTTCGTGAACCCTCTCGATCTCGATTCAGTAATCGCTTCCCTAAGCTCGATTCGGTGACTTGGATTATCAACATCGCTTCTCCGTTTGGGTCCGTCCGTTTGGGTCCGTCCGTTTGGGTTGTCGTTTGGGTGCTGTTTCACTCACAACGCTTCTCCTCTCTTACTCAAGGTTCTATCTCTCTCTCTCTCTCTTTCTCGCTCTCGGTTCTCTCTTTTCTCTGTTGGTTCGTTTCTTTCTCAAAACAATTATTTTTGACAAATTTTCCTCAGTTGAGCTAGGTTTGTGGATTTATGTTTGTATAGTTTTTTTGATTTTGTGTATTTTTCTCGGTGATTGGATACCAAATGACGTTTAACATACGTAAGTAGTGCAAGTTCTTCCGATTGGATAACTTACTATTGAATTTCTCTCAGTATTACAAAACAAGTATAGATGTTTGTTCTGTTATTAACTTATTATTTATGTCATGTTAATTACTAATTTCCTTATGGCAAAATGCCCGGTTTGAGTTCTATGGTTTCGCTTTCCTCTGTTATCCGATTTTTAGCCTTGACCAACTAGCTCACATGTCATTAAGCCCGCCTTTAGATCGACCATGAGCTTACGGGGATATAATATTTAACTCCTCCTCCAATTAAATTCTGCATTTTTGTTATTGTTAGTTGCTAATTAGTTCTTTTTCTCTTCATATATCGGTTTGTTAGTTTTATGGTTAGTCTAATGTATGAACCTAGCTATATTCTAGTTAGTTAGTTAGAAGCTTAATTTGTTAATTAGTCAAGTATTACATCACTTGGTTAGGTTGTTAGATGTTACTAGTTAGTAGGTCCATGGTTGTAACTACAGTATATAACTTGCATCCTAGGCCATCTATATAAAGTCTTGGCTAGATAGATGCATGCCTGTTAGAGCATGGCAAACAATAGTATGAAATAACAATTCTATGTAAGATTAGCTAGGATTGAGAGCTATATATCATTATTACAGTCTAAGTTGAGAGTGTGAACTGAAGGAACCATTTAATTTCTTCCCCATGAAAGCTTGTAAACACTTGTCTAATATTGTGTAATGATAGTTGGTTTAGCCTTGAGTGGTAAAACCCCCAAATTGAATTTGGAATTGTTCAATTTTGTTAGAATCTATTGAACTGATGCATTGATCACCAATAAAGTCATAGTAAACATGGGAAAATTGTATATGACATCAATTAACTATCAAATTGTGATGTTTTAAATTGTATTGTAATTTGCAGAAGAAGGTGTCATGGGATCCTAGTCTTACAGGTATTGTCCGCCTTTTGTTTGAACAAAAGGCCAAGAAAAGACTCACTGACATACTTACTAAGCGCAGAAAGAAAAATGTTCTACTGGTTGGATGGGAGAGAAAGCTTGGGCTTGGTCTTCAAGATTCTTGGAAAACACCAAAGTTCAAGGAGATCTCCGAGAGAAATAAGATTAATAGAGCATCAACAAAAGGTGGAGCGGTCCACACCTCAGACGCAAGGCTCATATTGATTTGGCACTTGAGCTAGTAAGTATTAAAATATTAGTAATATGCTATGTTAACATAAGTTCTTTGGATTGGTTTAAATTTTTCCTTGAACATTTGTTTAATTAATTGTGATTACATCTTGATTTTATTTGTAGTGCAATGAGAAGCGAGGAGATGTGGCACCGATGAGTTATTTTAAAACCCACAAAAAAACTCGGTGCTTGGGTTGATCATCGAGCATTAAAACTACCTATGTAAGTTATTGTCCTTGTTTCTTGAATTTTTGTATAATTCCTTATGCATTGTTTTGGTTTAGTTTGACATTTTTACTAGTAGCCTATTATTTTCTTATTGATCAGGATACATTCAAAAAAAATGTGGTTGATTTAGTTGGTGATGATGATCAACCGGTAGATAGAGCAGTGGCACTTGATTGTTGGAAGGTGGCTGCGAGGGGTCTTAATCGTGGTCGGCTTTATGGCACAGCAGGCTTATGTGTGAATGTCAAACCTGGGTCCAAGTCACTTATCCAGCCGTTCCAGAATCCTCTTGGTTTCATGATTGGGATATCTTTGAAAGAAGAGAGGGCAGCTAGACTTAAAGTTGAGAAGGTGGCTCAAGAGGCAAGAGCCCAAGCTGAAGTGGCTACCCAAGAAGCTCGAGAGGCAAATGAGCGTGCGCGAAAGTTAGAAGCTCGTATGGATGCTCTTGAGCGTAAAAATCGGGGGTGGATCTTGCTAGCCATCCTCATTATGATGATGATTTGGATGAATATTCAGAACATAGTGATTGATCTTGTTATCAATACTTTCTTTAATTGTTGGCTGCCAAACACTTTGATATTTTGTAGTTGCTCTATATGTTGGATGCCAAATGTCATACCCCAATTTTGTCCGGCTTAGGTCAAAACCCTAATTTTCAACCAAAAATAAATAAATTAAGGCTTGGCATGCATTTTAGAGTTTTAAAAGTCATCCAAGGGTTTTTTAGGATCATGTTTAGAATGAAAATGCATTTTTGAGCTAATTAGGGTTTTTAGGTCAAAAAGGGTATTTTGGTAATTTCACAGAAAGTGGAAAATTCTCAGGAAAAGCCAGTGGGCATGCATTTTTGGGTTCTAAAGGTCACCTCATTGTTTTTAAAATGATGTTTGGAGTTGGGAGACATGTTCAATGCAAAACGTTGAATTTTGGGGCAAAATTAGGGTTTTTGACCAAAAGGGCATTTTGGTCATTTCACTAAAACAGACAATTTCCCAGTAAAAATCACTATGCATCTCTTGAGGAATTTATTTGGTTTAAAATGAGGGGAGTTGTGCATTTGTATTCATCATTGGAATATTTTTTGCATGAAATTCGATTTTTGAACAAAAAGGGCAAAATGGTCATTTTCTCGGGTGGGGTACTAAATCAATTTTGGGATTGGTGAAGTCATGAAATTCAGAGCCCAATCATTGAATCATGGGATATGGCCCAAAATGGCATGAATTTAGAAGAATAATCTAGAAAGGAATATTCTATCTTCTTTTGAATTTTGAATGATCATGTATAGTACAATAGTACCATTTGCAATTCCACTCATTCTCTCACTTGTGTGCTGCGAATTCCAGCTCCATTCCAGCCTATTTTTTGTGCTTTTTCATGCCCATGATCCTTGTGAAATGATCCTTAGCCATTGATTAAAAATTGTGATCAAATCCTAGGCCATAACTCAATGTAAAAAGACCTAAATGCCCTCAACAATTTTTGCTCTCCAAAACCCTCACCAAAACCGTGTGTACCTCTTCACCACCAGCTGATTTGTGTTTCTTGAATGTCCCTAATCCTTGTGCATTGCAATCCAAACCATCCATTCAAATTATATCTCAAATCCTAGTGGATTGCAAAGAGCACAATGTCACAAATACCCTTAAAATGGCCTTCACATAAAAGCCCAAAATTGGAGAGGCTAAGGGGGGATTCTCATTTTTCTAACCTAGATCAGAATACTCTCCATCTATCCCTCTCATCCAGGCCTCCATTCATCCCTCTCAACCTCCATAGCCATTTCTTACTTCCTTCCTCCATTTCTTCACCAAAAATCACCCAAAACCTAAAAATAACATAAGATCCTCACTCCATCTCATCATATCTTTCCATAACACTCTCTCATTTTTTTACCTAGCACACAATCAGCTCAAGAATTCCTCTCCTCCCCTCCTCTCAAAACCGAAATCCCTCTCTCATTCTCCTCTTCAATCTTTTCAATTTTCCTTCACCAAATCACCTCAAACACACTCTACATTCATATATCTTCTCCCTTTCCTCCTTGATTCCATTTTTACATTATCAAAAGGGTTGTTTCTTCAAGGTTTTGGAGCTGTTCTTGCTAGTTCTTGAGGATTGTTGGTGTTTTGTTGCTCTTGTTCTTCATTCCTATTCTCATTTAGTTTGAAATTAAGGTATAATTTAAACCCCTTTGCATTTTCATCAATTTCTTTGCATCAAAACCTTTTTCAACTTATATTTGCATCTCATAATATCATATAATGTAGATTAGGGGCTGTTGTGGGTGAGAGTTGGTCCATCACCCACTAAATAATTTGTTCTTGTGACTATGTGTTGATTAGGTTTTATTCTTTTGATTTGCTACTTTGGTCATGCAATTTTTACCCAAATGAAAACATGTTTCCCTTTTCTTTTGCTTCAACTTTGAGCCTAATCCATGATCCTTTGAATATTCTTGTTCATTAAATGATTTGAAGTTGATTAATGCTTGATTAATTGTGCTAATTTTGTGAACAATGCTTGTTGTTGAATTTTGATGTTTTGAACTTGAACTTTGAGGGTGGGATTTTGGTTCTAGCCTCTAATGCTAGGGTTCTTGCTCATTTTGTTGTTTATCATGTAATCATGCTCATCTATGTGGTTGGTTCAATTGTGATGAAAGAATTGGATGATTTAGGGTAAATAGGGTTTCGGTTTCAAACCCATTTTTAGGGTTTTGCAATTTTGATTTTTCCTTTTATCTTTGCATGAAATAAATATTGTTTTGTGGCACAACATGTTTCGGCCCTATGGCCTTCTTTATGTTTACTTGATATATCAAATCACGAAAATAATTGTTGTTAAGTCTTGTAAAAAAAAAAATTAAAAAGTGTTTCAAAGTTGTTTTGCTTTGCAAGTTACAATGTGAGCTAGTGTTTGTAATTTTAATTGCAAAATTGAATTGAAATGGGTATTAAATGATTTGTTCTCAAGTTGTTTTGATTTAATTTGCTTACCCTTTGTTATTGTGTGATGATTGGCAATATGAGGCTCACTTGTGCTTCATGCACTTTAATTTAAGTGAGAGGATTGCCTAATGTAATTCAATCCTTCTATTCTTGTGCTAATTGCTTAATTGTTGATGATGTGTAAAAGGATTCCCACTTATGCTTAGTGCATATGCCTAGTAGTGTGGAAGATTATTTCAAAGGATTCAAATTGCTTTTAATTTCCAATGCAAGTTTGTGCTTCTCTTTGTTAATTGCTCATAGCAACTTGTGAATACCCTTTGTGTTTGTGTTCAATTCGGCCTAGGGTTTAAAAGTTGATCCCTAATTTCGCAATCCTTCTCTCATGAGCATCTCTTGGCAACTCACTTGATGGTCGTCAGTCTCACATAGACATACCATTAATTGTGAATGATTCAACATCATTCTTATGTATTGTGTTGTAAGTGGTAATGAGTGTACTTGTGTTCTAATTGTTGATTACTTATGCGTGCGAGTTAGTGCGTATTGTACTTTGGTTTTGACTTGAAAATTGATTGAATGTTCTACTTTCTTTTCTTTGTGGCCAATGCCACCTCAAATTCTTTTCTTAACCATTCTAATAAATCTTTTTCAAAAGGCTTTTTCCAAGAGTCAATACCCTTCAAATCGCTTTCACAAGTTAATCAAATCAATAAATAACCTTTTCAAAACTCATAGGAGGCAAGTCGGACGTCACGGCCGATGTTGTCTAGTGTCTCGAGACCGAGTCATGCAGCTCAAACGCGTCTTAGGATACTTGTGAGAAATAAAACAAATAATTAATGATTATAAACCTTTTTCCTAAGAAAATCAAAAAGATCGTTTTTTCAATAAGTAGGGGCACACGTCGTCCGTGCGGGCGGGATGTCTTTGTTTTAGGGTTAGTGGTATGCATGATTGCACCGAGAACCCCTACAATAAAAACACCAACGCGCTTCTTTTCAAGAAAATCAAAAGCCGTCTTGGACGCAAAACACACTTCTTTTTCACTAAAGCCGTCTTGGACGCAAAAACACACTTCTTTTTCACTAAAGCCGTCTTTGGACGCAAAGCACACTTTTTCACTAAAGCCGTCTTGGACGCAAAAACACACTTCTTTTTCACTAAAGCCGTCTTCTCTTGACGCAAAAACACACTTCTTTTTCACTAAAGCCGTCTTGGACGCAAAAACACACTTTTTTCACAAAAGCCGTCTTGGACGCGCACAAAGCGAGAACTACGTAGCTTTGATCCTCATCTCGGTGAGGGTGCGAGGAGCGGGTTCTCGTCCCGTCAAGCACGCTTTTAAAAAAATCCTTGTTTTGTTCCGCTTTTCAAGGATATCCAAAATATTCTTTTTCTCGTTTCCAATAAAATATTTTCTCAATCAAAAGAAAAGAAAAGAAGTAGAACGATCGTTTCAAATCAAACATTTCAAAACCACACATCAAATTAAAGGTTCCTTTCGGTAGAAAGGAGGTACGGGTGCTTATACCTTCCCCGCACTCTAACCGAATTCCCGAACCTACATCTCTTGTTTTCGAAAAGACCACCCGCCTTGTATAAAAAGACGTTTTTTCAATGTTTTCGTCTCAAAACTAAAATATTGGTGGCGGCTTCATATTTTCCCACGTTGTACATCGAGAAGTCCAAATCGGATTTTTCGGGGTGCAACAGCTGGCGACTTCACTGGGGACAACTTTTCTTTTTTAGAAAAAAAAAACGAGGGTCAAGCCTAATTAATTTGGTGCGTGGTTTAAATTGTTTGAATTGAAAATTTTTCGTTCTATCTCCTCTTTTTCTCCCTTTTCTTTTTCTTTTTCTTTTCTTTCTTTGTCTGTAAATGCTTGATGGTTTCTCTTGCATTATCGTGTACATTGTGTTGCATTCAGGTGCATTTGTTTATTTCTACACTTGCTTCTTGTTTCTTCTCTTACCCCTCTCTTTCTTTACTTATGCATCATATTCCCCTCATCTTGCATGTTCCCCTCTTCTTCGCTCCCTTTCTTTGGTAAGTTCATGCATTTTTCCCCTTCTATTATGATCCCCTCTTCTTAGCTCCTTTTCTTAAGGTAAGTAGAGTTTTAGATGATTGTTAATACCTTAGGTTGATTTCTTGCTTAGGCTTGAATGATATGTGCAAAACCCTAGGATAGACGACTCTCTTTTTCTGGACTGTTTCTGGATTTTCTTTGCAGGTGGGGGGGTATATGCATCATTATGCTCCTACACACACTTTCACTGTTTTTACCCTTGTGTGATTTTTGGTGAGACAGCCCTATACCCGGGCTAGAGTATATCTTAGGCTAGAACGAAGTCATTAGTGGTCGCACATCGGACGCACGTCTTTTCGTGTGGTTGCGAAGACTTCACCTAGAGTTTGGTTTTGTTCGAGGGGCTCATCACTTGGACGTACGTCCATGCTGATCGACGCGCTCGGATGAGGTCGTTGGCTCTAGGAACCTTATTTAGGGCTCTCTTTTTAGTGCTTTCCTTGAAGTGTGTACCCTTAAAAAAGCCTTAGATCCTGTCTCCTAAGAAACCACCAGAGGACACAAAGGAGCTTGCATACCCCGCATCGAAATTTTTGTGAAAATAAACCGTTGTTTTTCCAAAAATGTATAAGTGTCCAACTTTTGAAAGCTGTTATGCTGAAATTCAAACATCATGCATTCATGCATTCATGCATTCATTTCGCATGCATTCTCACTGGTGTTAGGGAATTGTGGGTATCAGTGATAATTTCCCTGGCACCACGGGAGAGAAACGCATCCACATTTCATGCGCATATGTATATATTTATGCATCCATTCATTTCATGCATTCTAGCACTCATAAAAACATTTCTTTCTAAGTTCAGAGAAACAGGCAAGTGGTTCGCCCACATCGCTACTTCACCCGTTTTAAGTTTAGACCGATGGCATCCAACGAAGACAGTTTGGGTCCAGAAGAAACAATGGTAGAGATCCTTAATCCTGAGCAGCTGGCTCAGGAGAACCAAGTGCTTAAGGATAAGGTTGGGGCAATGGAGGCCCAGATGCATGAGATGATGGCCATGCTACAAAGTCTAAAGAATGGGCCAGCTGTTGAAGCCGTTGCCGTAGCGGGTCCAGTTGGTGTCACCTCTTTTGTTCCTCCTTGATGTCGCGAAACGCACGCTCTGAGTTGCGATTCATTTGATCCGGTCATCACCTGAAATGAATGTGTCAAATCAGTACATTCCACAAAGATATCCTTGGGGTGTGCTGCTGGTACATGCCGCAAGTCGTTGGATCCAATCTTGCCGGTGTGAATACGCCCAATCAAGTCATCTTTGCCGTTGTACTCTTTGGAGTCGCCGAGGACCGCAGATCCGCATTTTTAGTTCTCTCTGCTGCGCCAAATTTACTACTCCGGGATGGTGGTACCACCTCACAATGTTCTCGGTAGGGATGGTATTATTACGGTATGGGAGTCACCCCCAAGGGCACATGTTTGAGGGGTCACGGCCAAATGATCCGATTCGTGCACTTAAAGAAAGAGTAAGGCGATGGAGGATGCGGTGTCGAGCCAAGGAGGCATGTGAGTCGTGTTTGGTCCCGATTTGGTTTTGCCACCAAAATTCAAAGCTCCCGAGGTGGACCAATACAGAGGAACTGGACGTCCGGTGAGTCGACACGATGTTTGATCACAAGGCTCGGGATTATCAAGACAAGAAAAGAATCGGTTTTGATCCAATACCAATGACGATATACTGAGTTGTTTGATCACTTAACTTGCAAGAACTTAGTCAACACTCGACCGATGAAAGTCGTTCAGCCGCCATTTCCTAGAGGTTACAATGCTAATGCTACCTGCAGTTTCCATGAAAACGGGGTTGGTCATACTGTGGAGGAGTGTAAAGCCTTCAAGCATGCGGTGCAAGACCTAATCGATGCCAATTGGATTTCATTCAAGCAAAATGGTCCAAGCATAACTGCAAACCCATTCTGGGACACAGAGGCCAACTACTAATGCCGTAGAAGATTTTACTGGGCAAGTAATAAGAAAGATTGCTAAAATCATGATGGATCAAGGGTATAAGGTTGGGTCTGGCTTGGGAAAATCTGGACAAGGAATTCTTGCGCCCGTCCAGCTAAAAAGGAACAAAGACCGTTGCGGGTTGGGATACAATCCAAGTCTAGCCAAAAGAAGGAAAGTGGCAGAGGAAAGAAGTGGCGGATGGTTGGCTGAGTCAAAAGGCCAAGATCCCTGGCCTCAGAGCATTCCTGTCTGTGACTTCCGCCAGAACTTCGTGAGTGCAGGTTTGCTTAACCATAACCAAGTTCTTTGTCATCGAGAGGCGGTTCGAGTCGAAGAAGAAGGTGGGTCTAGTCGGATCGCCGCCTTGCCTAAAAGAGGTGAAGAACCGAGAAGTCGGCGATTTCCCATGACTCAAAGTAATTAGTTGTAGTGCAACCCCGTGGCTCGCCAAGGCCATAGGACAAGTTGTTAGGGCACGCATGTTTTTATTTTTCGTAATCATCATCATCAATAAAAACGTTTGTTTTTGAATTTCCATCAATAAAAATCATTTCTCTATATTTCATGTGTCCTTTTTCTTGTTTCATTATTGTTTGCTTGTTTGTTTCTCTTTTCATTCTGCTTTTTCGCCAAGAAAAGCGAGATCCACAAAGAATTGTCTCTCAAAATAAGAGTGCCGATAAATCCACATTTTGACTTTGATCACCCCTGTCAATCAAGCCGAGGGGATGTTGAGGAAGACTGGGAAACTCCTCCAGAACTCATGAGGTTAATGAAACAAGAAGAAAGGTTTGTTCGGCCTCACGGGGAATCTATTGAAGTGATCAACTTGGATACAGCTGAGAACAAGAAAGAGGTCAAAGTAGGTACCACCATGAATGACGAAGATCGCATGAAGTTGGTTGGTTCGGGTTGCACGATTATGTGGGTGTGTTTGCATGGTCCTATCAAGATATGCCAGGTTGGACACCGACATTGTGGTACACAAGCTACCACTCAAGCTCAGAAATGTAAAGCAGAAATTGAGAAGGATGAAGCCTGAGATGTCCCTCAAAATCAGAGGCGAAGTGAAGAAGCAATTTGATGCAGAGTTCCTAGCAGTGGCCAAGTACCCCCAGTGGGTTGCCAATATTGTCCCGGTCCCGAAAAAGGACGGGCAGTCGAATGTGCGTTGACTACTGAGAGATCTCGAATCGTGCTAGTCCCAAAGATGATTTTCCCTTCAAACAAAAAAAGAAGAAAAAAAAACAACAAATGACCGAGAAAAAGAAAGTTGGTCGAAAATAATCAAAAAAAAAAAAAAAAAAAAAAGAGAAGCAAATATATAGGAGTAAATAAATTATTGTCCTTGAGTTAATTTTTGAGAGAACGAGCGATCATGATTTGAAATAAAGCTTGACCATTTTCCCATATTCTCGGAAAAACTGTGCTACCCACTGTAAGTCAAAAAAAAAATCCAAAAATCACCCTAGACAAGGATCACCTCAAATATCAAAAAAGGGTGCATCACTTTTTATCAGCTCACCCGAGTCAAAGAAAAAAAAAACAAAAAAAGAAAAAAAAAAGGATTTAAAAATGAAAATCCCAAGAATACAAAAGAAACGTAAGTGGTGAGCTGATACACGTTACCACAAGACACAAGAGATCCTTGTCTCAATAAACTGCAAATACTTCCCTTTGACCTCGGCATCCCGCCCTCCACCAACCCTTAGCCAGGAATAACACTTCCAAACACCTCATCAAGCCAAATAACCATCATAAATCACCAAACGTCAGCCAATGCCGAATAAAAATCATCCTACCAATGGCTTCAAGCACTTCATTAAACCCAATCATCCTCTCTCCACAAAAACCCACAATCTCTAAAAATCCATTCCAATCAATGATCGATTGCTTTTGTTTTCTCAGAGTTTTAGCTTTATGACAAATAAGTTTATTTATTTAAATATGTTTGTCCTGAAAAAAATCTAAAAAAGGGGGGGAAAGAAAATCAAGAGGCTTGCACTCCAAGATTCATTCAAGTTACAATTATATCAAGGCAAAGTTTTAGAGATCACAAGTGGGTCGAAAAGCGCCTCATACTCCAAAGTATAACCGGTTCGGTGGTTGCCAAATTTGTGAAGAAAGATCGATTTGCCGTTATCATCACGCGATAATGGCAAAGAACTCCGAACAAAGAAAAGGATGAGGACACGTGTGCGAGTTCAAAATCCAAAGATCATAATTCTTCTCCTTACCGCTAGAAGATGAATGGGGCGATCAAAGCAACTAACAAGAACATCAAGAAGATTGTGCAAAAGATGGTGGTAACCCACAAGGATTGGCATGAGATGCTCCCTTTGCTTTGCATGGCTACCAAACCGAAGACGCACTTCAACTGGGCAAATCCTTCTCTCTCGTATATGGGTGGAAACAGTCCTCCCTATTGAGGTTGAGATACCCTCCTGCGGGTCTTGATGGAAACCAAGTTAGAAGAAGCAGGATGGGTTCAAGCCCGTTTGGATCGGCTAAACCTCATTGAAGAAAAAAGAATGGCAGCCTTGTGTCATGGGCAGTGGTACCAACAGAGAATGAGAGCGGCTTTTGACAAGAAAGTCCGACCCCGTGAATTCAAGCAAGTTGATCTGGTGCTTAAAAAGATCTTGCCTATCCGCATCGATTCTCGTGGGAAGTAGACACCCAATTATGACGACCCATATGTTGTCAAAACAAGCCTTCTCTGGAGGAGTACTGATACTTACCAACATGGACGGCGGAGATCTCAAGGAACCCAGTTAATTCCAATTAAGTGAAGAAGTACTATGCCTGAAAGAAATAGACAAAAAAAAAGAGAAAGACAAGCCAAGTAAGAATTAGCTCGCTAGGTTGAAAACCCGAAAGGGCGACCTAGGCAAAATCAGAGCGACCCGGTGGATTGAAAACCCGCAAAGGGCGATCCAGGCAAAAATGAGGGTCAGAAAACTTGAGCATGAAAAATAAAGAAAGGCATACAACTTCTCTGAAGACTTGAATGAGGGAGTGATCAAGGTCAAGGACATAAATGTTTAGCACTGTTCCACAGAGACAGACAGTCAGAAATCAGCTTCTTTCCTTTTTCGTGTCTTTTTGCAGTTTAAACTTTCAAATGCATTGAACAGTCGGCGTAACTTTCTGTGCGACCGATTTCTACATCAATAAAGCTCAAACTTTCTCATGTCTGTTTGTTGATTATTTTTTGCTTTTTCTGCTCAAAATAAACGTTTTATGATGATGGTGATCTGAATCAGAAACATGTGTATACATCGTATAGCATTGCAAATCATTACGAAATTCTCAAAGGTCACGGAAGAGGCAATTTCAAACAAGTTAGTCATGCAAGAGAAAGTGATCGAGCCCACGATTGCTTGAACGACAAAGTTAAAGCCCACCGCACTGGCTCATGAACCCCGCAAGTCCAATATATTTCTCGCCTCGTGCCATGAGTGTCGCGGATTGGTGAGCCAGCCAAGAAGATAAGCTAACAGGCAAAAGAGCAAGAGAGCAAAAGAAAAACAAACAAATCGAGAAAAAGAAAGTCGACCAAAGAAAATTAATCCTACAAAGAGGTTGCACTCACAAACCATTCCGGATGGCGAACCATAAAGCAAACTTGCATTCGATCCATGAGCCCTGTAGTTTCCATCCGCCTCTCGATCTTGTGCCAGGAGTATCGGGAGTCGGTTGAACCAGTAAAAGAATAAGCCTTTGTCAAAAAAAAAAAAAAGAAGCGAAAAAACAAACAATAAAAAAAAAAAAAAAAAAAAAGAAAAAAAACCCGACCAAAGAAAATCAAGGATAGATCTCATTGCATTCATCATCACACCAAAATCATAGCATTGCATGCACTCGCATAACATGTTCTCGCATAACATGCCTGGCATAACATGCATCCTCATCCCATGCACCATGCATTTGCATCCGCTAACATGTGCAGTACACATTATCGTGAGAAAGTTTAAGAAGAGTCCTACTATTCCGCAGTAGACTCCTTAAAGCAGTGTAGTGGCATTGACCACGGAAGGTTCTCAAGAAAAGACGCAGGCAGCAGCGGACACACGGATCGGTGCAACGACATTGATCACCAATCGAGGAAGCGTAAGAAAAGCCCGCTAACCTCGGCGCAGCACTCGGATGGTGCGAAGTATACTGATCGACTTCAAAGAAGATCAACAGATTCGTAAATCCTTCAGACCGGAGCGTCCCTTCAAAAGCGAACTTCACCTCATATTCGAGTGTGGGTACCTCAATTCAACGCGCCAACGGTAGCCATCTCAATCAATCAATCAACAGGATTTGAGAATCCCTTCAGACCCACGTGTCCTTCAGACCAAAGCGCCCTTCCAGATCCCGTCGTTATCGAGCACCGAGCGAATCATCGTGCCCTGAGTCCTTCGGCTTTAGTTCAAATCAACAGATCCAAACAACGACTTTGAACTTGACCTTCACCTCGCCAAGTCATCACACGAGCATGACGGATCGGCCCTCGGACCTCGCGTCCTTCACTTTACCAAGTCATCACGGAGCATGACGGATCGGCCCCTGCACCTCGTGTCCTTCGGGACTAGCGCGGTTTCGGCATTAAGCACGGCGTAAGTCCATCAAGGTAAAAGGTATCGATCCCATAACTTGATATTGAACCTCAAAGCCGCTCGAATAGGCCACTTTCGTGAGCCCAAGTGTTCCTTTAGAGACGCAAATGCTCCTTCAGAACCCAAGTGTTCCTTCAGAGTCCAAGTACTCCTTCAGAGCCGCAAATGCTCCTTCAGAACCCAAGTGTTCCTTCAGAGCCCAAATGCTCCTTCAGAACCCAAGTGTTCCTTCAGAGTCCAAGTACTCCTTCAGAGCCGCAAATGCTCCTTCAGAACCCAAGTGTTCCTTCAGAGTCCAAGTACTCCTTCAGAGCCGCAAATGCTCCTTCAGAACCCAAGTGTTCCTTCAGAGCCCAAATGCTCCTTCAGAACCCAAGTGTTCCTTCAGAGTCCAAGTACTCCTTCAGAGCCGCAAATGCTCCTTCAGAACCCAAGTGTTCCTTCAGAGTCCAAGTACTCCTTCAGAGCCGCAAATGCTCCTTCAGAACCCAAGTGTTCCTTCAGAGCCCAAATGCTCCTTCAGAACCCAAGTGTTCCTTCAGAACCCAAGTGTTCCTTCAGAGCCCAAATGCTCCTTCAGAACCCAAGTGTTCCTTCAGAGTCCAAGTACTCCTTCAGAGCCGCAAATGCTCCTTCAGAACTCAAGTGTTCCTTCAGAGTCCAAGTACTCCTTCAGAGCCGCAAATGCTCCTTCAGAACCCAAGTGTTCCTTCAGAGCGACGAGCGCTCCTTCTTCACCGCACTCGTTACCGCCAAAGCTCGGCTTATCGAGGAGGAGGGTACCTTCTTTCTTTGCTTTATTTATCGCTTTATTTCTTGGCGTGTGGAATGACACTTCATTCATTACAGTCATTTCTGGCTGGCATCCATTCAACCAAAAAAAAAAAAAAAAACTGGAAGATAAAAAGGAAAAGAAAATTCGGGTTTTTCCTAAGTGGACAAAATCGGTATAATTTCTGAATTCTTTATCTCTATTTTGCCTCGGAATATGTTTCGCCAATTCATATTCCTTGTTAAAATCTAGATAAAAGAGCAAAATTGTCATACCCCAATTTTGTCCCAGCTTTAGGTCAAAACCCTAATTTTCAACCAAAAATAAATAAATTAAGGCTTGGCATGCATTTTAGAGTTTTAAAAGTCATCCAAGGGTTTTTTAGGATCATGTTTAGAATGAAAATGCATTTTTGAGCTAATTAGGGTTTTTAGGTCAAAAAGGGTATTTTGGTAATTTCACAGAAAGTGGAAAATTCTCAGGAAAAGCCAGTGGGCATGCATTTTTGGGTTCTAAAGGTCACCTCATTGTTTTTAAAATGATGTTTGGAGTTGGGAGACATGTTCAATGCAAAACGTTGAATTTTGGGGCAAAATTAGGGTTTTTGACCAAAAGGGCATTTTGGTCATTTCACTAAAACAGACAATTTCCCAGTAAAAATCACTATGCATCTCTTGAGGAATTTATTTGGTTTAAAATGAGGGGAGTTGTGCATTTGTATTCATCATTGGAATATTTTTTGCATGAAATTCGATTTTTGAACAAAAGGGCAAAATGGTCATTTTCCTCCGGGTGGGGTACTAAATCAATTTTGGGATTGGTGAAGTCATGAAATTCAGAGCCCAATCATTGAATCATGGGATATGGCCCAAAATGACATGAATTTAGAAGAATAATCTAGAAAGGAATATTCTATCTTCTTTTGAATTTTGAATGATCATGATATAGTACAATAGTACCATTTGCAATTCCACTCATTCTCTCACTTGTGTGCTGCGAATTCCAGCTCCATTCCAGCCTATTTTTGTGCTTTTTCATGCCCATGATCCTTGTGAAATGATCCTTAGCCATTGATTAAAAATTGTGATCAAATCCTAGGCCATAACTCAATGTAAAAGACCTAAATGCCCTCAACAATTTTTGCTCTCCAAAACCCTCACCAAAACCGTGTGTACCTCTTCACCACCAGCTGATTTGTGTTTCTTGAATGTCCCTAATCCTTGTGCATTGCAATCCAAACCATCCATTCAAATTATATCTCAAATCCTAGTGGATTGCAAAAAGAGCACAATGTCACAAATACCCTTAAAATGGCCTTCACATAAAAGCCCAAAATTGGAGAGGCTAAGGGGGATTCTCATTTTTCTAACCTAGATCAGAATACTCTCCATCTATCCCTCTCATCCAGGCCTCCATTCATCCCTCTCAACCTCCATAGCCATTTCTTACTTCCTTCCTCCATTTCTTCACCAAAAATCACCCAAAACCTAAAAATAACACAAGATCCTCACTCCATCTCATCATATCTTTCCATAACACTCTCTCATTTTTTTACCTAGCACACAATCAGCTCAAGAATTCCTCTCCTCCCCCTCCTCTCAAAACCGAAATCCCTCTCTCATTCTCCTCTTCAATCTTTTCAATTTTCCTTCACCAAATCACCTCAAACACACTCTACATTCATATATCTTCTCCCTTTCCTCCTTGATTCCATTTTTACATTATCAAAAGGGTTGTTTCTTCAAGGTTTTGGAGCTGTTCTTGCTAGTTCTTGAGGATTGTTGGTGTTTTGTTGCTCTTGTTCTTCATTCCTATTCTCATTTAGTTTGAAATTAAGGTATAATTTAACCCCTTTGCATTTTCATCAATTTCTTTGCATCAAAACCTTTTTCAACTTATATTTGCATCTCATAATATCATATAATGTAGATTAGGGGCTGTTGTGGGTGAGAGTTGGTCCATCACCCACTAAATAATTTGTTCTTGTGACTATGTGTTGATTAGGTTTTATTCTTTTGATTTGCTACTTTGGTCATGCAATTTTTACCCAAATGAAAACATGTTTCCCTTTTCTTTTGCTTCAACTTTGAGCCTAATCCATGATCCTTTGAATATTCTTGTTCATTAAATGATTTGAAGTTGATTAATGCTTGATTAATTGTGCTAATTTTGTGAACAATGCTTGTTGTTGAATTTTGATGTTTTGAACTTGAACTTTGAGGGGTGGGATTTCGGTTCTAGCCTCTAATGCTAGGGTTCTTGCTCATTTTGTTGTTTATCATGTAATCATGCTCATCTATGTGGTTGGTTCAATTGTGATGAAAGAATTGGATGATTTAGGGTAAATAGGGTTTCGGTTTCAAACCCATTTTTAGGGTTTTGCAATTTTGATTTTTCCTTTTATCTTTGCATGAAATAAATATTGTTTTGTGGCACAACATGTTTCGGCCCTATGGCCTTCTTTATGTTTACTTGATATATCAAATCACGAAAATAATTGTTGTTAAGTCTTGTAAAAAAATTAAAAAGTGTTTCAAAGTTGTTTTGCTTTGCAAGTTACAATGTGAGCTAGTGTTTGTAATTTTAATTGCAAAATTGAATTGAAATGGGTATTAAATGATTTGTTCTCAAGTTGTTTTGATTTAATTTGCTTACCCTTTGTTATTGTGTGATGATTGGCAATATGAGGCTCACTTGTGCTTCATGCACTTTAATTTAAGTGAGAGGATTGCCTAATGTAATTCAATCCTTCTATTCTTGTGCTAATTGCTTAATTGTTGATGATGTGTAAAAGGATTCCCACTTATGCTTAGTGCATATGCCTAGTAGTGTGGAAGATTATTTCAAAGGATTCAAATTGCTTTTAATTTCCAATGCAAGTTTGTGCTTCTCTTTGTTAATTGCTCATAGCAACTTGTGAATACCCTTTGTGTTTGTGTTCAATTCGGCCTAGGGTTTAAAAGTTGATCCCTAATTTCGCAATCCTTCTCTCATGAGCATCTCTTGGCAACTCACTTGATGGTCGTCAGTCTCACATAGACATACCATTAATTGTGGATGATTCAACATCATTCTTATGTATTGTGTTGTAAGTGGTAATGAGTGTACTTGTGTTCTAATTGTTGATTACTTTGCGTGCGAGTTGGTACGTATTGTACTTTGGTTTTAACTTGAAAATTGATTGAATGTTCTTCTTTCTTTTCTTTGTGGCCAATGCCACCCTCAAATTCTTTTCTTAACCATTCTAATAAATCTTTTTCAAAAGGCTTTTTCCAAGAGTCAATACCCATCAAATCGCTTTCACAAGTTAATCAAATCAATAAATAACCTTTTTCAAAACTCATAAGGAGGCAAGTCGGACGTACGGCCGATGTTGTCTAGTGTCCTGAGACCGGAGCTGTACAGCTCAAACGTCTTAGGATACTTGTGAGAAATAAAACAAATAATTAATGATTATAAACCTTTTTCCTAAGAAAATCAAAAAAGATCGTTTTTTTCAATAAGTAGGGGCACGTCGTCCGCAGATGCAGGCGGGATGTCTTTGTTTTAGGGTTAGTGGACTGCATGCTGATTGCGGACCGAGAACCCCTACAGAAAAAACACCAACGCGCTTCTTTTCAAGAAAATCAAAAAGCCGTCTTCGGACGCAAAACACACTTCTTTTTCACTAAAGCCGTCTTCGGACGCAAAAACACACTTCTTTTTCACTAAAGCCGTCTTCGGACGCAAAGCACACTTTTTCACTAAAGCCGTCTTCGGACGCAAAAACACACTTCTTTTTCACTAAAGCCGTCTTCGGACGCAAAAACACACTTCTTTTTCACTAAAGCCATCTTGGACGCAAAAACACACTTTTTTTCACAAAAGCCGTCTTCGGACGCACAAAACGAGAACTACGTAGCTTTGATCCCTCATCTCGGTGAGGTACGTAGGAGCGGGTTCCGCCCCGTCAAGCACGCTTTTAAAAAAATCCTTGTTTTGTTCCGCTTTTCAAGGATATCAAAAATATTCTTTTTCTCGTTTCCAATAAAATATTTTCTCAATCAAAAGAAAAGAAAAGAAGTAGTAGAACGATCGTTTCAAATCAAACATTTCAAAACCACACATCAAATTAAAGGTTCCCTTTCGGTAGAAAGGAGGTGCAGTGCTTATACCTTCCCGCACTCTAACCGACCCGAACCTACATCTCTTGTTTTGAAAAGACCACCCGCCTTGTATAAAAAGACGTTTTTTCAATGTTTTCGTCTCAAAACTAAAATATTGGTGGCGGCTTCATATTTTCCCACGTTGTACATCGAGAAGTTCAAATCGGATTTTTCGGGGTGCAACACCAAACACATTGATATTTTGTATTTTCTCTAGATGTTGGATGCCAAACACTTGGATTAGCTATGGTTATATTGTTTTTTAATGGTACTTAAGTAGCAGGTGAAAAGTAAATGTATGGTATAGAAAGCAAAGTGCGTCTTTGTTGTTATATAAAAAAAAAATTATTAGCGTCTGCGCAACGGACACTAATATTTTGTTGACTTTTCCTTAGTTGACTTTAGAGTCGGCTAAACGGACGCTAATAAATTGTTGACATTTATATTTCGTTGACATTAGCGTCGGATAGGCGTCGGCCTTGGCCTTAGCGTCGCATTTAGCGTCGGCCTGGCCTACGCTAATGTTGCGTCGGCCTGATTTTCTGGGACGCTATGATTTAGATTCGACCCCTTTAGCGTCCGCGCGACACCGACGCTAATCCGACTCTAAATCATGATTAGCGTCTGTTTTTAGTGTTTTAGCGTGGGCTTCTGGCCTACGCTAAATTGCTGTTTTCTAGTAGTGTAGGGCAATCTTTGCTAACTCATCTTTGTTGTTTTTTTTCAGAAACAAGTTCATCTCAAGGACTTCAGGATTTTTGAGAATGTCCTCTCTTTAAGAAGAAGAATAAGTAGAAGTCGGGGATCTAATAGACACAAACACACTAAAGCAACAGAACAAAGGACACAAAAAATGGAGACCATGTGAAAACAAGGACAATGGTCAAAACTTAGGAAATAACATAAAAAAAACTAGGAGAAATGGAGACGAGACCAAGACACATCACTCAACACAGAAAGGAGAGATTTTAGACCCAAGGATACTGTAACTATTTTACAAGAGGTTGTTTTGATGGCCGAAGAGTATACAGAGCTACACGCCAAAGAGACTGTACTAAACTAAGAAGCAAACAGATTGTTAGGTAATATAGAGATAGGTAACGACACAACAAACCCTAATCAAGAATGAACTAAAAGAAACCAAAACTCCAATCATTATTTAATTTGATTCAATTCCATTTGAGGACTCCAAAGAATAACCACGAGAGATAAATATGGGAGAAAACACGGCGGGAACTACCAAACACTGTCTAGTGTAACACTAGATAAACCCTAGTGGACAAGCCGTAGGAACTTATTGGAGGGTTCACGCCGTTTGAAGAAGGACATGGTGAGTCTAACCATGCATAAGCATTTAGGTGGGCTTCCTATTGGACGCTTAGATTTTTTTGAAATCTATTGGTAGGTAAATTAGGAATGGCAATCAAATTATATGTTGTGAGGTGCAAAGTGGTAAAGTATGAAAGGGAATTTAGAAGCAACTTTTGTGCTCTAAAGGTTGTTGACTCGAGATTTTGGAAAAAATGGCTTTAAATATCTGAATATTTTTTCCTTTTTCTAGTTAGTTACTAATCACTTCGAAGCTTGTCACTCCAGCGCCTGTGAATGGTTCGGTTCCTGTTCC
Source organism: Oxytropis ochrocephala (assembly GCA_020916435.1). Classification (NCBI taxonomy): domain Eukaryota; kingdom Viridiplantae; phylum Streptophyta; class Magnoliopsida; order Fabales; family Fabaceae; genus Oxytropis; species Oxytropis ochrocephala. The sequence continues at coordinate 88,378,431 of CM037091.1, forward strand.
TACAGCGTCTGCGGTGTCAGACGAGGTATGGTCATTGTTTCCTCAACTGGTTGCAGGTGGTCCATCAGATCAAATAAAATGAGGAAATAACCTGTTCAACAATCAAAACCAGTTACTTTTCCTGATGCAAGTATTGTTTCTCCAAGTGGTGTTAATGTATTTTTTCATCCTTCCATCCCTGAATTAAAGAGAAAATCATTTTCTGAAGTGTTGGTAGGGAAGCCTCAATCCGCTAATCTTAATTATGGCAAGTCTGTTGTAGATGATTTGCAATATTCAGCTGATCTCGTTAGCCATCTACCGAAACATTGTCTTAAAGGAATTGTTCTTGCTATTAAATTTTTTGAAGATGAATATCAGGTTAGTATAGTTGAATGCGTCAATATTTTATATGGGAGAATTATTTTGTCCAAAGGGGATAAGCCTTATCATATTAAAGAATTAAAGGGTAAAGTCTCGAATATATGGAATCTTTCTTCTGATTGGTCTCTGGTTTCTCTTGGTAAGGGATTCTTTGAATTTTCGTTTGTTTCTATGGATGATCTTAGAAGAGTATGGTCACTTGGCTCTCATAATTTAAATCCAGTTCTTTTGTGTCTGATTGCTTGGAAGACAGACTTTGACCATTTTTCCACAAAACAAACCAATGCTCAATGTTGGGTTAAACTTCATGGTATTCCTCGTGAATATTGGAGGCCAAAAATTCTTTTTGAGATTAGTGTCAACCTAGGGGTTCCTATTGCTTTAAATGCATGAAGCCACTATGAAGAGGACTTTTGGTCACTTTGCTAGAGTCCTTATTGATGTTGATTTAACTGCTAAGTTGAATGATCAATTGTAAGTAGAAAGAGAAGGTTGCACTTTTCTCATCGGGGTGGAGTACGAGTGTGTGCCTGTATTTTGTAAATTTTGTCAATGTATTGGAAACTCAATCCAGCATTGCAAGCATTCCCACAATGCAGAGAAGTCTAAGGGAAATCAAGATAAGCCTCGAGAGGTGATTCATGTCCCTCCTAAATCTACTTTTCAATATGTGCCGAAGAAAGATAATGTGAAGTCAATTGTCATGAAGAAATATGTTGCACATGTGAATATTTTGGACGGTGACCCATCCAAAATTCATCAATCCAGGGTGCTGCAAGTAACCCCAAACCCTCTTCTTGGTAAAGAAAGAAATATTCATACTGCATAGATGGAAGATATGCTAAGTGTCCCTCATGAGATATCTCCCTCCGTTGGGCATTCTCTAGTGCATACTCACAGTTTGGACGCGCTGGTGGTTCCTTCCTCATCAAATTTGGCTTCAAATCAACGATTACATGAGATAGATTCATCCTCAACTCAACCTCCTACTACAAGGCTAGATTCACATAATGCCTTAGGGTCCGATACTACATCTAACTCAGTGGTAGCAGCAGACATGGCAATTTTAGGAAAACTTTGGGGTGATGTGTCAGATAATGATGCTGAAAATAACCTTGAACTGGTGGTGTCCAAGTCCCAAAAGAAGAACAGTCTAGACCCGCTCAATGCCTCAGAGTTGATTGCTACTTCAAATCTGGTAGTAGCATCTGACATGTGAATATTAAGAAAGCTTTGGGGTGAGGTTTCAGATGATGTTGGTGATCTTGTGGCTACCGATACCCAAGGGACTGTCGTGCGGGATGATAATTTTGAACTGGTTGTGTCCAAGACGCAAAATAAGAAATTAATACAAAAAATAAATCGGTTGTTGGATATAACACTCAATCACAGGCAAACTCTGTATCTGTCTGAAATGGTTATAGTTCTGTATCTTAAAATCGTCTCTAGGATGATTTGTTTTAGGGGGTCATCAAGTCAGGGCTCCCTATTAATGCTTTGATTATCATAGGACTCTATCATCTATTCTTGCCAGAGGTATTGGTCCAGTCTCCCCTTGGCCTCTTCTTTATCTTATTTCTTTTCTCTTTTTTTTAAAAAATGGGAGGGAAGTACTCTTTTTCCTTCATGATGTTTCTTAACATGAGAAGGTTTTGATGACACTACCAATTCTAACTAATTAGATGCAAATGGATGTCCTGTAAATTCCCTTCAAGATACTTTAGAAACTCTATTATGATTTGCAAAATCACAACAAATCTATCTTTTGATAATAATTTATAGAAAAATGTTTTTTATATTTTACTCATGCATTAGAGAAATATAAGATAATTTAGAGTGATGTAAATGGGAGATAAATGGCCTAGAATCATAGTCAAATTCGTGTGTTTTCTACCCCCTAAGTGTCTCTATTTATAGAGAATTTCAAGTACGTAGTGAAGAGTAAAAACACCTCATATATTTCTCAAGCACTAATTTAATTAATTAAGTTATATATATATATATATATATATATATATATATATATATATATATATATATATATATATATATATATATATATATATATATATCAAGAATCACAATTTATTTTTGAATGAACCTAAAAAGTGATTTTTCTCTTATAAAGTAGATCGCAAAGATCTACAATGGAGTAGCCCTGCTTTTTTTGTTCCTTAAGTGGGACCTACGTGTACACATCACTCATTTATACTTTTTTAATGTTTGTTCCATATAAGGACTCAATCTCTCCAACCCAGCACTCCAAAAAGTTTACTAAATAGGTCCCACTATAATCCTATGTCATGGTGAAGAAAGAGAAAAATAATAAAAGATTGTGTCTTGTGGGACTCGGAGGGAGAGAGAAACTAATAGATAAAATTGGTTTTTAATAGTGGGGTCTGCGGAGAGAGAAAGTCCTAGTAGAAGGACTCCTCCTTATTAAGGAAGGTTTTTATTTTCTCCACAATGGTATTCCTTATAGCCAGTGGCGTATCTAAGACCCTGGTCTAGGGGGGTCAAATGAATTAATTTAACAATTAATAAATATCGTCATGTAGAATTTTTTTACAACGTCAGTCAATTACGAAGCAACACGTTATAAAAAATGTTTGACCTTATCTCACCAACCTTAAAAAGTTTTTACAGTGATGGTGTATACCAACCAAACATTTTTTGCTCATCTAATTTGATAATTTTGGTCTTTGTGATTTTTTTCATTGGACATTTTTTCCAAAATTCAAGATTTTTTAGGACCAAAAGTGCAAAAAAATATGACTTTGAGGGAAAAATTGAGAAATTTAAAAAAATGGGGACCAAAATTGTCAAAGTAAAATAAAAAAAAAACTAAAATCACCAAGCTAACAAAAAACACCATATTTGTTTGTGATAATAATAGAATTTTTTTTGATCAAAAGAGATTAATTAAACAAATGGACTTGTTATTGTTCTTTTATCTCATTAGACAAATAAAGTTAATTGGAGTAGCTAAATTTAAAAATAACTAATTACCCAAATACACATATTATTTTTGGATAACCAAAACTATCTCATAGTTACACTACTAATTGCTCCTAAAGCTGCAATAAGAAAGAGTAACTAAGAATAAAAAGAGAGAAAAAAAATAGCAGGATGTGCAAAAATTAAAATTAAGAGTGTCAAAATATATTTGTCTTAGGAGTATTGGTGCAAATTTTTAGATAAGGGTGTGCAGCTACACGCCCTGGGGTGTATGTAGATACGTCGGTGCTTATAGCAAACTCTCCTTAATAAAGAAAAATGACTATAAGAAATACTATTGTGGATGCTCTATATAACATCAACTAGTGAGCACGATAAGTTCATGTGGCCAAGGAGCCACCATGGTAAGTTTGTAATATCCATCATTTATCAGTTATTGTGTGGCTTCAATATCTTAACTCTGCATAACATTAGAAAGTCAGTGTAGAAAATTGATGTTCCTGAGAGGATGTGATACTTTGTGTAGTTGTTACAGCATGATAGGTTGATGAAAAATTAAAAGTTCATGATAAATATTAGGGAACAAAATTGTAGCGCCCTTTTTGAGACAACCATTATTAGACCATTTTTGTTCGTTCCGAGGGATTGTCTGTCCTCTAGCCATGGACATTTGGGTTCCTTGCTAAATATAGTAGTAGTAGTATATTAGAAGCTCAAACAGAATCATAGTTTTGTGTTTATGGGTTTAGATGCATGCTTTTCATAGCATAATAATTCGGTGTTTACATCCCAGAGCCATCATAGCAAAACTGAACACATATATTCTAATGAAAAAAAAAAACAAAGCACTATAGAAACAAAACATCATGTTATCCAATAATGTCTTATCAAAAATTCATTAAAAACCACATCGATAACATTGTGAATTCAAAGATAAAAATCAAAACATTCATTTGGAATAGATTGTTGAAGGCATGACCAATAATAATCGTTACTACTTGATAGTACTAACTTCCTAGCTATTCATCAAATCTTAATCTGAATCATAGTTATATATAGTCCAGAAACTCCCAAGAAGTTTGACCATTTGAATCTTCACATAGACTGTCCCGATAAGTATCTTGCTCAATGGGATCATACCATATAAGAGATGGAGGAATAAAGACTTTTATTTGCTCATGGCACCATTTCACCAAACATTCACTCAAATTAAGTAGTTTAAAACAGTCCTGAATGTCAAGAGATTCAAGATGAGGGCAACCCTCAAGAATGGCAAGCAAACCATCATCAGTGATGCGGAATCCAGAAAGCTTAAGATGACAAAGCCTTGATATTTTTGAAACAGCAAATGGCTCAGCCTCATCCTCACAAGGAAAAAATTGTGAACATTCCAATTTCAATGAAGTCAGAAGTGGACAATATCGGCCAAATATTTCAAAAGAATTGATCAAATCAGCGTGGAAGGATAAAATGTCAAGCTCCTCTAACAAAGGAAGTTTCTTTGCAACCTTACTCAATAGCTCTTCTGAAAATATGCAGGAACTTGTCAGCCCTAAGCGTTTAAGGTGACTTGCACTGCAAAATTTTGAATAAAAATATCAGTATATATAGGAAAAAATGAATTAATGAAAATGCCAATGGTTTCTTTATTTTCAATAGGAAAAAATTCATGGTAAACAAACAAAAATTCTAGGTGACATCCCTTCTATGTCCTCAATAAAGTAAGATAATTTTTTTTCCACCTACAATTCTATTTGTCACCTGCTGTTTTGTATGGTTTTTGACCTTTCATTCCCTTCCTTTTTTTTTTACTAATGATCTTTTCCATTCATTTTTTGTCACAGTTTTTTTTTTACGTTAATGTAATCTTATCTAATCTAATGAACCTAAAAATTAGAATGGGATTAGTTTCTTTCTAAAAATAAATTACACTGTTAAAATAAATAATTAGTTAATATATAAATTAGTCTATTAAAATGTAAAATTTTAGAATTTAATTTATAAATATCTTACTAGTTAGTTTAATTATATATCATGGATTTATAACAATAATAATTTATACATATTTTATACTATTAATTAAAAAAAACCTAACAATTAATTAACTATGTCATTTTATGTAATTTTACATTTCTTAGCTAGTTCAAGAGCTAATTTTACCAAACACTTACTTCGCCATCAGCTAGCTTATCCGTTATCACCTATCTGCTATATGGTGCTGTTTTGTAAAAAGTTGCGGATAGCAGATAGCTAGCGGATAGTGGTTTAGTTAGCGGTTAGCGAATAAGCTAGCTGATAGCAAATTATGTGTTTAGTAAAACTAGCGGTTAAAATAGCTGGTAAATGTAAAAAAGACTTGAAAGGATATTTAATTAGTGATTAAATTATTTAAGGATGATGAAATATTTAAGGAGGAAAGAGAGGTAATTTAAGAAAAATGATAAGGGTAAATGTCAAAAAAAAGTGAAATGCTATACGCTTTCCGCTAGCGTTTCAAAAAACACTACTTGAAGTAGTGTTTCAAAAAACACTAAACGCTACTCAAAAAACGCTAAACACTGGTGCTTGCCAAACACTCGTATTCACCATCCGCTAGTCAAATACGCTAGTCTCATCCGCTATTTGCTAGCAGATGGGACGCGCCAAACAGAGCCTAAACGCTGTTAACAAAATCTAACAGCAGGGGGTAACTAGAAATAATTTATATTTGCAAGGTCTTTTTTAAAAGTTTTATTTTTACAGGGGGGGTAAATGGATAATTGGTATATTTGCAGGGGGTAACATATATTTAAGCCTAAAATAAATAGAAATGAAAATTTTAGTGATCAGATCAATTAGATTATAATATACTTTGTGTTTGTGATCAACAATAATTAATATTTGTCCGTATTTTTAATTGGATGGGATGTTTGATTGTTGCTGAGATGGGGGTGATTGAGGTTGAGTTGTTGCTCTTTTCCTGGTTTTCAGTTGATACTTTTCTCTTGCTCTAGCCTCCATGCTTGCACTATTTTCTTCACCATTTTCACTTTCTTCCTCTGATTTAGGGTCATCTTTCTCGACATCTTTATCAATGTCCTTCGCTGCCTTTCTAGATTCCTCATCCTCCTCAGTATCTTCTTCACTCATTAACTCAGGCTCCTCTTGCCTCATTGGCTTCTTTCCTCTTGTATCTTTCTTAGTTACTCTCTTTCTCTTAGGCCTTCTTTCTTTCTCAACTACTTCTTCTTCCTCTACCTCTTATTCCTCTTCATTATGAGTTTCAAACACCCAATTAGGGAAAATTGGGGTTTCTAGCTGTGATTCAGGATTGATCTCATGGAGCTTTAATTGCAACCAATTATGTTGCTCTTTCTAGAACTTTCAAACTGCCTGGAGTTGCTACATCAGGTGTTCCTGCACCACCTGCTCTTGCCCTGCAGTAGTTTTCATTTTGACAAGTCTTGTTCTTTCTTTCAACTATGCAAATAGTGCATTGGGGGGGGACATTTTCTTTGCATTTTCTCAACTTCAGTAGCAATCACTCCTTGCTTTTGACACAACTCAGAAATTAAGCAAGGAAAAAACAAAAATCCATGTGTCTTAGTGGCACAATCCGGAATCTCTCTATATCAACATTATCTTCAGTCAAGATTGTATCCATTTGGATCAATCTTTCCTTAGACAATGTTGATGTGTGTGATGTGGGGATGATTGAAGCATCAACAAATAAGTGCCAATTGCCTAATTCAGGAATTATATAACCACTTCTTAGTAGGCCAACTAGAACTATTTGTAGCAATTTTGTCAATGAGATCACATGCTTCATTATAAGACATATTTAAAAGAACACCACCAGGTGATGCATCAAGCATCACTCTGGTTTGGGGTTCTAGACCATTATAAAAAATCTCCATCTGTATAATGACAGGTAAACCGTGATGTGGACATTTTCTTAAGAGTTCTTTCCACATTTCCCATGTTTCAAACAATGATTTAAATTCTTTTTGTCTAAAAGATGTAATATCATGTCTCCTCCTAGCATTTTTTATTGGAGGAAAATATTTACCTAAGAATTTTTCAGCCATTTCATTCCATGTATGAATAGAATTGGGCTCCAAATAATTTAACCATGATTTAGCCCTATAATTCAAAGAATATGGAAACAACTTAAGTCTAAATGCATCCTCACTAACACCAGGAATGATAAAGTTACTACAAACTTCAAGAAATTGCTTTAAATTCTCATGTGGATCCTCATGAGGAGAACCACCAAATTGACCTATTGTTTGTAACATTTGGAACATCATAGGTTTAAATTCAAAATGCACAACATCAATATGGGGTCTAGTTATACTAGTTTGCATGTGTTGATGATCAAATTGGGTGTAGTCCCTCATAGGCCTATCCCTATCATTAATCATACATATTGGTCCCATTTGAATGAACTGTTGTTGCCTGTGATCTGCTTCAACTTCAGGTTGTTGTTGTGAACCAGGTCCTCCTCTCACTGAGGCTGGCCTTGAGTTCTGTCCTTCAGACATGTTTCTGTAGCTTTGTTGCCTTTGTCTCTGTTGTCTTAACAATCTCCTAAATCTTCTCTTAATTTCTGAATCGCAATCAAATTTTGGTGGTCTATCTCTGAGCATATGCTAGTGCATCTGCACTAAGTGTATTTGCACAGAAAATAGAATACCAAAAATAATACACTACAAAAAACACAGTCATTAGCGAGGGAATTTTCGGTCGCTAACATGCCCAATTCCGTCGCTAATTGCCATTAGCGAGGGAATTAGCGAGGGACCAGTTCGGTCGCTAATTCCCTCCTCGCTAATGGAAATTAGCGAGAGAAATGTGTTCTGTCGCTAATTAGCGAGGGATAGTCCCTCGCTAATTCCGTCGCTAATGCTGACAGCACGCTTCCCGAGTTTGATTGGCACGCTTATCAATCTGAATTTATTATTATTAGTAGTAGTATTAGTATTATTATTATTACTGTTGTTATTATTATTATTAGTATTATTATTATTGTTGTTGTTATTATTTTTTTTTTTTATTATTATAACCAAAATTTCCAAAGAGAGAGAGAGAGAGAGGAGTGACAGTGGTGGTGGTGTGGTGGTGGTGGTGGTGGTGGTGTCGTAAAGAGAGAAGAAGAAGGAGAAGAGTAAGGGAGAAAAATAGTGAGATGTATGTGGTGGTGGTGGTGGTCGTAGAGAGAGAAGGAGAAGAGTAAGGGAGAAAGAGAGTGGTGGTGGTGGTGGTGGTGGAAGAAAGAGAGTGAGAGAAAGAGGTATGTGGTTGTGGTTGTGGTGGTGTGGTGGTGGTGTGGAAGAAAGAGAGTGAGAGAGTGAGAGAGAGAGAGAGAGAGAGAGAGGTTGTGGTTGTGTGGTTGAGGAGAGAGAGGAGTGAGAGTGGTTGTGGTGTGGTGGGGGCGTGGTGGTGGTGGTTGTGTGGGTAAGAAATTTGTGAAGAGAAGAATGAGGGTGTTGTGAGTGAAAAATAAGAGTGAGTGGTGGTGGTGGTGGTTGTGTGGTGGTGGTTAGAGTTTGTAGGTGAGAGAGAGAGAGTAGAGGAAGAGGAAGAGGAAGAGGAGAGGAGTGAGGGTATTGTGAGTGAGAAAGAAGAGTGAGTGGCGTGGTGGTGGGAATGAGAGAAGAGGGTTAAAGTGAAAGAATGAGAGAAGAGTGAGAGAAGAGTGAGAGAATGGGATATTCGGTCAAAAAATATCTGGACATTAGCGCGAGGACATCTCATTTCCGTCGCTAATCGCATCACTATGACATAGTCGGATCGCCTCATGCAATACCAAATCACCAAAGAACGCTCAGATTAGCGAGGGACATCTCATTTTCGTCGCTAATTCCCTCGCTAATGGTCACATTAGCGAGGGACTTGAAGTTCCGTCGCAAATTTCTGTTTTTTGCGAGGGACAAAATTTCCCTCGCTAATCCTCGTTTTTTTTTGTAGTGATAAAACACTAATTAACAATCTAAACAACAAAATTTTACAAAAATCCCCGACAATAGCGCCAAAAACTTGGTGTGGAAAAATATATGCAAGTATACATAGTCCAACAAGTAATATAATGATAAGAACAGATCATATCCACAGGGATTATGTAAAGCTTTGTATGGTTAGAGTGTACACTTAGTGTGTCTACACTACTCACAATTGGTTGGAGTATTGAAAATGAATTAACAAAGTATAAATAAGCAATAAAATGTGTAAGGAATCAGTGAGAAATGATTGTTGATATGTTTTCACCAAAGAAGTCACTTCTAAGAGTTTTAGTGTTTTATGTGGTGTAGGTACACAAGGTGCAGCTGCATCAGTATGTGCCTTTCAGTCACTTTCTTCAAAGTTTCATTACAAGTTTCCTATGTCTAGGCATGTTAAGTAGGTTCACTCTTGTCTCTTAAGCATCCACTGTTTCACCCTAAGAACTATGTTATCCTATGTCTAGGAATTAACATGGTTTTAACAATCATTTCCTTATCAAAGCAAGTTTAATAAAGAAGTTGTTACAGACACTTATTCTCATTAGCTCTTGATTTCTTAAATATAACTCATGTCTGCTGTTACAAGTTTACTTATCTCAAAGTGATCAAATTCAAAATAAGCTTTGAAAAAAGTATTACGCAAGAGTTAAAGTGCACACAATACATAAAACACATAAGCTTACTTAGAAGATCATTATAATGCTACAACATGTCAACTAAAAGAATTTAGCTCATATTACTCATTATACAATAGAAAGAATCTGCAAAGAACATAATCAAATAAGTAATATTACAAAAGAACTCAAAAGGATAGAGATTACACAAATAGGAGGTCTTTTGCATGAGATTCCAAGTAGATGAGTTACAATAATTCCTTACACTAGCTTCCTCTAAGTAGAAGTGAAGGAAGATGTTGTCAAGTCCTTCCTTACCTTCTTACAATTCAGAAGCTATCTATAAAACTAATATAGGAAACTAAAAATTACAAACGATAAGAACTAATCTATATGGAGATGAGATATGAGATTGTGAGAAATATCCCTCAAGTGAAAAATGGTGCTCTTTTATATAGGCAATGAGCTTTCCTCCCTTGGAGGGTTTCCTTGGCGCCAAAGGTAACCAAAATCAGCTAACCATAGTTACTTTTCAGACCTCCCATCTAACAAGTTGTTCTTCACATGAATTCACATGGGGTGGTCCAATAAAGAAGTGTCATATGTCCTTGAATGGTTCCTTTAAAGCAAGTCTCCAATAGTAGGCGCCAAAATTTGCAAGTTGGTCTGCTCCCCGTGACTAAGCATGACGTCACAAGTCAAGTGTTGGTGCATCAAATTGGTCATTGGATGATTTGGAGCATGTTGCTGGTGTAGCAGCATCAGGTGTAGGCGTTGTAGGTACACCAAGTGCAGGCAATAGGTACACCAGTTGCAGCTGCACTAAGCAAAAACATCAAACATACCAAGATATATGCAAATTGCTTAGTTCTTTGTTTTAATCCTTTTGAATACTTTAAATGTTGTATCTTTATTTATAAACTATAGTTACATATTATTTTACTTGAATTTAAGCAATAATCTAAGTTTAATTGTATGAATAACTCTATATAAAATAGAGTTATCAATGACCTATTTAAAATTAAACAAAAACTTAGAGGACCAAAATGAAACGACTAAAAATAATTGTCACGTTGCAAAAATGTTTTTTATAGAGAAAAAAACACCACATCATTTAATATAATCCACGCCGGGTTCGAATCTGGGTGTGGCAAAAACTCTATTGGGTGGAGAGAACCTCACAGACTGACAAAGTCGGGTACACATGGCTAGCCAAATTCCTCGACGTAGATTAGTCACCGACAAAACCAATGGATACTACGCACCAATAACAAGGTAACCAAAAAAAATATAATCCACATAAAAAAAAGTAATTGTAACGTCAAACTAGTCGTGATAAATGCCACACTAGCACATAACACACACACACACCATCAATAGTTAAGTCAAGTGGATAGAAAGATTTACATGCAACGAATTTGTGTCTTGAGGGACCAAATTGAGAAAAAAACTTAAAAGACCAAGACAGAAAAATAAATAATTTATCCACTAGTTTATCTGTCATTAGCTATCCTCTATAAGTTAATTTATCTACTATACACTAGTTTTTGCCAAACAAAACCATAAACTCATTTGTCATCGGCTAACTTATCCACATTTTTTTTCTTCAAACATAGCTAAATCTAAGCCGAGTTACTAAGCCAGGATTATAGTGACCCCGATTATTAAGCCAAGATGAATTTTCGGGATGGAATGAGTTAAAGGACACATACCCCTAACTCAAATTCTAACTCAAATTGGCATAGCTCAAAGTCAACAACTTCAATTCACAGTCAAATGTCAGAAGAGCTTTGCCGCCACGTCACATAAACGTTAGTACTACTAGTACATGTCTGAGTCGTAAACCCTTCCCACAAAATGCTCGGAAACCAAGACGCGAAGTAGCGGGAGTGTATGAGTGAGAGAAGAGAAACAGTTCCCATTCACCATTTCCCAACAACAATTCCAATCCTACTACCAAATTCCTAAAACCCTAACCCTAAAATCCCTTTCAATTCACCCCCAAAACTCTTCACAACAACGCCATGGACTTCGATCACCACCTAGCAGACCTTTCCACTTCCTCGCTTTCCATTCCCTCCTCCGACGACTTCCGTTTCTACTACAGCCTCGCCGAATTCAGACATCCAATCGAAGAAATCGCAAAGAAATCGCAATCAATGTTAAACATAATCGGCTCTGCTGAGAGCATATGGGGTAAAAGTTCATCTTTCCCTGCCAACATTGATGATGCTTATGAATGGCTCGTTAACGCTAACGACGAGCTTTTGGAGATTGTGAATGAGTTCGTTGATGAGTATGAGAAGGTTGTGAAACAATATGAACTGGAAAATGGGCCTTTGATTGAGAAGAATAAGGGTGATGATGAAACGAAGCCTAAAGTGTCGTTTCATGTACATACTCTTAGGAAGCCTCAGTATCAGTATAATATTGTGGTTAACAATGCGAATCAACCTTTTGAGCATGTTTTGTTGGAGAAGAGTGATGATGGTTCGAGGTTTATACATCCACTGGTTCGTTCGCTAATTCGCTTTATTCAAATTCTTTTAAGTGTTGTTGCTTATGAGTTTTAACGTTTTTTTGTTATGCTTTGCATGGGTCTGATTATAATCAACTACTGTGGGTGCTAAGTTATTATTAAAATATTGTCTATATGTTTGCTTAGTTTAAAAAGTACTGCACTGTCTTTAGGCTTTCCTTTACCTGGTGAGCTAACCGCGACTTAAGTCACCTTCATTTTTCTTCGTTATGAAAGAATGAATTTACAGAGACGGTTAGGTTTTTGGTATTGAATTATTTATCAATGATTATGAAGCTATTTCTTTGTTTTAGCAATAAATGTTTGCAATTGTGTCATGGTCTTATTGATGTCTTTGAATTTTCTTTTTAATTGAATGGTATTCAAATTGTTTCCGAAACAGCAGGGTTGAATTGGAAAGGTGAACAATTAATTTTGGGGTAGGCACAGACATATTTCCTTTACATCGAGTATGTCTTACACTTTGATACATGTACATGCACAAGCACACAAGATTACATGCATACTAATGCAAAATAAATTTGAGTATGATGTTTTTAGAGCAAAGAACATTCCGAAACCTTGTTTATCTTGTATTTAAAGATTGGAAAGAAAAGAACCTTGTGGCTTTATGTATGCAGTTCATCGTTGGTATTCTTGTCCAAATTTGCATCTTTGGCGTTCTGAATCTGTGGTCTTTTGGTAGTTTTATTTGTTTCTTCAGACAACATATAACGGAATTGTCTGGTGACATAATAGAGGTTCTTGTTTCAGCTAGGATATTTGGCATCACAGTTGGCAATGACATTAGTTAAAAATTACTGCTTCCCTTTGAACCTAATATTAGGGATAGCCTTTTCAATCGGGAGTAGATAACAATACAAGTTGAATGGGGTATTTATTAGTGTTCCTTGAAGCGTTCCTGCAGATTGTTTTTTATATGCAGTGTTATTAATGGTCGATGGCGGTTCATGGTGGCAACCAAAACTCCATCATAACTATATGGTAGAAGCATGACAGGTATACTAAAATTATATACACAAAAACCTTACTAAAAAAATGAATAATGTAGTAAAATAAAAGAGAAAAACTAATGATGCGTGTCAAGAACATTGAGAATAGGATGCAGAGAAGAAAAGATGCTGAATAACAAAAAAGAGATATAAACAGAAGAGGCCAGATTAGAATATCAGAGAAACAGGAAAAGGAGCAACGGAAAGCAGGAAAAAAAACATGGAATCGAATAGATTCAATAGAAGAGGGCAGAATATGATAAGAGAAAAGAATAAGAAAAGAGAAGGGATACATGGAGAGAGAGAGAGAGAATAAAGCAGAATAAGAGAGATACGCAGAGGATTGTGAAAAATAATGGTTCGTTCTCCGGAGAAGATGTCAGCAGATATAGAAGAGGAGAGATGAGAGGTCAAGTGAAAAATAATAGTGAGCAAGATGTGCTGTGTATGGTTTGATGGCTGAGGGATGCGTGCTCTATGTGTTAGGGTTTCATTGTGGACCAGGTTTATGTGACCCACCTTTTTTGGTTTATTCTACCGCCATTTGTGCTGAAACCACTGTGGGTGCTTGGTCAAAGTGGCTGCCACGGCCCTCAATTAAAATCCTGCCATTCCATGGCCTTCAAATGGCATGTTGTTACAATTCCGCCGCGGCATTCTGCTATTGCCTTTATTTGACAATGTTGACAATATGATGACATCGCTGAAAGCAATAACTAAGGTGGAATGATCTTTTTCTTTAACATTTTGACACCTTCCATCCTTGTAATTGTAATATTGCACATTTCTAGTGTTATTGTCCTTGTGGACTTGATGAGCCTTAATTACTTTGCCTTTCTAATATTTATAGTACCAAGTGCTTTTGAAAGGTCTCTTTTTGGGTGGGGAGGGACATCAATTGCTTTTGAAAGGTCTCTTTTTTAGGGTCAGAACACGTGTTGCATTAGTAATATACAATTCTACATCACTTATGTGTGTGCTAATGTAAATATTTCATAATTTAGCTAATATTGTCGTTGTATTGTCTGTATTTAGCCGGGTAGTTTTCATTCTAAAGTAATGCTCTTTTACATGAAAACTAAATCTACTGTTCTTTTATTTTATCATGCAATAATTGATTTGTATTTCAGGAGAACTTCTTGGCTTTAGATTTTGTTGATAAAGAAAATATTGAGAATCTTGTGCCCATAAGCCCCCCTTCACTAGAAAGCACACCCTTCATGCTTGTGGAGGATGTCAAAGGATTGAAGGAGTTGGCTGCTAAGCTATGTTCTGCTGATGAATTTGCGGTATAACATGAATGCTATTCATTATGCTTTACTAAAAAGTTTCCTGCATGACTTGTTGCTGTTATCCTTCATGACTTGTTGTACCTTTATGTTATTTTTGCCTGTCTGTACTTTCCATATAGAGCTTGTTTCCCCTTTAGTCATAAGCAGGACCATGTTATAATACTATGTCGTCGTCTCTATGTGTGCAACTGCAATTGTTCATGATGCGGAATCAAAATTCTCACATTCACTTAAAATGTTGATCTCAAGGAGCACATATATTGGCATTCAAACATCTACTACCCCCGGTTCATAATATAAGAAACACACCAATGAATTACATTTAAATCAACAATTTTCATTTAATAAGGCTGAAAATTTAACTTCTTTTCAAGATTGCCCTTTTCATTAAGTGATGATTTGCATTCGTAATTAATGATCTCACCTTTAATTACACCACTTAAATAGGGGTAAAGTTGGGATTGATCATATAATATACCTTATAAATTGTGCTTGTTTCTTATATTGTGGACCACTAAAAAATACTATTTGTTTCTTATAAAGTGGACCAGAGGTAGTATTTGGGTTTTCTTTATTTTCAGTAGAATTTCAATTTTGTTGCCTATTGAATGTTTCTTGACCTGTGGAAATAAACTCAATTTCCAACCATTAGAAATTAGGAGCTTCATGTTATGTAGATCTAATGTAACTTGGATATTAAGGTGTGTTTTCACTCCTTGTGCAATAACACTTGTTATTATACCTTTTTCCCTGATGTTTTGCTCTTTGTAGATGATTTATTGATGTTAAGATAGTGATATGCTCAATTTGTATCACAGATATGATTGCATCATTTTTCTGTTTGAATTTATGTTTCTCTTGTTGTGATCATATTCCATGTTGACTAAGTTGTTATTTCGCTGATTGTCGGTTTTTCTTACAATATATAAATTTCCTATCTTGTTTTGAACTATGCAATCCTTCTGCTTTTTTATTTTCCTCTGTATGCTGGTTCTTTTTAATGTGTTTTTTCAATTATTGGACTCCCTTTCTTGTAGTTACTTCTCCAGTCCCTTTCTTTGACTATATTTTTCGACATTTTCATATGGACTTGGAATATTTAGGTGGATTTGGAACATAATCAATATCGGTCTTTTCAAGGTTTGACTCGCTTGATGCAAATCTCAACCAGGACTGAAGATTTTGTTGTCGATACTCTGAAGCTCCTAACTCATGTTGGGCCATACCTGAGGGAAGTCTTCATGGACCCTACCAAGAAAAAGGTCAGATGCGCATGATTATTGTTTCATTAATTCAATAGACTCTGCTTATTTCTGTTGACTTCGTCTTCATGGTTAATTAGGTCATGCATGGAGCAGATCGAGACATTGTGTGGCTGCAACGCGATTTCGGCATTTACGTCTGTAACATGTTTGATACTGGCCAGGTTTGTTTGGAAAGCCCACGATATTAAGAAATGGTGAAACAAGCTCCAAACCTCTGCTGCTTTTGCTTATCTGTCATAACCCATGTTCCTTGATTGCATGTTAGGAATTCATGCTATTCTTTTTTCTTTTTTTATCAAACAGGACTAATTTGTATTTTGATTGCATTGCTCAGGCTTCAAGAGTGTTAAATTTGGAGAGATATAGTTTGCAATATCTTTTGCAACAATTTTGTGGGGTTACTGCAAACAAAGAGTATGCTGTCTTTATTATTTTTTGAATTACTTCTTTTTGTCTTTCCATTGTGTTAAAATAGAAGATTTATTATTTCCTAGTTTTTGTCGATTCCTTTTATTCCGACCTTAGTCTGGAAAGTTGACAAGTCAACTCCTTGCAGGTACCAGAATGCAGATTGGAGAGTACGCCCTCTTCCTGATGTGATGATAAGGTGCATCTGTGTTTTAAGCTTGTCACATTTGATCTGATCGTTGTTCTTCTCGTGGTTGTTTCCTTTTCTGCTCGTCTTCTATTCTTTCTATAGTGCTGGCTTTGTGTTAGGAACACGTAGGGTTCAATGAGCTAGTGACTTGGACTTAGGTATCCTTGAGCTGACTGTAGGTGTCATTCATTTGCGGCTCATTTTCTGAAAAATCATGATAATTGTCATTAATATGGGATTCGTTTTCCATGAAGTTACTCTATATAGTTTCCTCACAACTACTTGGCTGCTTGCTAACAATGAAGGCATCATGATGGATATGGTTTTGAAATAATGGTGTGTGAGAAAGGAATATTAGAATTACAGAAAATCAGTTTGTATGGAAATGTGGTCTAAGCGAAACATTATTTGGTTGGTGATTTTGTTTATGGATTTGTAGCAATGTAAGATTTCTATTAACCGAGAACTCTATTCGAAGTTGCAATGACTTGGATATCAAGTTGGGTATTTGTTAGTGTTAGTTGCTATGTACATAGATTCTCTGCCTATGTGGTTTGATTTAATATTCACATCTGTTTATAAGTCTGAGGTCTTATGTGATAATGACTTGTTTGCCGTCCCAGCAATTTTAATTACTATAATCTAACAAACTGTTGTTCTGATGATAGATATGGAAGAGAAGATACACACTATCTGCTTTATATTTACGATTTACTGAGGATCAAGTTATTTACATTGTCTAAGGAGTCTGAAAGCTCGGATGATCCTCTGTTGGAGGTAAGTTGAGATCATGTTTCAATCATTTCCTCAGGCCATTGGATCCTCCTTTGTTCCTCTGGACTGTTTTATCTCAACTGTTTTACTTTTAAGGATTAAGCATACTGCCAACATGCCATGGTTATTAGTTTATCAAATTTGTTTGACATTTTCTTGCTAATCGAATTTTGAATTATATTTAATCAAATAGCATGACATAACTGAATGGCTGGCATAATGAATCTATTTTTAAACTCTTGTTAGTTGAATTTCCTGTCACTGACAGGTATACAAGCGGAGTTATGACGTCTGCATGAAACTATATGAGAAAGAGCTTTTGACAGAAGACTCTTACCTTCGTATAAAGGGGTTTGTTACCTTTTTTCAATTGTCAATCTTTCATTTTTCAATATTCTATTTTAGTTGCAACCTTAACTGCATGTATTTTTTGTTCTTTAGTTGTCTGCCTCTTCTATGTAAAGTTTGTGTATTTTGATTTTTGAAGTTTCTGCTTTGCATTTATTACCTGCCAAGAGGGGTAACAAAAAATCAATTACCACTTTATATACAGGTTGCGAGAGGCTGGTTTTAATGCTCAACAGCTTTCCATTGTTTCAGTAAGTTGCTGATCCGCATCTTATTTGTATCACCTATCCTTGACTATTTACACAAGGAATGAATGTGTCTGTTTTTTTTTTTTAAATTCTGCTGCTGAGCATATTGATAGCCCTCAGATAGAGTTTGGTACAAGATTTTGAATTAAACCTTTTAATCCTGACATCATGATAGAGAATACCGTACCATACTGATATGGAGGTACATAATAATACATAACAATTTTCCTCCATTTTGCTGTACTGTTATTGGTATTGCACGATACCAGTATGTACAGCATTTTCAGTTAACCTTGCTCACCGCTATATTACTTCAAACCATCTATACTCCACTGCCAAAATCTATACACCGTGGCTCCAATGTTGTCAATGCTCACCATGTTATTACTAAGACTTTTACCTTTCAGTGGTATCTTCTATAATACTGCATCAGTCATTAACTGTTCTGCTATTATCTCAATGACTCAGATATCAACAGATATTGAATAGTTATCTTTCTTAAATATATTTGTTTTTATCATTATATAAGCATCTTTGGATTTGATACCACACCCAGACATTTTTGGCATTCCAAGCATATTCTGGATAATACAAGTTACCTCAAACAGAATTAAGTGTGGCATTCAACACTGCACGAACCAGTTATAGTGTCAGGAATTTGTTAATAATTAATGTCCAACTTGTAAACTGATAAGATAATGATATGTATCGCCTCTACTTGGAGTTTCTGTGTAGAGTTTCTGAATGGTCCACACCTATTTTATTGCATATACTCTATGTACATGACTCACAGGGGCTTTGTGAATGGCGTGATACTCTTGCCCGGGCAGATGATGAGAGCACTGGGTATATAATACCAAATAAGATTGTTCTTGAAATCGGTAAATGAATGCAGACTTCTCTTTCATATTTTGTCTAGAAGGTAGCCTATTTTGTGGCAGATGGAAACTTAATTTGTGTTTACCCATTTAAAAGCTAAGCTGATGCCCGTCACCACAAGCAATCTACGGCGATTGGTAGGGAGGTTAAAGCTCCCATATGTTGAGCGCAGCCTTGATATCATTGTTAACATTGTCAGGCATTCTATGCAAAATTCTGCTGCCTTTGAAGAAGCTGCACTGCGTTTGAAAGAAGAACATGCAGCTGCACTGCGTTTGAAAGAAGAACATGCAGCAAGCGTAAGTAATATAGTTGACAGTTGCCACTTTCTAGAATAATTGGATAGGAGTTTTGGTTGCATATCTGCTTGGTACTTTACAGGGACTTGCGTTGTTTTGAATCAGAGTCTTTGACTATTCTGTGTATTGTATCCTGGGTGCTTATTCTTAATTATTGAATGATCTAGTCTAGATGAAGTGAGCTTTGTGGGGCTCACGTTTAGGTGTGGCTGCTGTGTGTTGTCTTGCGTTATTCAGTGCAAGCCAGTTCTGAGATGGAAAATGCAATTTGTGACCATTATCAGTAATGCGATGCCTGTTATCTTTCCAAGTCCGAATGTTTTTTGTTGTTTTAAAATGGATAAATTTAGTCCTTAATACTTCTAACAAATTTGATTTGCTGGATCTGGTGATGTGATGTATTATATATCAGCAAATTATCCATGCAGTTTTAATTGTTCTAACTTTGGCACCACTGTGTAATAGGATTGAGATTAAAGTAACTTATAATCAAAATGTTACGATGAGTTTTTGTCCAATAAAAAACTTCAAAATTAAGCAAAGCCAAGAATCTGATTAACTAGTTTTAGAATATTCTAAAATTGCCTATTCCCCATTTGTTTGGATTAATGATTCTCTAACTGTTGTGTTCCCATCCTGCTTTATAGGTAGACATTATATGAATTTTATTTGGTTTTTATTTCTCTTTTTCTTGATAAATTTTATATGATCATGATACAGGTGGCAAATAAAGCATCTGATGTTAAGGATGGAACTGAAACATTAGACCCACAGAAACCTTTTTCAGGTTTGGTTCCCACTCCCACCTCTGCCTTGGATGGGATCATACCAATAGACGATTCAGACCCAGAGGATATGATGCAGAATAACCTATAGGTCTGCATAAATCTCCCAGGGGAAATTCTATTTTGTCCACTTCAATGGAAGGGAAATGAATCTGAGCAAATGCCTGTCAGAATTGTCACCAAGCCTTCTAAAATGAAGGCTCACTCAGACAATCAGAATAACAAAACCAGAACAATGGAGGAAAACAAAGAAACCAGTATCGAAGCTTTTGTTTGATTTTGAAGTGACTAGGAAAGTGAGTTTTGGAGAAGATAAAGAAATTGCTTTTGTCCCAATGGTCTTTTGCAGCTGCGTGACTCAGTGGCAAGAAGAATAGTTCGACCCTGAACGTGGGGGGCAGTGATTTCACAATTTTTGCAGCAAGCTAAAAGATGTCAGGCATTTGCATCTTATGGAAATCGAAGTGCAACCTTCTTTTGCAACCTTTTGAAAACAGAATGAACATATTTTTAGAAAACATGTTACATGTATTACTACTGTCCTTGAATCTAAGTTGAATGAAATGAACATCCTCTGTTCCTTTTATTTTTAATTGCGTTCGATAAAATTATATTACTAAGTTTTAAAATGAAACAAAAGGGGCATTTGTACAAAAGTAGATATAAGTTATGAGTTATAATTGAGACCTAAAGTGCTGGTGGACGCATGGTGATCGAATTTTTTTTTGGGTAAACTAATATATCTGCCAAGTTGATTGTGGAGACTAATTATCTATATAAATATCTAAAGGAAGTTTTTTTCCAAGCTCTAGGATGCTCCACATCATCTTCATTTATTTTTCAATTTAAATATCAACATTCTTTTTTCCTTAATTAATAACAACTTTCTTCTCATCTTAATTAAGCTATAGTGGAGATCCTACTCATATTCTTTTATTTATTTATTGTTTTTATTTTATTTTATGTATAGTTTATTATACCTAACCACTGATAATTAAGTATAATTATTTATTTCAAAATCTATGAGATGAATCCCCAAAGGAAGCTCCACAATTTTTCTCAAGATTTTTGTCTATTAAAATATTTATTTTTAATTTAGGGGGAAAAAGGACTTTAATTTTAATGAAAGCAATTAGTTACCACTAACTTATTAAATAATTCTCTTAGTGGAATATTAATTAAATGTTTTGGTATTTATATGAAAATGATATTTTCTTATGGAAATGATGTTCCTATATTTAATAAAATTTATAAGTTGAAATTTTATTGTGTTCTCTACTATATAAATTTTTCTAAAACAATAAAGAAAATTTTCTTTAGATTTCAACTTTTTTTGTAGTTAACAATTCAAAATTTTCATCTTAAGATTTCAGCAAATATATTTTCTTTTAATTTTTGCAATTAATTTTGTTAATTATTGAATTAGCTATTTATACAATTAAAACTAACATTTTTACCATTTTACTTTTATATATATATATATATATATATATATATATATATACATGCAATTCATGAAACAAAAGTAAAATACTAAATTACTAATCAAATAGTTTTTGTAAAGAAAAAAACCATACAAATTCCTTAACCGATACTACTCATTTACTCTTAAGCATGATTGAGTATGTGTTACTTTTAATATTATGGAATTCCTATGGTTGAGTAACAATTCGAGCTTTCTTCATGTGTAGAATTTAACAACTCTAATTTCACGTAAAATAAAAAAACTATATTATCTTTTAATTTTCTTATGTAACTTTGTTAATTTTTTAATTCTTAAAGTAGTTATTTATATTCCAATTGAATTTTTATATATGTGTGTGCTTGAAATTTATGAAATAAAAATAAAATATCAAAATAACTTCCCAAATAAGTTTTCAAAAAGAAAAGCGCCCAAATACATTTATTATCTATAACTTCTTATTTACTCATATATAAACTATTACACAATATTAAGCAAACCAAAAAGATCTATACTATTATTGGTTTATTCATTTCCTAAAAGCTGAAACTCTATGTAATTAGGCTTTTCATATTCACCATTAATATCAATTAAAATCCACTTAAACTATAATTATTAACATTCATTTTCTTTGCAAATATTTGACTACTATAAAGATTGCTTCAACATTATGTACCCTCCCTACCATTCTGGACTCAGTTTATTGAGTAGTTGATCACTTTGGTGCTTGCCTCTAAACTCTCTACTACTAGGTTTGAAGTAAGCATAAGAATAGAAAAAGAAATCTCTACCATGTTAGACTAAAGTTTCAATTATTCATATATTATTTGCATATATATATATATATATATATATAACTATAATTGTTCTTCTGCAAAGTTTTATGTCTCTTTTGGTTTCAATCTAAGCATTTTATTTACTCTCCACTTTTATGTATCTTTATTTTCTAGATTATTGTGCTAACTTTCTGGTGGTACCTCTTTTGTTATCTTATACTCTTCCTTTGTCTAGGGGGTAACACAATCCTTGGCGTCAATAAGGGCATAGCAATTGTTTCAACATTTCAAGTGAGTACTACTTTAGAGGTACGCTACTCATGTCAATACTATCTTCCACATCGACAATTACATAATTGAATAGAAGTACTCCATGTAAATGGTTCTTGGACGATTTCTCAAGCATTCCCTCATCTATGTGCAAAGAAGATACACGTCGATACCTTTTACCTAACAGGTGGATCATTTCTTTAAGCTTCTCTCTAAATTTTGGTTGGAATAAATCTTACGAAATTATGTGCTAAATTTTCATAGTTTTGTAACTTATAATATAATATAATATAATATAATATAATCTATATATATCTATATTTTTATGTCTTCTTTTTTAGCATGATATTTTTATATATCTAAGTTTTTTAACACGACAAAATTAAATATCTAGGTTAGTAGCATAAAAGGAGAAAACTCACTTTATAAAAAGCTTTCTCCTTTAGTCCTTACACTTAATTCATTACTTAATGTTTTGATTTTTGTTACCTTTTGGTGTCTCTAAATTATTATTTTGATTAGTACTAATTATTATAGTTGGTTTTTAGAAGAGATTTGTTATAATATTTTCATTTTTTTAAAGCCTATAATCTTTTCAATTTTCTTGAGAAATCCTATAAATACCTAAGTAGAGAGGTCACCACTTATCTTTTCATTCACTTTTGTTTGGTTGTCACATCACTTATGTAAAAAATTTAATTTTTTTTATCACAAATACTTTTTGTGTATTTGGATTTCTAAATTTTTTTGTGTAAATTTATCTTTTATTTATAAGCTTTTATTGATTAAGTATTGGGTTTGTTATAGGTTTCAAATTGCAATCAAGTAAGGAAAATGGAGCTTATATCGATCTGTAAGAAATTGAAAAGACAAAGCACAGGATTTGAACTTCATGTTCTAGACAATTCTAAAGTAGTCAAAAAGACAAAAAGAAAAATTTAGATTAGTTAGTGCGTCATGCAGTTGAAAAACAATTTTTTCGTCAAGCAATAGACATGTATGAATTATGTTAATTTTCCCCATTATTTCTTTGGAGCCTACACAATGCTCCTCATTATTTCTATTTCTATTTGTATTATTATTCGTTTATAATTTGATTATATACATAAAGAAAATTTAGAGTGAGCAAAAAAACAATTGCAACTATATAGAATTCATGGTAAGCTAAAAGACTAATGATATTTATAACATTAATAAGATATTGTATAAAGCATAAAAATCATGAATTTATGTGCATTGATAATATAAAAAAAGTTTTATCATTTATTATTATTAATATTATTATTATTATTATTATTATTATTATTATTATTGTTCTTTTAAAAATAATATAAACGGTCTTTTTTATATATACAATTTACTATTAAAAAACTGTTTTTCCCATTTATTAATTTTTATCCATTGTTCTTGCCTTTTGAACTTCTAGGAATAGGTTACTACTTAAAAAAAAACGGATGCCTTAAAATTTGTCCATATATATACATCTCAATTCCTACCCTTCCATGTGATCTCTTCATTGTTTTGGTTATTCCATCACTTATTTTTTAAAAACAAAACACAATTTTACCCACCAATGCATACATAAAAGCCAAAAACTATTATATTTTTTGTCAGTTTTACATTTTGTTGGTTCCATCATTCTTGCTCTTATTCATCACTTATGCTCTATATGATCTTTGTGTTTTTATAAATAAAAAAAAGATTTTTTTCCACTTTTTTTGGTGATTCATGTTTTGATATATATACCAACATTTTAGCATTTGTCTTCTTTGTCTTGACTATTAGAAATCACTTTTGCTCGGGTACCTTCAAGAGATAGGGTGTGCTACTATATATGCAAAAACGCATGGATTTTGGATGAAAAAGAAACTCACAACAAGAGGCTGTGATCTTGATAAAGGATGAAGCTCAAAGTGAAATGTTTGAGATGGAGGTCTATTAGTTTGGCCGCGCATCATCTGAATTTATTCATATCGAGCTATAGGTGAAACCATGAAAGTCTATACAAAAAGAAGGTGAAGCTCATGTTGCAAAAGAGGCAATTAATTGTGAACCTTAAGGCAAAGAGGCAATTACATTGAATAATAGTAAGGCAAAGAGGCAATTACATTGAGAAATAAAATGAGTGTTATATTATCTAATGATAAAAATTAAGGTTACATTGATCATTTTCTACTATTTTTCATTCTACTTATTTTTAATTTTTTTAGAATCCTTTATTTAAATGAATGCGTGCTCCTTTAAAAATATAAAAAAAATGTTGTTTTTAAATATATAGTTGTACTAATTTTAAAGTTGGGTAAAACTTTTGAATAATTATAAATAAACAGCCGAATTAGATAACTATGCCAAGATTATATCCAAGTTACTCTAAATTAGATAATATAAGTATTGCCTAATTTGGACAATTGCAAGAGAGAAGTGATTAATAATCCATCCTAATTCTAAAACATTAATATGAAAATGGTGAATAATATAAGATCCTTAAATTTTTATTTCCTTCTACTACAATATTTATAGTCCTTATAATATTTATTAACATTATATACTACTAAACTACATTATATTAAAATGGATTTTCATTTTATCTATATATGTTTAAATTTTATTATCTTAATAAAGTATATAATTTTGTTATTCATTTATTTTAAATTATACATATTTAAATTATATCTTTAAAAAAAATTAAAAGCATTTTTTATAAACCCGTGCATCGCACGGGGTTATCCCCTAGTTTGATGTATCGGAGATTTATTTAAGAGGTTGACATCTTCTAACAAATGTTTTTACATACACACTAGTCAGAGATCGATTTAATGATCATGGTTAAGGGATTCATGTATTTACCAATTGTGCCACAATATATTGGTGATCGATTAATTTATGTGGAAAGTCGATTAGCTTGAAGTTACTTATATGATTAATGAGAGAAAGGTTAAGAAAAAACTAAATTTAAATGGGAGAAGAATGAATTATAGTGGAAATAATTTTTTCATCAAGGTAACATATCCTTATATACTCACATTCTCACTTCATTTCTCTGTTTGTGGATGTTGAGCCGTTTAGATATTATCCCTAGGATTTTTTTTGACAATAGATATTATCACTAAGATGAGGAACTTTAAAGTGCAATATATTTTAAAAGGGTAATTAAAATGTATCAATGTAATTTGTTTTGGTGATAAATTTATAGAATTCCAAATGGAGGGACTTTATGAGATTTTTTTTTTAAAATATATAAATTTAGGAATTTGAAATAACACTTAAAAATTAAGAATATTTTTTTGGTCGTGTTAAAAATTAAATATGAAAGTCTCTAGTCTCTCATGTGAATCTAGGCAAATCACCATTGTTCGCCCCTGTGTCGCATATAGTTGATTGCCAACCACACGAGTATAAATCGTTGGGCCACTATCCCACATGAAGCAGATCATCGGCATGCCCACCTATACATAACTTATTGCTAAGTTGCCGGTCAATGGTGCATCGCTCACATGACTCATCAATTGTAGGGCCACATACGTCTAGTGGTTTGCTCACAAGTCGTCTCTCATTAGGTCTTTGTGTCACCCATTTTTTTTACACCTGAGATACAAATTCTAACTTTTATTCATGATTTTTGATTTTTATACACCCCTCACAAATCAACGCATATCTAACGCACATCATTCTTTTTAATTGTCTTATCACATCATTCACTTATTACATATATCACTCCTCTATCTTTCTCTGCCAAGGTGTCTAATATCGGGTGTCAAAAAAGCATTTTCGTATACATCCTCCATTTTTTTTTATAAGTAAAAACATGTATTTTCTCGTGTTACTAAATTTAACCAAGTCAATATTCCTTTTAGTTAATATATCTAAATTATCTCAATTAATTACTTACTTTTTCTTTTCCGGATACTTTTAAAATGAGGAAGACTAATGAAGAGATAATTTAGAATTTTACCTTTACTTTATTTATTTATTTATTTATAGATTTTATGACTTTTTTATAGGGTTTGTGCAACCACTATTTGCTTATACATAAAAAGGGAGAGTGAGTGAGATTCCTTAAAATAAAAGGAAATGACTAGCTATCAATGAACATTAGCTATTTGTAATTTTTTTTTTGACAGCATTAGTTAATTGTAATTGAGAGGAAAAATTCCACATCGTACGTACTAGGCCTGGACAAAAAACCCGGCCCGCAAAAATACCCGCAGGCCCGAAAAAAACCGAGTCCAAAAATGGGTCCAAATGGTTTAAATTGGGTTAAATTGGGTACAGTTGGTTACATTTGGGTTAAATTGGGCGAGTCCGGGTGAACAAAAAATCACCGAAAATAACCAGACCCGCCCGGTGAAATATTTTTGCAAACAGTGGAGTCAAATCTCTCCACGTGCACAGGCTGGCACTGTCCCCTCTCTCTCACACACCTAATCCTGATTGTTTTTGCCTCAGTTCTCTCTCATCTTCAACTCATCTTCCACCTCACTTCTCTCTCAATTTCAACTCATCTAATCTCATCTTCCACCTCACTTCTCTCTCAATTTCTATCAGCAACTTCTCTAATCCTCATCGTTTCCCAACCCAACAAACCTCTCTTCTCCGTGACATTTCTCATCTCTGCAACGACAGCAAACTACAACGACGATAGAGACCACGGTGTTGACGAGGACGACTAAGGCTACGGTATCCAAAATCTCTGATCTCTGAAGAATCGAAGATCTCTGAAGAATCGAAGGTTACAATAACAACGACGATGAAGGCTGCGAAAAAGGATACGGTAACGATAGTGGAAAAGATTGTTCCTTTTTTTTTTTCTGTAAATCAAAGTTAACATTTTTCCTCTCTGTAAATCAGTTATGAGTATAAAGATCATTCTTTCCCTATGATTACATGTTTGACTTGTAAAAAAATTCACATTTTTATGTTTAGATCTGAGTACTCTTTCTTGAAGAAGTTTTTTTTATCTGTTTTTGTAAGTTTTTTGGCTGTTGATGAAACCCGATGCTACCCAACCGTGTAACCCGCTAACCGTAGAACCGAACCCGAAAAAACCGAAAAAAAAATTGGGCGGATTTGGGCATGTGTTTGGAAACCGCGGTTTTGTTCGGATGCGAGTTTTGGGCCCAAAACCGCCCGTACCCGCCCGTTGTCCAGGCCTAGTACGTACTTGCAAGTTTAGTTCCCGTCCACAGAATAGGAATTTAAACAAGATAAGATAAGATGTGTCAGTGTCTTGTCTCCTCTGATTCTTTGCCTCTAATAAATCCAAACTTCTCTATTTTACAACAACTACTACGCAATAGAGGGGGGTGAAAGTGAAATAGCCTACAAAGATAACATTGAATTCAATGACCTTCCTCTCCTTTCAACTCCCAAAATATAAAGCATACTTATCTTACTTGGAAGGTAAAGTGAATAAAATGTGTGAATAGTATAATTCAAAAAATGAAAGAGATTATTGTACTACTACCAAAGGTAAAGCAACAAACTAAACCGCCTAACAATAAAAGGAAGAATGTACTTTTCGTGGGAATTACGGCCACTTGCCACATGTTTAGTCTATGAAGTGCGAAACCAATTATGAGATCTAAGAATATACATCTTGTAGAGTCTCCTTTTGTGAGATTTAAAAATATAAATATGCGAAGTTTATTCCTTAATAACGAATTTTATTTTAAAAAAAGTTAATTTTGTAACAAAATTTCAAATTAATTTTGAGCCAAAATATGTAAAGTGTGACGCTAAACCATCGCTTTTTCTCTCTCTATGTAACTCGAAGATTTGGCGTTGGCCCGTCAGTGGACGGTCATCCCACTAGTAATACTAATATTCACTTCTTTTCACATTTTCAATTTTATAAGCCTCAACCACCATACGTTTCCGTAATAAAAAATAGGTAAAATTATGAAGAGTTTTTTAAGTTATTTAATTATAATAAGTTGATCATTTAAGTTTTTGTTTTACCATTTAGGTCTTTTAAGTTATATAATGTGTACACTATTAGTCATTCTTTCATTTTCTGTTACAAAAAACCTGATTCGCACTAAAAGAGCTGATGTACCTGTGACATAGCCTACATGTCATATATCTTGTAACAATTTGTCATTTAAGACTATCGTCATGTAACAATTTGGTCATTTCAACTTATATGAAAAAGAAGATGAACAATTTTAAAAAAAAAATTAAGTCGAAAGTACCAAATTGTTACATAACAGTAGTCTTAAAGGACCAAATTCTTATAGGATAGATGATAGGTAGTTTCCATCACGGCAACGCCAAATCTGTTAGTGCAAATTAGACTTTTTTTGTAACAAAAAATGAAAAAATGACTATCGGTGTACACATATTGTAACTTAAAGGATCTAAGTGGTACGGAAAAACTTAAAGAACCAATTTGTTACAATTAAATAACTTAAAGGACTCTTGGTGTCATTTTGCCTAAAAAATAATATGGTTTCTGTATCCTATTTTCAATTTTTTTAAGCACATCAAGCACGATTTGTGACATGGGGGCCATTTGGATTAACTTATTTTTGAGCTTATGAAAAATAACTTATCGAGATAAAAAAATGTTTTTATGCTAATTTAAAAGTTCTCACTAACAAATGTCATATCTCCATAAATTCTTTGTCCATGGACTACTTTGACAAACTTATGAATAATACATAAAAATTTATTTATTTGCATAACTTATTTTTCATAAGCTCAAAATAAGCTCTATTCAAACACCTCAATGCGACCATCGCAGTTCACAAATCAAATTGAGTAATTCAACTAAGGAATATAGATAAATTAAATGCTATCACTTATTTTGTAAAAAAAAAATGCTATCACTTATTTAATATAATTTTTAAATAACTTTGATACTCTTTAAATTAAACATTTTATATTTTATTGTGAAAATTAATAGATCAATTTTGTAAAATCTTAAAAATAAATATATTCAGATATTTTAATTTTTATAATAAAAATAATTATAATTATAATTTTTATTGTAAATGCTGCCACTATAAATTTAAAGTAACAATGCTACTCTTATATAGTTAATTTCTCGCACAATTAAATTTCAGTTTTTTTTTGAGTTTGTATTATCACACTTCACAAGTGTTGAATTTCTACGACTCTATTTTATGGGATTTCTTATTATACATGATGAGCAGAATGAGCTTCCCCACCCGATGGATTTCTTAGATTAAATCATGTATCTGCACTAGTTCTCTGTCGATATTAGTGAATGGTAGTCCTACTCAAGACTTCAAAGTTCAACATGGCTTGAGGCAAGGGGACCCTTTGTCCCCTTTCCTTTTTCTTATTGTTGCTAAAGGTTTGTCGGCGTTGATGCGCAAGGCGGTGAATATAGGCGCATATCAAGACTTCTCAATTAACGACGACTTGAATTTCTCCATAATGCAATTCACAGATGACACAATGTTGGTGGGTAAGGCCTCTTGGGAAAACTTATGGAGCATCAAGTCTATCTTACGTTCTTTTGATTTAGTGACTGGCTTGAAGGTTAACTTTCATAAGAGTAAACTTATTAGCATCAACACTCCGGAAGGTTTCTTGGAGAGGGCAAGTACTTTCCTTTATTGTCGAATGAAATCTATCCCCTTTAAGTTCTTAGGCATTCCTATTGGTGCTAATCCCCAGAGGGAGTCAACTTGGAGCTCCATTATAGAGGCGCTTAGAAAGCGTTTGTCATTATGGAAGGGTCGTCTTCTCTCCATAGGAGGCCGAGTAACTTTAATCAACTCCGTTCTCAATAGCATTCCTTTATATATGTTTTCCTTCTACAAAGCATCGAAGGTTGTTATTAAAAAGATGATCAAAAATCAACGGGATTTCCTGTGGGGTATCAAAGAAGGGGAGAGCGGTATGTATTGGGTCGCTTGGGATAAAATTTGTAAGCCAAAGAAAGCGGAGGACTCGGGATTAAAAATCTCGAATTATTCAACTTAGCTCTTCTATCTAAATGGAAGTGGCAGGCATTAGAGGATCATAATGTAAGTTGGAGTCGATTGCTGCAACATAGATATGGGGAGTTTGGACCACTTTTTGTTCATGCTCCGATGGAAGGTAACAACCATCGGAAAATGGGGTCTATTTGGTGGAGAGATTTGGTGACTTTGGACATGTCATAAGAGGAATGCAAAAGATTTGTGCGGTGTATTAGAAGAGAGTTGGGTAACGACACTCTAATTAATTTTTGGAAGGATCAATGGCTTGGTTACTATATGAAAGGAGCGGCCAGCAGCAACATTCCGTGGCAGATTTTGGCTTTTGGAACAGTGGTAGATGGACCTGGTTTTCACCGTGGCTTGACCACTCCGACCTTGTTAGAGCAGCGGAAGGCGAGATATTGCATAGCATCCCTCAAACTTTGGCTCCCAGCAGTTCGAAACCAGATTGCTGGGCATGGCCCTATGATCCATCGAAGAGGTTCTCGGTTAAATCTTATTACCAACATCTGGTAGGCATCGTTCCCTACACGATGTTTCGGCTCTGCACTGCTTATTGGCAGATTTTTGGAAATCGGTTTCTCATTCTAATGTGGTTATCTTCAGTTGGCGTTTATTGTTGGATGCATTACCTTTACGTGCTCAGCTGTTGCGCAGAAACGTTATACTGACAGCAGAGGAGGCCTGCTGTCCGATGTGCCATATTGACTGCGAAGACTCGCAACATTTGTTCATGACTTGTCCATTTGCACAATCGATTTGGACTTTAATTGGAGCGTGTCTAGGCGTGAATGTTGATTTGTCTATGAGTATGTTGGATTTTTACAGAAGTTGTGCCCATTGGTGCCATGGGAAGAAGTTCAAACGTGTAAAACATGTCTTCTGACTCACCACGTGTTGGAGTATTTTGCTTGCAATAAACGACATCGTCTTCAAAGAGGAGGAAGCTAACGTGGACTCGGTTGTTAATCAGGTTAAGAGTCTTTCTTGGAGTTGGTGTATCTATAAATTGAAGTGCAACTCATCCATGTCTATTTATTTATGGGGTTCTAACCTTCTTTCATGCTTTCAAGGGGGAGAAACTGTGGGTTGATATTCACATTGTAAGCAATCCACATCTGTTTTAAGATACTCTTTTTCTCTGCCTAAGTCTTTTTCCCAATGAATTTTGGCTCAGAGAGGTTTTAATGAGGCCCTCCCCCTTCCCTTCTATATATGGGTTGGCGCACACCTAGTGCTCTCATTAATACAATTATTGTATATCTAAAAAAAACAAGTGTTGAATTTGTATTTCTCTATGTGTCTACAATAGAGCACACTCATATCTATTTAAAATGTAAATAGAAATCGATTACAATTAAGAATAATAAAAACTAATTAATACTAATTAATTCTCTTTGATATGAAAAATCATATATGATATTCTATAACTCCCCTCAAGCTAAAATTACTGAGCTTTTAAGCTTGTTACAACAACATCATTTTTTCTCATAAATTGAAACTAAATCTGATATGGATATTTGTTAGTCATAACCATCATAAGTTGCCATCGGCATTATCATCGACGGGGAGGGAAGTCGTCATTAATGATTAATATGTGTGTAAGAGTCACCACCGAAATGATCGTCGGTGGGAAGAGAGAATTCACCACAGTATGAATCATTAACGAGAAAGAAGGCATAACAAACAAAACTACAACCAATGAAGAGAGAGAAAATGCATCAAATAGGAGAGAGAAAGGGCCTTTTGAACTACAATGTAGGTGTTCGTGTGCAAAAACCAAAAAACAAGGCTAGGTCTAGAACTAGGAGGAAAAACCGATTCAGTGGGTGGAAGCACTATTGGAGGGAAGCCGCCACGCGCGGTTGAGAGATCTGCACTGGAATAACTCGTCGGATAAGAACTGGCGTGTTGGAGGGCATCTAGTGGTAGCGCTTCCGCACTCGACAAATCGGAGGATTCTGCCACTAATGGGGGTTTCTCGCGGGAAGACACGCCGTAAAAAGGAACAAGGTGACAGATGGTGGTTCTGGTCGGAAAACACGCCGGAAAGAAGAACACGACGACAGGAAGCAAAAATCAGAAAACTAGAAAGGTTATTGCAACAACGAAAAAATAAAATGAAATTTGACAAAGGTGGTGTTGCCAACGACAAATGCCGCCGCCGGCAGTGGTGGTGAAGCATATAGACGAGGTCAGAAGATTAGAACCCGCTATAATACCATGTTGAATTTGTATGTATTTGTGTCTACAATAAAGCACACCCATATCTATTTATAATGTAAATAGAAATCAATTACAATTTAGAATAATAAAAGCTAATTAATACTCCATCCGGTCCACAATATAAGAAAAAATGTGAGTTTGATGGTCCACAATATAATAAATAAACATTATTTTCAAGGTGTATTAAATGTCCAATGTCAATTTACCCTTATTTGTTTAAAAAGAATGTTTACGAGATACATTTATTGCCTCCACTTTTCCATGTAGTTTAGCTTTATTACTTATAGGGTAGTTAATTAGGAGAATAAATTTAAATTTTATTAAAAGGGCAGTTTTGAAAAGAAAGTTGGATTTCAACTTTATTAATTAAAAATAACATGTTCCAATATTATTCCTTGCTATGTGAGATGTTTGGGTTTTTTTTTCTTATATTATGGATCCTATTTGATATGGAAAATCATATATGACATTCTAACAACAAGTATTAGTGTATATATTTTATATTAATATTTATCCATGTATATTAATTAGGACAAGTCGAATAACTTGGGATACTCATATTTGCCCATTCTGGGTTGTGATCGGTCATGGACACCCTAACTAGTATGAATGTGGAAAGCTTTTATGTGATTGTAGCTTCGTTGCCAGTCTCTAGAGTTGACTTTAGATGTATTCTAGTATCCCATTAATTCCTTCAACCCTAGTGTAATATTAAACATTTGTGATAAAAATTATAATTTCCAATCGAAGGATGTTGTGGTGGAATTTTCAGAGACTGTATGTGCTGTTGTTATTGGTTGTTTCTCCATGAATACAAATTTTTTCCTAGGGTGCAATCATTGTCAGTGAAATACTTTTGACGAATGTTGACATAATATTTGGCTTGTGTGACTCCCAATTGCTGGTGTTTGTTGCTAATGATTCATCTACTCTTCCTTGGATGTTTAAAAGTAGATGGATGAATTGTTTACTGAAAATTTCAATTATGAATTTTGAGTTACTCATATTTTTGGAGGGGGAACTCTCGCACCGACAAGCTTGCCAACTATAGAATTAATGTCTATCTCAAGATTGCTTTGGTGGAACAACATTTTAATTTGGCTTAAATACGTTTTTACCCTTTGCAAATTTTTTTTATTAAAAACCCTCAGAAATCAGCTTTTTGGTTTTAATTCTTACATTTGGATGGGCGTTAAAAAAACGTCTATGTAGCATTTTTAAATACGTTTTTACCCCTTGCAAATAAGGAGTGTTTTGCTTTTACCTCCTGAAAAAAAAAATCTAAATCCCCTTCTCTTCCTCAGCACCCACCCAACCTCATATTAACTTTTTCATCTCCAACACAAACCAACGCTTCCATATCAAACCAGAAGAAAAAAAATAAACTTTAATTTTAACATATAAACACACATATCACACATTTAAACATGAAGAAAAAAATGCAAGACATACAAAACACATAATCAAAGAATTTTAAAAAGTCAGAGATGCTGCATTGTAAATCATGTACTAGCTTGATTTGTTCATTGACTCATTTTTTAAATCACACATGTTTATTAAATCCATAAAACCTTGATTTTGAGATGAAGAACAATCCATAAAACTTGAAACAAACCCTAAAGTCAGAATCGAAATAAAAGTTAATTACATGTTGTGTTCATGGTTTGCTGGTTCTGTGTGTGAGAGAGAGACGAAGAAGATGAGTTCTGGTTTGATATGGAAGCGTTGGTTTGTGTTGGAGATGGAAAAGTTGATATGAGGTTAGGTGGGTGCTGAGGAAGAAGAAGGAGATTTAGATTTTTTTTTTTTGCAGAGGGTAAAAGCAAAACACCCCCTATTTGCAGGGGGTAAAAACGTATTTAAAAATGATACATATACGTTTTTTGTAACGTCCATCTAACAGAATGACTAAAACTAAAAAAGTTGATTTTGCAAGGGGTTTTTTTAAAAAATAATAATTTGCAGGGGGTAAAAGCAAAACACTCCCTATTTGCAGGGGGTAAAAACGTATTTAAACCTTTTAACTTTTATTAATTAAAGATATTTTTCCATGATAGATAAGGTCTTCCTTATTATTTTTATTTTTTTTTGAAGATTGTTTTGTAATGTTGCTAGAGATGCTCCCTTTTTATTTTTATTTCGATAATAAAATAGAGAGAGTACTCTTTTTATGTAACTTCTATTTGTAATGTTACTCCATTTTAAGTTTGGTAAGTTCATATGTGAATAAAATAATAATAATCATATTATTATTATTTTATTTTTTAATATTTGGCTAAATTAATTTGACTTTAGATCAAATTATATTTTTTGTCTCGTAAAATAATTGAACCGATCCAAATTGCACTGGTTCAAATCAATTGGTTCTGATTTTTTTCAAAAAAAGACAGCTGAATCAAACCAAATTGTGTGTGCTATCTTGTAATTTAAGCCCTGTTTGACACAAAGTTGCGGATAACGGGTAAACTACTAGCGAATATGAGATAAACTAAACATGGCGGATTGAGAAACTAGTTTATAACGGATGAGCGAGATAAAGCAGAGATAAAAAAATAGATTGAATTTAAAGTGTTTCATAAAATTAGTAATTGCATTAGCTTATAAATATACAATGACATAAATAAATATTTGTAATTAATGTTTAAATATGACAAAGAATATTCATTTAATATTTAAATACTCTTGCCAAATACTTATTTACCAACGACTCATCCGCTATAAACTATCTGCTATAAGCTAACGGATTGACGTTGTCATGGAGCTCCAACCCGAACCAAACCAGATAGGCAACACCATCATAGTTACTTACTCAAACTGTCAGCCAGAATCCAAGCAAGTGAGTTTTATGGTAAATTCACATTGGACAGACCGCCTGAGTCCACAAAACAGGGGTCGCTTTAACCGCCAGTTTCCAAATAAAATCTATGGGGGCGGGAAATTACACTTATTACTTCCCTTTTCTATTTTCTTTTTCTTTCTTCTTTTCCTTCTATTCTATCTTCACCATTCCACTATTCTCAATACCATCTAAACAGCCCATAGTTTCACATTTCTCTTTCTACCTCTTCATATTTATTATTATTATTATTTATAAGCTTTATATCATCTTCAACTTTAATCCTATCTTCCAAACATAACATAATAATAATATCCTTATTTCATTTTTGACAGTTTTTAAATTCTGGGTATTTTTCTTTTTTCTCTTCTCAATCCAAAAGTCTAACCAAAACAGTTTCCAGTGGGCTAGCTATTAGAAAATCTCATTGCTTCTTTTTCTATATGTGAAAGTACAAAAGTGATCAAGTAAAAAGAACTGAAGCTTATATATATTTAAGTATTCAGTTAGGAGATTTAATTCAGATTTGAAGGGAAGAAAAACAATTGTTATTGGTAATGGAAATTGAGCAAGGTGGAGAGAGAGTTGGAGTTGGACATGTTAACAAGGTTGGTTATATGAAAAGGGTAACTGCAAAGAAGAGAAAGCCTTACAGAAGGGTACTTAATAAGAAGCCAATTAATCCAAGTGTTCCAATCCCAAGGGCACTTCAGGAATTATTTCATTCATGCAAACAAACATTCATAGGCCCTGATACTGTTCCTTCACCACAACATGTTCACAAACTTCGTTACATCCTAGGTATGATCATGATCAATCATCATATATATAATTATTTCTTTATGTTTAAGTATAGAGTATATATATCTATTGATATACCCCTTTTGAGGGAGAGTTTTGTTGTGTTCCTATACACGATTCGAGAGATTAGTCTCTACGAGGATACCTGATTTAAAAAAAAATCGTTTTGTTATACCAAGTTTTCCTTTCTTCTACAAGTGCACTAATAGTATTCACATATAATATAATCTAGTACATTTGTAATATGGATTTGCAATTTATTTTCTATGATGTTGATTTTTAATTCATAGATAGATGTCTAATTTTATGTGATGTTCTGATTCTTTAATAATCAGATAGCATGAAACCAGGAGATGTTGGATTAAGTAAAGATCTGCAGTTCTTCAAGCCAGGAAATATTATCAAAGAGAATCAAAGGGTCACCTACACTACAGTCTACAAGTGTGACAATTTCTCTGTAAGTGTTACATTGCAAGCTCTTAAATCGCGCGGTCATTGCGTCACGATTTTTGATATTGTTGAGAATCACAAATCGATGCGGCTTGCGATTCTTGATCGCAATGCAGTCGCAGAGACATCAAAAATCTAATGTTGCCCTCTTAGATTACTCATTAGTCACCAATGCAATTGCTAGTGTGGTTCACATAATTAATTTATTTTCATTGGTATTGATATGTGCAGCTATGTATATTTTTCCTACCAGAAAGAGGAGTCATTCCATTACATAACCACCCTGGCATGACTGTTTTCAGCAAGCTTCTATTAGGACAAATGCACATTAAGTCCTATGATTGGGCTGATCCTGATTCCTCTCACAATTTGTTGCAACAACCATCAAAATGTAAGTTCTCTCTCTTTCTTTCCTTTAAATTAAGGCCCGCGTTTGCGATCTTAAAATTTTTTATGTCTCAGCGACTGCAATGCTGCCATAATTGAGACTGCATCAGTCGTATTTGATTGCAATTTTCTGTAATCACAATATCAAGGATCATGACACGAAACAATCGTGACATGATCCTGATTGCGACTAGGATTTAAAACCTTGTTCATGAGCTGTTTTAGTTCTTTGAAAATTTACACATTTTCTGATTTTTTTTGCAGTGAGATTGGCTAAGTTGAAAGCAAATGATGTATTCACAGCACCATGTGATACTTCTGTGTTGTTTCCAACAACAGGAGGCAACATTCATGAATTTACAGCTATAACTCCATGTGCTGTTCTTGATGTAATTGGTCCTCCTTATTCTAAAGAAGATGGCCGTGACTGTTCCTATTACAGAGATCACCCTTTTGATGCTTTTCCTAGTGAGTAACACTTTCATATTTGTTGATTACCAAAACATCTTCATATTGTTTTTGCTTAGGATTACATCGATTCTGTTTACCGCGGAAATTGAACACGAGAGTATTGGGTCGACCCCGTGTCCCAGCCCAGCCCAGGGAAGATTAAGCCACTGGGCCAACGGTGTTGGTTTATTGTCGATTTTTAATGTCGAAATAACATTTCTTAATGAAAACAAATATGTTATTGTTTGGATGAGGTGGCATCAACACTTTACAAATGTATCTAGCTAATTAAGGATGTATACAATTGTACATATTATTATTGCTGTCTCTGACCAAATATCAATGATTTATGTTGCAGGTGAAGAAGAGAATGCTAAGGTGAAGGACAAGAGTGAAAGCTACGCATGGTTAGAAGAAATTGAGATGCCAGAAAATTCTCAAATGGATGGAATTGAGTATCTGGGTCCTCCCATTACTGAAACACCTTTCTAGTTTTCTACATTTCCATATATACAAAGTGCTACATGCAACCCTTTTTCCTTTTCCTATGTGTCCATACCTTAGAATCAATCAATGTGCTTGTGTTGGTTTTTTGCTTTTTTTTTTTTGTGCTCATAAATTATACGTTGAAAAGGATATATATAGCTGTAATTCTTTCTTTCTCTTGCTATATATAAAAAACAACAGGAAAATGATTGTTGAGTAGAGAAAAACCATGGGCTGGTTTGGTTTAGTTCCAAATGGTCAACTTTATCGGAAAAGTGGTGAACATGGTTGGATTGTTTATGGAAAAGCCATCCATCCATGCATGTGGCTAAGGTCAAATTTATGCGTTTCTCGAGATATATTTATATATATATATATATATATATATATATATATATATATATATATATATATATATATATATATATATATATATATATATATATATATATATATATAACTAATGGATTTTCCATGTCACCATCCACATAGTATTATGACACGTCACTAATTACATCATCAATAATTTTATTTCACATCATCAAGTTAATTCGCTGAAATATACACAAAAAATGTCAAAGCAGGGAATCGAACCCATCCCTTCTTGAATTCAGTGCAATTCTTAACCAAGTCGACTACCTAACTCTATTGTTTCATAAGTGTAACACATTATTGTTAAACCATTCTTCATTGTTATTTTAAATAAAAATAAAAATCTTGGTACATTATTTTATATCTCTATGATATATAACTATGGATCTTCCATGTCACCATCCACATAGTATGACACGTCACTAATTACATCTTCAACGATTTTATTTCTCATCATCAAGTTAATTCGCTGAATATATACCAAAAATGTCAAAGTTATCATCAATAGACAAATTATGTATTACTATTTAGGGTTTTAGATATTAATTCTTTATATAATCTTAAAGTTTTTTATATAAACATTGCATCTACGAATAAGACTAGATTTTTCATATTCTAATAATCTCCTGAGTGTTAGTTTGATATGGAATGTACATATATTAAATCAAAATTAACATTTAAATAGTCAAATAATATATAAAATATTAACTATATATATAAAAATAAATAAATGTATAAACATATATATTATATATCATAATGAATGGATAAAAATTGGTGTACAAAGAAATCGACGTGTCATATAACACACGAAAACATACAACTGCATTTTTAAAGGTGCCAAAAAATAATTTAAAATTTTATGACAAAATGAGATGTATACCCGTGTGCTTTTCTATATACTCATTCAGAATACATTAGATGATAATCATATTTTCATCGGTTTCAATTTTCGTTTTAGTACTTTGTTTGAATACTTTTATATTAATTTTCCTTCATTTAATTATTACAAAACATTATAAGACAGAAACAAAAATCCTTTTAGGACAAAACCCCACATCCCATTTGAAATTATAATATATAATTTTATTTTATATATATATATATATATATATATATATATATATAAATCTAAATTTAATTTCCTACTATTATATAAATATTTAAAATAGTTGAATTACCTTACGGTGTTTAAACAAATAAATTTCGACACGTC
Source organism: Oxytropis ochrocephala (assembly GCA_020916435.1). NCBI lineage: Eukaryota > Viridiplantae > Streptophyta > Magnoliopsida > Fabales > Fabaceae > Oxytropis > Oxytropis ochrocephala. Next base: position 88,418,050 of record CM037091.1, read on the forward strand.
TTTTGTATTGGAGTAAATTATACTATATATATATATATATATATATATATATATATATATATATATATATATATATATATATATATATATATATATATATATATATATATCATGCGTTAGCATCCACATGTTATTGCCACGTCCCTACTATTTTAACTAAGCCACATAAGTTGTTCACGTCAGAAATAAAAAAAACAAATAAAAACATAAATTAAAAAAACAAATTAAAAATTGCAAATCAAAGTGAAAGCCCTAATTCCCTTTTTCTCACTCTCAGAATGCAACACTCGACACTCTCTCTCTACTTTCTGAAAAATCTCAATGCATAGAATGAGAAAGAAGAGAATCGCGAACGAAGAGAAGAGGTCAAGGAAGAGAGAAGAAACGGTGGTCCTTAGTTACTTCTCGTTCTCGGTTGAGCTTTGTCCAGAGGTCACTCATTTTGATGTGTACCTTTTCTTCACCTCTTTTTAGATTTTTATTTTATTTTTATGTATGTTACTGTTGTCAAACACTTTGTTCCTAGTAGCAGTATATATATAAGTCAGAGGTTTGAACAATTATGATTCATTTGTTCTTCAAGCGATTACGTCGAGGAAGAAACTCGGTTCCTCGATGGATTTCTTATCTCTTCTAAAGAGTGTTAAGATAGGTGTGAGAGCAACGTGTGGTTTGGATTATTTAACGGCAGAAAACATAAAGGATAGCAGTAAAGATAAAAAGTAAAGACTTTGCGATAAAAATAGTAGATTTGATTGATTGATGTGTCTACAAATATGTACCGTTCTACACTATATATATATATATATATATGCATGCATGAGCCTTCATTAGCCACTACTCAATAGTCAATCCTATAATTGCTCACTGTTGGATCAACTAAGATCAACGTCTATGATTATCCCTATTCTCTAAAAACTCGGAGCTATTTCTTTCACGACATTACTAGCACGGGTTAGTGGGGTAAAACCCTAGTCGCTCCTATTTCTATGGCGCTCTGACGTTCATTGATCTTAACTGTTGTGTCCACGTGCATTGAATACTTGCGCTCCAGGCAAGTATTCTTTGCCTCAACTAATATCTCTATTTTAATATCTACTATAATATACTAATCAACTAGAATAATTAATTGAAATTACGAGATAACTGCAATGATATATAAAAAACACGGGATAACTGCAGTGATATATAAAAAACACGGGATTGATATTTGCCATTGATAATTTTAATTTTTTAAGACTACTATAAACCTACTATCTAAAAAAACAAGAAGACTTAATGACTATTTAAACTACTAATTAATATAAAACAAATATTTCTTACTGATAATTTACTATCTAACTTTTACTATCTACTATAATCTACTAATGAACTAAAATAATCAATTGAAACTACAAGATAACTGTACTGCTATATAAAAAAACACGGGAATCTCATTCTAATGCTCTTGTTTAGGATGTAGAGGTCCAACCGAGGTGGAATGTGCCTCTTATTCACTAGATCAACTGATCAAGTGCAATTTAAATACAACTGTTTTCCTAGTTTGGAACAAGATTGGGAGGTTGGTGTCTTCGAAACCACTTTAGAGATTTCATATTCGCAACTTGAGATTGATGTTTAGCAACTTTATCTCCTTTGGAAGCTGAAGTTTAGATCCTTCTTAAATCTCTTGATTGGGTCGCCGATTAGAATCTCTGAGCCATAACCTTTGAGATGTGCTGCAAGAAAGTGGTCGATGATGCTTATGCTATGAACCCAGATTGATCTAAATATGGTTTATTAGTAACTATGTGTAGATTCGTTATTGGTTTAAACAACGATTACAAAGTTGTGTTTGTGAAGCGATCAACAAATGGTACTACTCCTATTTTAGCACGATCATCTACAACCTATGTGTTGGAACCAGATGGATCCAAAAGCAAAAATCCTATAATTGGTATTGAAGTTAGCAAATAATATAGTAGAACAATTTTAGCCTAATTCATCTTATTGAGTGTACATGATATATTCAAGATCACCATCAACAGAAGATCAATGCGCGTATTCAATTACTGCTAAAGCATCTGAATTGGTTAATTGGTTTTTGTCTATATTTGTCTAATTTTTTTATCCATATAACATTAGTTATTATTATTTTTTGACAATGTCTATCTAATTAATTTAACAAAAAATACCTAGTTGTCTAAAATCAATTAGTAAAATTATTTCCATTGAGAAACTAGTTGAAGAAGCGCCGCTGATTTTTCACCACTTCTTTCCTCCACAGCTTCCGCGTCGCCGTCTTTTGGTCGGTGACCCCGGCTGCTTCTTCACTGCTTCCGCCGTCTTCTTCTTCTTCCCCGAAGGTAACTGATTTGTCTTGTTCTAGTTTGTTGCAATTGCAAAAATCTTAAATCTGTAACTCATCCTCCATGGTTCCGTTGCCATGTGGCCGGCAGTGGATTGAATTAGTGCCATTAAAATGAGCGTCTCGTAATAAATTGAATTAGTGCCATTAAACTCTTGTATTACGAGCTTGCTTTTATTTATTTGTTAGCGGAATAGGAATGAAACTGATTTTAGGTTATAATAATAGAAAACCAAATTGACAGTTTTGATCATCATAATATGACATGACATGACACTAGTTGTTTAAAACACTGTATTCCTAACAGCCGCAGAGACCCTAAAACACACCCAACTCAGCTCCACTCTTGAAGTCGAATCCGACCAAGCAGTTGTGGAAGCTGCCTTAGTGCTTGCAACGATGAAGGTGGTCGCATTGGTTAGCGGCGGCAAAGACAGCTGCTATGCCATGATGAGGTCCATCCACTATGGCCACCAGGTTTTTATTTTTTATTTTGTTTTTATTTAAATATATAAAAATCAATTATCGTATTATTAACTTTTACTATTTGATTTGGTGTTTCATAGATTGTTGCATTGGCAAATTTGATGCCGGTTGATGATTCTGTTGATGAGCTCGATAGCTACATGTACCAAACCGTATGCCTCATTCCCATTTTCCTCTTTCACTATCTACACTACAAGTTTCTTTTTGGGGTCAATTTTCATAATGAGAATTTCTTTTTGAAAAATTCAGCTAAACTGTTAGAGGGCTACCATCACCTCTTTTATATATATATATATATATATGTGTGTGTGTGTGTGTGTGTTTTTCCATTCACGTTTGAGAATGAAAATATGCTGCTCAATGTTTTCCACAGGTTGGGCATCAAATTGTCACCGGCTATGCTGAATGTATGGGATTGCCATTGTTCAGGAGGCGAATCCATGGATCCTCAAGGCAAGCCTTCTAAGCATAAATCAAAACCAATTATTGTTTTGCGCGTTTTTCTGCATATTTTTTCTATTTTGAATTTGAATAACATTCATAATTCTCTTTATTACTTTTTTGATTCAACTTTCAAGTTTCCTCGTAAATACTAGAAAGAATTGAAAGAATTAAAAGAATAGCAGAAAAGAGAAGGGAGGAAGGTGAAAAACATAAAAGAAAGGGAAAAGGAGGAGGCATGAGTCCTGTTGCCGCACTGGTGGTCATTTGTCTCTGTTGTGTGCGGCATGTCCCTGCGGTGGGTCATAGACTCACAGCTTCCTGTTGCTGCAGGGAGAATAGTGCTCTGTCTCTCAATATTGTATAAACCGATAACCTTTGTAAAGATGTATTCTGTATCAAACTTTTAATAGGCAAGTCAATAGTGATTATTAAATCCTTGATTCTAAATATGTGTTTGTTAGGATATAGAATCAAGGGGAATTGGAGTAGTTAAGAGTTGGTAGAGCGTTAGAGTATGTTATAGTTTGTTAGAGTTGGTTGTTAGTTAGGTTATTTGATAGGGAGGTGAACGATACTGTGAGGCCTCCAATTTGGAGGGTGTATGTGAGGAAGAATAGGAGACAGAAAGAGAATGCTGATGTGGCTAGGAATGTAACTGAATTATGAGTGCGTGAGCACTAGTGTGAGCCAGGGGTATATTTGTGGGGTTTGTTTTAGGAGAGAGGTATTCAGAAAGTTTGTTACTGATGTATTGGCAGAGAGAGAGATCCTCTTCTCTGTAGGAGCTTGGCTCTTGGCAGCTTAGGAACCTTTCCTAGCTGAGTTCATATTTCATTCAATAATACATATTACCTCCTCCATATTTCTGTTGCATTTACTTGATTGTTTCTGTTTTCCTATTATTATTAGTTAATTGGTCTTTAGAGAAATATCTTGTATATTAGGAGGTGAATGAGATAGAGGGAAACAGATTCAGATTTGTAAAAGTTTTGCGAATTAGAGCAGTGGCTCTGCCAGAATATATGAATTTATTCAATATATCTTTTTATAATGTAAATCATATTTTCTTGATAGGCATCAGGAACTTGGTTATAAAACTACACCAGGTGATGAAGTTGAAGATATGTATATTTTATTACGTGAAGTGAAAAGGCAGATACCCTCGGTTACTGCTGTGTCCTCTGGAGCCATTGCATCTGACTACCAGAGATTGCGTGTGGAAAGTGTATGTTCAAGGTTAGGCCTTGTTTCTCTGGCATACTTATGGAAACAAGATCAGTCCTTGCTCCTTCAGGAAATGGTAATTGTGTTTTGGAGTATTTGCAGTATAATTGATAGTAATGCATGTATACAGTTATGTATTAGGATTTTAATCTTTTCCCAATGTTCAAATAATTCCAACTCTTTTTTGTCCTAACCAGATTGCAAATGGAATTTTGGCTATAACTGTGAAGGTATAACATTGTTTCTTTTACTTTTAATGTTTATTGCTCTTTGTTATTTTTTTAATTTGTGCTCATTTTTAATTTGTAAATGGGAAGACAACTTATGTTCTTGTCATGGTTCTTACTTATCATACATGTAGAGAGATCTTACTGTTGTTTGATCTTATTGAGCATCTTGACTGATATATCAATTGACAGCATTTAAAGGTTTCCTGGTGCCAATGCTTCCATGTAAAGTAATCTTTAAAAGAGGGTTGCTTTGAATGTAAGGTTGGTGAGTATGAGACGAGTGACCTGCAACCTTAAAACAGAAAGAGTTATTCAAGTGAAGCTATTTCCTTTTACAAAGGAATTATTATGTTCAACCTTTTTTTGCATGTTCTTGGATAGCTGTTTGTTTGGAATTTAATGCTTTATCTATGTTGCAAGGTAGCTGCCATGGGTTTGGATCCTGCAAAGCACTTGGGTAAAGATATAGCCTTCTTAAATGCTTATTTGCATAAATTGAAAGAGTATGTCAAGTATATTCACCTATCCTTTTTCTTTTGTAAATATCTGTATAAATTCTTTCCATGTTTATTAAATAATGCAACTATTTGGTGTTCATACATATCCATTTCATGCTATACTTTTACGTAACTCTTTTTTGCAGGTTGTATGGAATCAATGTCTGTGGTGAAGGAGGGGAATATGAAACATTAACTCTTGATTGCCCCCTATTTATGGTAAGTCCATACTGTTATTCTGTTGTTAACTGGAAATTGTTTCTTGTTTTTGGATCTATCGTTGCTTTTATTTAGTTTATACCTGGCTGGTTCAGTTCACATTCCCAATTTCGTATGATTGTCCATAAAATTGATCTTGAGAATTCAATCTTGTGAGTATACTGCTGCTGCTATAAACTAATAATCAATATTTTTCTTCCATTTTCTTATGCTATTTATGTGTTCCTTAAAATTTTCAGAATGCTTGCATTGTGCTTGATGAATATCAAGTTGTGATGCACTCTTCAGATTCCATAGCTCCTGTTGGAGTCCTCCATCCCTTGGCATTTCATTTGGAAAATAAGTTAGACGTTCAGTCTCTGAAATCACAAGAAGAAATACATGACAGTTGTGTGCAGAAGCTAGGATCTGTGATTGAAGTGTATGATAGTCTAGAAAGATGTGGAGCCACGTGCAAGCCTGTTGATTGCACTGATCCAGTTGATGGTGTAGAACATAAATTTAACATTTCAAGAGCAAATAACAGCAGCACATTCTCCATATGTTGCTGGTTGCAAGATTCATGCAATGGTCATAATCATTCTTCTTTACTTTTTCTGATTTATGTTTTTTTTGAATGATTTAAGTTGTGTCTTGCTCTTCCACATTATTTTTTCTTTGCCACATTTTGTTCTTATTTCTTTAGAGCAGGTGCACAGGAGGATTTGAAGATTGTTTTGAGGAAAGTTGAATCACTACTAGCGGACATTGGTTTTGGCTGGCGAGCGTCATCTACATTCATCTTTACATTGATGACATGAATAAGTTCTCCGAGGCAAATGAGACTTACGTGAAGTTTATAACACAGGAGAAGTGCCCATTTGGTGTCCCATCCCGTAGTACAGTTGAAATGCCTCTAGTAGAAATGGGTTTTAGTAGAGCATACGTTGAAGTTTTGGTGGCAAATAACGAAGATAAAAAAGTTTTGCATGTGCAGAGTATTTCCTGCTGGGCGCCTAGTATCATTGGGCCATACAGCCAGGTAAACCCCATTACTATCTGCAGTCAATTATTTATTGATAAAACAGCAAGATTGCATATGTTATCTGTATCCCGTTTCATTATATCTTTGTAAGGAATGACTTGGTTTGGGACACTACTGATAGAAGTTGAAGCATGAATGCTGCCTCTTATATACTTTCTAATCCTCGTACTTGCAGGCAACCTTGCATGAGGGTATACTTCACATGGCTGGTCAGTTGGGACTCGACCCTCCTACAATGAACCTTTGCAGTGGAGGCCCTGAGGTTGAACTGGAACAGGCACTGAAAAACAGTGAAGCGGTGGCAAAATGTTTTAATTGCTCAATATCTACATCTGCAATTGTTTTTGTTTTATACTGTTCTAAAAATATCTCACCTTCGGAGAGACATGATATTCAGAAGAATCAAGAAACAATCCTCAGACAGATGAAGATCTCCAATTTACAAGAATGTGACTCACACAAGACATTAGAACCTATTTTCGTTTATGTCCTTGTTCCTGATCTGCCTAAAAGGTACTGTAGGGTATCCCACACGTCTCTAATGTTTTAGCAATGTATCTGGTTTGGCATTAAACTCTCATGGATCTGCTAAAGCTGCCTGATCTGAAGGGGAAAGAAAAATGCACATCTATTTAGCTCATTTGATTTAAGACACTGTCAAACCGTGTTATCTAGATTCTATTTTTGTGTTGGGAGGTTTTTATTTATTTTTTGGGGGGGGCGTTAAAAAATGATTATAAGTGAATGTTCTTTTTTTGGTTTTGTGGGTAAATCCTCACAGTATTTATATAATGGATGCTAACATTTGCTTGGTATCTACACTTGATGGCTTTCCAGAGCGTTCGTAGAAGTTAAGCCTATTCTTTTTGTTGAAGATGATAGAGATGTAGAGATTGAGACGACAACAGAAAGATCTTGTTCAAAGACATCATGTTATTGGGGTTTCAAGCAGGAAATTTGGCATGATTATTGCGTTCAGAAATGTGTGATTTCTGGAAAGATATGCGCCATTATATTGTCTATTACAAGTGAGCTAGCTGCAAAGATATGCTCTGAGTCTTTGCCTGCTGATTATGTCAATAATGGTCAACATTCTCTACCGAAGGCACATATGGAGCAGTTATCAAGATTCTGCATTTATCTTCTTGACAAAGTTATGACAGATAATGACTTTGCCTGGGAAGATATAATGGTTAGCACATTTCTTAAATATCATATACTAAATTGATTTTATCTTATTTTAGTTGTGCATTCAGTACAAACTCATTTCTTGATTTCTAAATGATTTTCATCGATAACCTCCATTCTGGATTGTACTTTCTTCCTCAAGTCCTTTTGGGGAGGGAGATACAGAAAAAGCATGAAGTCCCATGCATTCTTTAACATTTTTTTAAGCCCCAGATAATTATGTGGCTCATTTATGTTCTTTATAGGCGTAACCATTCTGGCAGTTTAACATTTCAAATTCTCTTATCATCTCACGCAGAGTTTAAGGTTCTACATCCCTGTAAGCCTTGCAATGTCAGTGGAGTTATTACAGCTTATGTTCAGCAGTGCACTTTCTGAAATGAGTCATGGGAAAGTTCAAAATTGTGAGGAGCCAATCTTCAACATAGTTCCTGTCTTAGGTGCTGGGAGATCTGCATCCATGGATGATATAATCACCTGTGAATTACTGGCTCGGAAATCCTGAGTGTGCTTTTGAAAATATTCTGTAGTGGCTTAAGGGATTCAAGGGGTGGTTTAGTTGCTGTCCAGTTTACCAGCTGATGCACAAGGTTTTTCCTTTATAAGAATTGGAATAACATTACAGAATGAGATTTTTGCTCTTATAAAGGTTTTTCCTTTATAAAAGCAAAAAACAAATATGGATTCACTGGGATAGGTTGGCGATTAGGAAGGAATGAGATTTTACTCATTTAAGTTCTGTTGATGACTTGGTGCATAAAAAGAGTTGGGCAAACTACAATGATCTGCCCCAAGTTATGAAGAGACTCTTTTAATTTTATGAACTACATAGCTGTATGGAAAGGTTGCACTAAGGAAGTATAATTTTATAAAAATTCGCAAATGTCTTGCTCAAAATGTAATTTAAGTAGTTAGATGCTGTGTAAACTTACATTTAGTTTTTTTGTTGTTAAAATTATAATGAGGTGTTACTCATCGACTTCTATTAATGTATTTTTTACATGCTTTTCTCCTTTTGGAAAAGTAATAGAAACAGGTCACTTTGTTCTATCCATCATCACTCTTCCCTTTTCTTTCTTTCTCAAAAAGTGGAGATGTGAACGATATTTTATTGATTATCTCAGTTGTAATGTTGAAAACAATGTCTCCAATCTTAAATAGGTGTTTGCTTTTCCCACACCCCCTCCTATTCTTTCACACTCCTTAACTCCAAATATTCCAAAAATACCCTTAAGTAGAGTGCGTGTTTTCACTGATTCGGGGATGGGCAACCAAATATATTCGGTTAAGGTCAACCGAACAGGTAAAAAAGGTGAATGTGGTGTGAGTCCATTTTTTGTAATAAAATAGGGTGTTCGAACACCCTCATGCGAACCTGTTCGCATGACCTCGTTCGAACAAGTGAAATTACGAACAAGAGGGCGTGAAGTCAAGATTTAACACACACGAACAATGTCATTCGAACCTGTTCGAAGACCCATGTTCGAACAGGTGAAATTTCGTGAAAAAAAAAAGAGGTTTTTGTTGGCCTTTTGGCTTTTTTTTTATACCCTTATATTTTGTGTTTTGAGTAGGAGGGGGTGTGGGAAAGCAAACACCCTTAAATAAAGACATTTTTTGGTCACTATTTTATTTTAAATAAAGACATAGGCGTTTGCTTTTTCCACACCCCCTCCTATTTCAAAACACACCCCATAAGGGTGTGAAAAGACCAAAAGGCCACCAAAACCTCTTTTTTTCACAAAATTTCACTGTTCGAACACGGGCCTTGAGCAGTTCGAATGACATCGTTCGTGTGTGTTAAATCTTGACTTCACACCCTCTTGTGTGTAATTTCACTGTTTCAACGAGGCCATGCGAAGCGAGTTCGCATTGAGGTGTTCGAACACCCTATTTTATTACAAAAAATGGACTCTCACACCACATTCACATTTTTTACCTGTTCGGTTGACCTCAACCGAATATATTCGGTTGCCCATCCCCGAATCGGTGAAAACACACACTCTACTTAAGGGTATTTTTGGAATATTTGGAGTTAAGTGGTGTGAAAGAGTAGGAGAGGGTGTGGGAAAAGCAAACGCCAAGACATAAATGGTTGTGATTGATTTATGGGCTTTTTTTAACGATGCTTGTGTTTGGTTTGGAGTTCCCATTTTGATTTGGGCTTAGGCCCTGATACCTGCACCCCTTATTTTTGGTTTTTACTTTTCCCACACTCCCTCCTACTCAAACACACCCATTCAAACTTAAAAACCCCAAATTACCCCCAATTAAAAAAATTCCAAAATAAAAAATCCCCCCCCCCCCCACTAACCCTCACACCCCTTCACACCCTCACTCCTCTCACTTTCCCCACCCCAACCGAACCCTATCTCTCACTCTCCCTCTCAGTCAACTCTCCCAAACTCACTCAATCTCCCCCAATCTCTCACTCAATCTTCTCCACAAACATCCTCAAGAGCACCAGGGTTATCTTCGCCTCCTCTCACCCTCTCCATTCCTTCCATTTTCATCAAGGTATGCCTCCCCCCCTTCACTGCATTTGGGTTTTTTCCTTCTCTGGAAAACTAGTCTGTTCGAACGACTTTCATGCGAACAAGTGAAAACGAAAGTGTTCGAACAAGGCCATTCAAACACCATTCGTATGGAGTTATATGAATCTGTGGTGTTTTGACTTGTGAAACTGGCCTGTTCGAACAGGTGCGAATGGGGCTGTTCGAACACTCGTTTGACAGTACAATTTCTGTTCCTTGGCTGGATTTAGTGATTAAATGGTTTAATTGATTGTTTTAATTAGTGATTAATTGGTTTAATTGTTGTTTCAGATATGGTGAAGTCTTGTGGCGGTAATTCGCAACAACCATCCGAGCGAGCTGGTAGGACACCTCCTACGGTTTCAGAACGCAAAAGGAGGCAAGATGCTGCTGAACCTTCCCGGGGTAGGGGCAAGTTTGATGCCCCTCCTCCCCCGCCTTCGGTTGATGATGTTAGTGCTGAGGATATTGGTCAGGACATTGCGTGATGCTCAATATCCGACATTTGAGCTGGCTGGCCTTTCTGGTGATGTTCCTTCATCATCTGGACATCAGCAGGCTGCTGCACATGAGGAGGAGGCTGCTGCTTCTAGGGCCACATTCCCATTTCCTGGTGGACTGCAAGATGGTTCAATATTGCCCAATTACGGGGCGCATACTCTAACAGATTTCTACGCTGGCGAGGTAAGTTATTGTTATATAATAGAGTGTTGTAAATTTGTTTCTTATGTTGTTGAATATTTTGGCTTATTGTGCCATTTGTCAATGCAGGTTCGGTCCGATTTAAATACGATTCCTGTTGCACCCCGAAAAATCTGGTTTGGACTTCTCGTTTGACAACGTGGAAAATAGTAGAGCCGCCACCAATATTTATTTAGGGAAACATTGAAAAAACCTTTTTTGGAAAAGCGGATGGTCTTTTGAAAACTCAGAGATGTAGGTTCGGGGGTCGGTTAGGTGCGGGGAAGATATTAGCATCCCGCACCTCCTTTCTACTGAAAGGGAACCATTAACTTGATGTGTGATTTAGGAAAAGTTGATATGAAATGATTTTTGTTCTACTTCTTTTCTTTTCTTTCCTTTTCTTTTTATTTCATTTGAGAAATTGTTTTATTAAAAATGGGGGAAAGAAGAATATTTTTGGTATCTTTGAAAAGCGGAACAAAACAAAGATTTTTTTTAAAGGTGCTTGATTGGCAGTGTGACTCGCTCCTACGCATACCTCACCGAGATGAGGATCAAAGCTACGTAGTTCTCGCCTTTTGGTTTTGAAAATATTTTTGTGTTTTATCTTATTTAATTTTTTGGAGCTTTTGAAATAAGACTCAAGTGTTCACGAATACCAAACAAGCAAGGACTTCGAGTGGCGTTCATTACTAACTTGAAAGAAAAGAGTTGAAACCGGTAACCAGTCAAGCAAAGGCTTCGAGTGATTACAAGTAACAACGTTTTATTATCTATTTTTTTGAAATTGTTTTGGAAAAGGGCGGGCATCGGTGATAATTATCACTAATAGCTCATGTTATTTTTGAAATTTGAATTAGTTTGTGTTTGATTAAGGTGTGGGAGCTTCCATAATAGTCAAACAAGCAGAGGCTTCGAGTGACTACCACTAATAACTCCTCATTAGCGATCAAACAAGCAAAAGCTTCGAGTGATGACTAATGATTTATTTAAGAAAATGCCCTAGGGTTTTCATTGGAAAAACATTTGATTTTGATTTGAAAACTATAGTTTAGAAAAGAGTTTGATTTGGAAAAAGATTTTGGAAAACAAGTAGAACACTTCAATCAACTCCAAATCCATAACCAATATACAAAATGAATGAATGAAGTTCAACATATTCACTAATCAAGCAATCATGAACATGTTGATAATCAACTAAGATTAAGCATGTCAATACAATCAAGAGATTTAATTGTCAAAGCACTAGTGCAAAATTGACTTTAGGAAGCACCATTTAGCATCGGTTGTTTGAAAAGCCCATACTAAATGTAGAGGCGGTGGCAATTTTGTAATTACGTGGAACTTTTCAATTTTCGCGCCTACTTTTAGCATCAATTATTTGTACAACCGATGCTATACATTTAGCATCAGTTGTCTATACAACCGATACTAAAGGTCTCATTTAGTTTGTTCACTCACGTGAAAAAAAATCACGCTCTCTCTTCTTGTTCTCTCTCACTCACTCAATACTCAACCTAATTGAATTGTTTTTCCAAATCTCGTTTCCTCATTCCTGATAGCGCACAGGAAGCTTGCTCATTGTGTTAGGGTTTTATTCCAGTTTCTTTGTTGTGATGTTGCCGGTAGTATTCATCTAAGGTTGCTAACATTTCTCTCCAAAAAAAAACTCCCTTTCTTTATTTGCACAAGTTTGTGAAATCACACCGTGCTCTCCTCAAGGTTGGTTTCGAAGAAGGCGATTTCGTTTCGAACACCAAAAATCACGCCGTGCTCTCCTTTACGGCGATTTCGTAAAGGTTCGTGGCTATCCTCAGGGTTCAATAACTTTTATTAGGGTTTTTACTTCTTTTAACTTTAAGATTAACACAACGACTCCCAAAAATTTCTGCAACAGAGCATTGATGTGAGGATTGCACTCAAGAATCTTTAGATAAACACTTCGTCGGTTTGGTGATGAAGCTCAAAAATGGTTTTCGAGGAAATCTCCGCATCTCTTGTTGAGCGAAGCGTCGCCGCTCTCCTCCACATCCTTCGCACCACTTGCGACGTCATCCGCTTCCGTGATGACGCCGTTTCTCTCCGTTCTTCTGTCTCCTCCATCTTCCAAAAACTCAAGAAGGTCTGCATCTCTGTCTTCATCTCAACTGATTCATATTCATTCTTCTATTTGATAACTGTCATGGCTTTGTAGCTTAATTAGTGCAGAAATGTTATATTGTAGTAGGTTTTTTGTTTGTGTTTTTATCTTTCAATTTATTATAATTTGGATCGTGAAATTCTCTCATTTCATCGCTTGATTTTGATATTCCAAAGTAGAGTTTAATAACTGATGAGACATTATTACAAATCATGTCATATGCTAGTGAATTAATGAACTGAGATTCTAAAATGTGTGTTGAGATCTGAATGTGAGTGAGCACCAGTTAATTTGCATTTACCTTTTTCATTCTCAATTTTGTGGTTATTTTATTTTTAGGCAGAGAGATCATCTGCTGAATCTGTAGTGGCCCTGGCTAAAGTTTATGTTGTTAAGCAGAGGATGGAAGCTGCTTATGAAACATTGCAGGTAGAGATTGATAATTTGCATATTGATAAGTTGTTACATTGTTAGCTAGCTCATTATGATTATCTATAATGAGGCAAACTCTTTTTTGGCTTGTCTATGGAATTGTGTCATGTGTAATCTATGGTTTGTCTGATATGAGAGAATTATCATCATGTACTAAGTGAAGATAAGTAATTAGTTAATAAGTTTTTATTTGTTATTGAACTAAGATTCTAAAGTGTATGCAGAACCATTCTCTCCATAGGCATTGCAGCTGCAGTAGGTGGGAGGGAATGCTTTCATCAGTTTTTATTCAAGCAGCAAAATGAGTCATGCACATTCTCATATGGGCTCGGGTTTGTTATTTTCCTCCTCTTTATTATACGTAGTCCTTTATCCTTTCTTGCAACTTGTATGAATTTTTGTATGTAGCAAAATGAGGCAATCATTTTCTGTCTATATAGGTTGTTCCAAAAGTCATAATAAGTATATTATTTTTCCTCTAGCTTGTGGCATTGTTGAACTTCAATGCTAACTTTCTAGGTCCATCTGAGGGATTATATTTACTTTTGCCTCACATGTTTTCAAAATTAGCATGCTCTTGAGGAAATAATTTCTTTACAACTGTAGGTAGTAGAACAGTGAGAAGAGCTTTCGAGTTTGGGATCCTGTGGATCCTGTCATTAGCATGCTCTTGTGGATCCTGTCATTTATTTCTTCCTTTCTATCTCCTCTATATTTCTTGGCTTTGGATTGGTAACTTCGGAAGTGGAGCTTCAACAATGCTACAAAATTCAGTCTTGTATATCTTAGCATCTCGTTGTGGAAATAGCTTAATCCAGAGCTCTGAAAGCTTCTGTTCAAGAGAAAGAAACTGCAATTGATGATTTGCAGAATGAATTGACTGAAGTGAGGTAGCTTAATATTCCCTTTATGTTTTAAATTTTAATCCCTAAAGTGTTGAACTTTTATTTCTTTAGAGGTAAGGAGTGCTTCAAAGTGATGATTGATAAATTAATAAATTCAAATGAAAATAATAGGCAAAGAAAATAGAATTAGTTAACTATCTTCTAATGTTGAGGATTTCTTTCATGCCAGTTCTAGTATGGTTTCTTGCTTCTTTTGGTTTGTTTTTATCTGTCTTCCCTTCAACATTGTCTGTGATATCTATCTGTCTATACAATCAGTTCAACCAAATAGTTTATATAAACTTAATGCTTTCTTGACACAAAATTATTGTCGTCGTGCAGCTATGAAACACTCCAGAACCAAATGCAAACCAAGTGGTTTTCATATCACTGTCATAGAACCATGGAAGTTATATTCTCTATTATTATTGAACCATACTCCATAATAAAGAGTACCTTTGATATATCTAAGCACATGCTTAGCTGCTTGAAGATGTACTTCTGTTGCTTAATGTAATGATTTTTCTGAAATTTGACTGTGTTGCTTGTTTTTTCTATTTACTTGCAGTTTTGTGTTGCTTATATCATGGTGCTTCTCATAACTTATCTTGCAGGATATGTAATTGTTTATGATGTGAGCTTCTAACAGAATCGATTCATTTGCAATTACTTGGTAATCAAGAGAGTTGAAAATGTATTAACATGCTGCATGTACTTTTCATTTATATTGACTCTGTGGTATGGTAGTACTAGAGGATATTACTATTTACTAACAAGAATGTATTCTGGAATTGGATGACTATCATAATTAGAAACTTTCTGACCATAATTTTTGTTCCTTTGTTCAAACATATCATGGATGATTCCAGTGCCGACCCTCCAAAAAAGACTACTAACATTACAAATTTAGAATTATTTGCTTGTGCAGTTCTTCACTGTTGCTTGTTCAATCTCTTTGCAGGGGGGTACATATCAAGTAGCAAAATGGAATGGCACAAAGGTTGCAGTGAAGATACTTGATAAAGACAGTTATTCAGATCCTGATACCATGTATGTATACACTTCAGCTATCAAACATGTTTTTGAGAGTGTCTATATGCTATGTTTCTTTCCACTCAACCAGATTGTTTGACACTGCTTGACTAAGTTTTGATTTCTCATTTTAATTTTTGATCAAGTATGGTCTAAGTTGCTGATTGTTTCTGCAATTTACTACTCAAAGATGGCACTAAATTTTGACCATTTTTTACACCTTGCTCAGAAATGCTTTCAAACACGAGCTTACCTTATTAGAAAGGGTGCATGAGGAAATGCTGAAGAACTCTGAGGAATTTTACAAAGCGGTATGATGTTGTCCCTTATTTGTATTATTTGGTGATTTCTGAAGTAATGAGTTCATTTTGGGGAGTGAGTGGTGGTTGTCCCATATATGAAGCCTATTCTTCCTTCAAATTTCTTAGTTTTTTCTTCTCTCATTGGAATTTTATCTAGCAGACATGTAAATTTTATCCTTGTTAAATGTAAATCATTTTGAGAACAACTGATGGTGATACTTACCTCTGTTAAGGGGCCTAATATATTTCGCGGTTAAACTTTGATAGATAGCTCAAAGGGTGTCCATGAGCAGTGTTTTTGGTTTATTCAAGATTCTACTTTCATAAATTTAACTCTTTTTGCATCATTATTTTTACTTTTGCAGAGCAATGAGCAGTTGAAGCAATATGTTCATTTGTTGAACTCCACTCTGATGGCTACTGAGAGGACCATTTGCTGCATATTAGAGAACAATCAAAAGGATGATGGGGTAGAGATACCAGAAGTCCTCAGGCCATTTATGGGTGAAAAGACTTTCCTGCCTTTTAAGAACCAACCAAATAATGAAGCCAAGGGGAAGAAATCAAAGGCGTAATTGCATTATTTTTAGTCTCAATGTTATTTATGAAGAGTTAATTCAGAACTGTAGGTTATGACTATTGTTATGATGTTTCATATCACATGCACCATTTGTAGAATTTATATACTAAGTATTTCGGTTTATAACATTTGTATTGTAAGATATTAAATTTCAATAGAAGTTGAAATATTTTTATGAATTCATTATGAGTCGCTTTGTGGAGATAATTTTGTGAATTTGGAATTTATAAATTGGTCAATTGATATCTATTAATTGATATCTATATATGCAATGTGTGTGTGTGATAAGATGTGAACTGAGAATTTTTTTTTAAAAAAAGTAGACTTTTAGCATCGGTTGTTTATAAACAATCGATGCTAAATGTCCTAAAAAATGACTTTTAGCATCGGGTGTTTAAACAACCGATGCTAAAAGTCACTAAGAATAGACCTTTAGCAACGGTTGTTTAGATGACTGATGCTAAATGTCACGAAAAATGGACATTTAGCATCAGTTATTTAAATAACCGATACTAATAGTATGTTTTCAAGACATAAAAAACACCAAAAAAAATGTCATTTAGCATCGGTTTTTTGAAAATCCGATGCTAAATGTCAGACATTTAGTATCAGTCGAATTAGCATCGACAGATAACCGATGCTAAATGTGCAAAATAACCGATGTTAAATGTCTTTTCTGCACTAGTGAAGATGCAAGATAAAGTTCTCAAAACAATTGTGCGTGTGTGTGAGAATTGCTACGGGACAGGCAACAATCTCAAAGGGTATGCATTTATCTTAATGACTCTATGCTACAACAAGTAAGTAGGCTTACGTCTTCATATAAGAGTACATGCATGGGGGAGGAATTACACACAATTAAATCAAGACATTTAAATTGCATCATGAACAAGAGAATACAATTGATTATAGGCATAGAATGATCTAGGTTAGATGAATGAACATGCAAGCAATGATGTGCATGATTAGACAAATATGCAAATGCATGAGCATACAAGACTATGCATGAATGACTAAGCATACAAGACTATGCATGAATGAATGATTGAGCATACAAGACTATGAATGCATGAGCATAGTTATTGTGCAAGGTATGAACATTTGAGTATGCATGAACATGTGAATATGTAAGTTAGAAATGAATGTAAAAGAATAAGTAAGAGGACGCATGAAGTATGTGAAATGTCTTTGGGTTTTTAGGTAAATGATTTATGATTCAAAGTGACAAAAAGCTAGATGAGTTATGATAAGAAGCCTTGATACAATGTAGTAAAAGAAAAGAATGCAAAGTGGTAAAAAGTTTAATGAAATAAGTGGTAAAAAGTGAATGAGATGGTAAAAGTAAAAAGTTAATGAAATGGTAAAAAAAGTTAAAAACACAATGACACAAATTGCATTTACTCAACCACAATCAAAATGACAATCTTCAAGCAATCAAAGGGGTAAAAACCCTAGTCATGGCCGAATGCAAGCAAGCAACATGGATCAAACTTTTTGGCAAGGATTCACATGATTAAGCAAAGAAATGCATCAAAATCCATGGATCCTAATTTTTCTAAGACATGCGAAATGAACAATAGCACAAATCACCATTTTATTCATGAAAATGCAAGAAATAAGTGAAATAGCACCAACACACAATTTATTCCAAAAGGGAGAAGCATTTCAAGCACCAAGCCTCCCAAAGTGCTTGTCAAAATGCTTGAAATGCATTTCTCCTTCAACAACAACAATTATACTAACATATCAACATAAGATGTAACTTTAAATATAATGAAATGCTTGGTATGCAAAAACAAATTGATGATCTACATTTTTTATGCTAAGACTTTGATGATGATGTTAGGATTCAAGAATATACCTTAACTCCAAGCTAAATAAGCAAGATATAAGATGAATGAGTGCTAAACCACTTGAATCTACTCTTTAATCTTCAACTTTGAGCTTGATTCTAGAGATTTGGAGATGAATCTTTGAGAAGAATGCAAGAATGATGAAGGATCTAGTGTAGGAATGGACTTGAAGGTTGATTTGAGATGAAAAATGAAAAAAAATGAAGTGAGGGAGTGAGGGGAGAGCTTCGGCCAAGAGGGAGAGAGGAGTTGTGTGCTAGGGTTTTGGAGTGAATTATGAGGCCAAAGATTGTGAGAGATGGGCTTAACAAGGTATTTATAGAATGAAATTAGGGTTGAGGGTGTTTTGGTCCTTGCATTCTAGTTGTGCTCTAGGATTGGACCTTAATTTTGAATCAAAGGCTAGGAATGATGATCACATGGATTGAGGACATTGAGAAAGCACAAATGAGGGAGTGAATGGGTGATATGGGCAGCTCACGAGGGGAGTGGAGAGGGTGTGAATTTCCAAAAATGTTTTTCCACAATTTCATATCACAAGATTGCCATTAACTATGAATGAATAGTGGAGATTTGCATCTTAATTTGAATGGAGGGTCATGATTGAGATACACTTTGCAAGTAATGAAAATAAATAAAAAATGGGGGGGATAATGGGCTGTTATGCGCCTCAATGAGGAGTGGAAAGGGTACAAATTGCTAGTTGGCAATTGTACTATTTGTCCCCTTCATGAACCTTCCATTATCTCTCTTTTTTTGATTATTCCTCTTAGGATAATTGCACAAAAATACACCCCAAGAAGATTGCTGGTCATTGTCATACCCCAATTTTGTCCGGCTCGTTGAAAATCAAATAAAATTGTGTTTTTGTAAATACCCAATTTTAATAAGTATTTTTCTCGTTTTTAGAAAACGTCAAAATATGTGTCTCGTTTGGTAGGATTCAATTGCACAAATGTGTCCAAGTTGCGTTCGTTGTTAATCTAGCATTTCTCATTCTCATCGTGCGTGTGTATCATTTCGAATCATGCGTTCGTACTTATTCTCGTTGTTGCGCGTATTACTTCTATTCGTGTGCGTGTTTTGATTCTTGTGGGCGCACACTCGCGTATCGTCGTTTACGCGTATTTGTTTCGTTATTTATTATTATTATTATATCATTATTTTTACAAAAAATAGTCAAATAGTTTCACAAAACTAAAAAAAAAAGTAAATAAAAGAAGAGAGATGCTTCTGCACCTATACTTCTAATTTAAGCTCAAGCCAAAACAACTTTTACTAAATTCATAACATTGGCATCATATTAAGCTCCCAACCTATGACTATATCTTTGTCTGGAGGAATCAAAGCTCAAGAGAAAAACAACATACAAAAATACAAGAGATGATAGAGACCTCACAAGTGCGGATATAGATAAGGCAACACCAAACAAGCTTAAGGAGAGGGGATATGAAAATAAATGGAGGGTGGAAGAAAAAAAACAATAGAGAGAAAGAGAGAGGAGAAACAGAGAGGATGGAATGGGAGGAAGAACACCACATATAGTCACCACCATATTCATCATCATCCACCTTTTTACAATCACTTGTCACCATTCCATGATAATAAACACCCATATTCATCACCATCCTTTTTCTTCCTCAACCTCAAAACTCATACTCTCACATAACCTCCGTAAACCATTTGCTCTCCTTCACATAACTTTTACAACCCCACATTCATATTCCATAGAAAAAAACATCAACCACACCCCCATTTTATTTTGCCTTCATCGCCTACCATTCAAAACCTCCATTTTCACAACTTCAAACCATTCTTTCAAAACCCAGTAAACACACTTCCCTTCACTCAACCAAACCCCACCTCCACCATTCTCTCTTCACCAAACTACACAACAACAATCACCTCCACCCTTCCTTCCACCCAAACACCACCACGCCACTCTCCTTCTCTCTCCCTGGACCTCCGTCACCCAAACACCACCACACCGTCACCGCCGACGCCTCCGACGAAACCTCTATCGCTCTCCACCTCCATCTCCGGCGAGCACCCCACTGTGAATACCGCCGCTGTCAAACCTCCATCAAGCTCGCCGGCGAACGCGCCGTGCACTCGTTAAATCCACCGCAAGCTACGCGCGCTCGCCGTCGCGCGTCACCGTCACCATACGCATTCGCTACCTCGTCGCTCAAGCCACCGCGAACATCGCACCACCGTGGTCTCCTTTCTTCCTCTCTCTGGTTCGCTACTCTCTCTCTCTTTCTTTCTCTCTTTCTCTCTCTTAAAAATCCCTCCTCTCTCTTTTTTTTCTTTGGAAATGGAGCAGTGAGTTAGAATGAGGAGAGGTTAGGTTTTTTTTTCTTTCCTTATTGTGGGTTACGGGTTGAATCTGTGGGGGGTTGTTGGGCCTTTTTTTTTTTATTTTTACATCTGATTACTAACGACACCCCCTCCGTTAATAATACAACCCCCCTATTGTTAGCACTCCCCAAATTTCGCTATCTCACCCTTCCTTAAAGATGCATTTCTGTATTTATTGTTATTATAATATGGATGCTTGCCAACCTATATTCTTCAAAATCAAACTTTGGTAGTAGTCTCGTGAAGCCTTTGTTTGCGCGATTATTAACAATGAGGTACTAGTGGTGGTCACTTGGAGCCTTTGCTCAATTGATCACCGTGAATGCCTAATTTTCCTAAAGATTTTCACTAAAATTAAAAACTTTGTTAGTAGTCTCGTGAAGCCTTTGCTTGCGCGATTATTAACAATGAGGTACTAGTGGTGGTCACTTGGAGCCTTTGCTCAATTGATCACCGTGAATGCCTAATTTTCCTAAAGATTTTCACTAAGATTAAAAACTTTGTTAGTAATCTTGCGAAGCCTTTGCTTGCATGATTATTAACAATGGAGTACTAATGTTGGTCACTTGGAGCCTTTGCTCAATTGATCATCATGAAAGCTCGATTTTCACAATTAAACAAGATAAAAAACAAAAGTCTTTCTCAAAACAAGAACTACGTAGCTTTGAATTCTCCATCGCACTAGGAGATACGTAGGAGCGAGAGGCCAACTCTCGTCAAGCACCAAAAATAAAAAATTATCATTAAGTTTTCCCATTTATCTTCAAATAAGAAATAAATATGCAAATCTAGGTATTTTTCAATTCAAACGTTAAAACCACACACTTAATTAGAGGTTCCCTCTCAGTAGAGAGGACGCGTGGGGTGCTAACACCTTCCCCGCACGTAATCGACCCCCGAACCCATATCTCTAGTTTTCGAAAGACCATCCGCCTTGTTCAAAAGACCTTTTTTCAATGTTTTGGTCTTAAAATTAAAATATTGGTGGCGGCTTCAAAATTTTTCCACGTTGTACATTGAGAAACCCAAACCGGATTTTTCGGGTGCAACAGCTGGCGACTTCACTGGGGACTTTTCTTTTTAAGTGGGTCAAGCCTAATTAATTAAATGTGTGGTTTAATGTGCTATCGATTTGATTTGGACACTTTGTTTGTTTTCTATCCATTTTCGGTTTCCTTTTCTTATCATGTTGTATGCATGTGCATTGGTTTTCTCTTCTTCCATGTTTGTTTTTCCTTCTTCTTTGCTTATGTGCTTATTACCCTCACGCATCTCCCCCCATCTTGTTATGATCCTCTCTTCTTGGCTCCCTTTCTTGAGGTAAGCAATGCACTTGATTGTTGTTGAAACCCTAGGCTAGCTTATTTGATATTAAACCCTTGGGTAGACGACATGTTATTGCTTGCTATTGTCTGGACTGTTCTGGTTTTTCCTTCGCAGGTGGGGGTATATGTGGGTAGTTTTAGGCGGTATGTCCTCGCTACACACACTCACACCTTATGCTTACTATGTTTTGAGAGGGGCTTAAACCCAAGGTCTGACAAAACTTAGGAGAGTGGAAACGAGTAGTGACTGGCAATTGGACTGTTGTCCTTCTGACTCTCACGAAAGTTTCAGCCAGAGTATGCTCTTTCATGATGCCTCACACCAGATGGCGTTCCATCGTTGTGGGTGCTATTGTGAGAGAGAATTAGCTCTGGTAACCTGGTGTTCGCGTTTGTGTAGTAGTATGATTTTTCCGCAATTAGAGTGCAAGTATACACATCGTACAAGTAATAAAGTGGATTTAAGTAAGAGATCGTTCCCACGAGGATTGGTTGTACTTTCAAAGTTCAAGTTCAAAACACAAGAGAATCAAGTAACAAATCGGCAATAAGAGTTGGTTTTAAAGCTAAAGATATAAACAAAACAAGGAAATTAAAGTTGGTTGTAAGTATGGATGAGAGATGAGTTGAGTTGTTGTATGCAGAATAAATCCTTTCTAGTCAGACGTTACAACGTCTGCACGTTAAAACGTACAAATGCTATATTGTATAGACGTGGCCACGTCTGAACGCTGTTGCAAAATAGCTGTGCTTTTCAGCACAAAACGTCAGAGTTTCAAGTATAAGAGGTCCTATGTCTAGGTTCTAAATAGGCCCACTCCTGTATTTTAAGCACCCACAGCAATGTTCTATGAACTATTCATCCGTTCTATGTCTAGACTTAGATAAAAAATGCCTAAATGTCTTTAGTGCACCGTTCGTTCATATAAATCTTTGATTTCTTTTCATAGACCATGTCCTGCATTCTATGAATCTACCTATTTTAAGAGGCCAACCTCAAAACAAGTTTGGAAATATTTTCACACAAAGATTTAAAACATGCACGCCAATACTTTATAACATTTGACTAGAAATTCATTATAAGCAAAACAACAACTCAACTACAAAGTGCTTAGCTCATGTTGAGCATCTTTCTGAGAATGAAGTGGATTTATAATCCAAATACCATACATTACTGAGTAAAAGAAACTAAGTGCACAAGATGCAACTAAGTAGCTCTCTTCAAAGATGTCTATTTGTATAGGCGTTACAACGCCCGAGCTTTACAACAATGCGAGAAAATAAAACTAAGTTCGGATCAAGAAAATACGTAAGTCCTGTTTCCGGATCTTCTTTACAAAACTAATTTCGAGTTTAATGGGGGGATGGAGATGAAGTGTTTCTGAAGGTGTATGGAAGAGATGATGATCGTGGTCGTGGTTGGTGATGCCTTGAGAGAGAGCTGAGCCTTCATTAAATAGCCACCTTGCTTACGCGTGCTGATGTCACTTACTCACCTACCAAGCCTGCTTTCCTATCTTCTCCCTGACACTGTTCAACGCTACAGTGTATCTGCGTGCCAGCTTATGGGGAATAGAAGATCTTCTGACTTTTATATCTTTGACTATCATTGCTTAGCGCGCCAAAATTAAGATCTTTCACCCTTGCTCTGCTGCACTTTGGTAGACGTGGTGAGAGACGTGGTAACGTTCAGCACTGAATTTCCTGCACAAGCACAAATTAAAGCATCAAAACGCTCTCAAGGGCACCACTTGGTGCCTAAATGCACAGATTTATCTATTTAAACTTTTATTCACTTAAACTCAGAAATTATTTATAAAACTAATTAATTAAACCTTGTATTGCTAGAGAACTTGCATGATTTATTCGTGAGTGAGTATAAATAACTCATATAAATATGAGTTATCACACCCCCAAACTTAAATCATTGCTTGTCCTCAAGCAATCAAGACAACAAAAACAAGCGCATGAAATCAACTACACTAGCGTGCCTCGTTCTACTCAACCAACAGATCAAAATTCACTCTCAAGGGGCTATTTCTTCACACACTCACGCACCAATGCATAATTAAATTCCAGATTCATTAAAGCTCAAAGTGAGTGTGTGACCTCTGTATTAATTCTTCCTCTAGCTAGTGCAGAAGCTACCTCAGCTATTGAGAGAGTTGGTCACTTGGAGCCTTTGCTCAATTGATCATCATGAAAGCTCGATTTTCACAATTAAACAAGATAAAAAACAAAAGTCTTTCTCAAAACAAGAACTACGTAGCTTTGAATTCTCCATCGCACTAGGAGATACGTAGGAGCGAGAGGCCAACTCTCGTCAAGCACCAAAAATAAAAAATTATCATTAAGTTTTCCCATTTATCTTCAAATAAGAAATAAATATGCAAATCTAGGTATTTTTCAATTCAAACGTTAAAACCACACACTTAATTAGAGGTTCCCTCTCAGTAGAGAGGACGCGTGGGGTGCTAACACCTTCCCCGCACGTAATCGACCCCCGAACCCATATCTCTAGTTTTCGAAAGACCATCCGCCTTGTTCAAAAGACCTTTTTTCAATGTTTTGGTCTTAAAATTAAAATATTGGTGGCGGCTTCAAAATTTTTCCACGTTGTACATTGAGAAACCCAAACCGGATTTTTCGGGGTGCAACAGCTGGCGACTTCACTGGGGACTTTTCTTTTTTAAGTGGGTCAAGCCTAATTAATTAAATGTGTGGTTTAATGTGCTATCGATTTGATTTGGACACTTTGTTTGCTTCTATCCATTTTCGGTTTCCTTTTCTTATCATGTTGTATGCATGTGCATTGGTTTTCTCTTCTTCCATGTTTGTTTTTCCTTCTTCTTTGCTTATGTGCTTATTACCCTCACGCATCTCCCCCCATCTTGTTATGATCCTCTCTTCTTGGCTCCCTTTCTTGAGGTAAGCAATGCACTTGATTGTTGTTGAAACCCTAGGCTAGCTTATTTGATATTAAACCCTTGGGTAGACGACATGTTATTGCTTGCTATTGTCTGGACTGTTCTGGTTTTTCCTTCGCAGGTGGGGGTATATGTGGGTAGTTTTAGGCGGTATGTCCTCGCTACACACACTCACACCTTATGCTTACTATGTTTTGAGAGGGGCTTAAACCCAGTCCGACAAAACTTAGGAGAGTGGAAACGAAGCAGTAGTGGATCGGCAATTGGACTGTTGTCCTTCTGACTCTCACGAAAGTTTCAGCCAGAGTATGCTCTTTCATGATGCCTCACACCAGATGGCGTTCCATCGTTGTGGGTGCTATTGTGAGAGAGAATTAGCTCTGTAACACGGTGTTCAGCGTTTGTGTAGTAGTATGATTTTTCCGCAATTAGAGTGCAAGTATACACATCGTACAAGTAATAAAGTGGATTTAAGTAAGAGATCGTTCCCACGAGGATTGGTTGTACTTTCAAAGTTCAAGTTCAAAACACAAGAGAATCAAGTAACAAATCGGCAATAAGAGTTGGTTTTAAAGCTAAAGATATAAACAAAACAAGGAAATTAAAGTTGGTTGTAAGTATGGATGAGAGATGAGTTGAGTTGTTGTATGCAGAATAAATCCTTTCTAGTCAGACGTTACAACGTCTGCACGTTAAAACGTACAAATGCTATATTGTATAGACGTGGCCACGTCTCGAACGCTTACTGCAAAATAAATTGTGCTTTTCAAAGACAAAACGTCGAGTTTCAAGTATAAGAGGTCCTATGTCTAGGTTCTAAATAGGCCCACTCCTGTATTTTAAGCACCCACAACAATGTTCTATGAACTATTCATCCGTTCTATGTCTAGACTTAGATAAAAAATGCCTAAATGTCTTTAGTGCACCGTTCGTTCATATAAATCTTTGATTTCTTTTCATAGACCATGTCTGTACCTATGAATCTACCTATTTTAAGAGGCCAACCTCAAAACAAGTTTGGAAATATTTTCACACAAAGATTTAAAACATGCACGCCAATACTTTATAACATTTGACTAGAAATTCATTATAAGCAAAACAACAACTCAACTACAAAGTGCTTAGCTCATGTTGAGCATCTTTACAGAATGAAGTGGATTTATAATCCAAATACCATACATTACAGAAAAGAAACTAAGTGCACAAGATGCAACTAAGTAGCTCTTCAGCATGTACGCTGTATAGACGTTACAACGTCTGAGCTTTACAACAATGCAGAAAATAAAACTAAGTTCGGACAAGATAAAATACAGAAGTCTGTTTCCAGATCTTCTTTACAAAACTAATTCTGAGTTTAATGGGGGATGGAGATGAAGTGTTTCTGAAGGTGTATGGAAGAGATGATGATCGTGGTCGTGGTTGGTGATGCCTTGAGAGAGAGCTGAGCCTTCATTAAATAGCCACCTTGCTTACGCGTCTTACGATGTCACTTACTCACCTACCAAGCCCGCTTTCCTATCTTCTCCACGATTAATCGCTCAACGCTACGATTGTATCGCGTGCCGACTTATGGGGAATAGAAGATCTTCGACTTTTATATCTTTGACTATCATTGCTTAGCGCCAAAATTAAGATCTTTCACCCTTGCTCTGCTTTGCACTTTGGTAGGCGTGGTGAGAGACGTGGTAACGTTCAAAGACCGAATTTCTGCACAAGCACAAATTAAAGCATCAAAAGCGCTCTCAAGGGCACCACTTGGTGCCTAAATGCACTGATTTATCTATTTAAACTTTTATTCACTTAAACTCGAGAAATTATTTATAAAACTAATTAATTAAACCTTGTATTGCTAGAGAACTTGCATGATTTATTCGTGAGTGAGTATAAATAACTCATATAAATATGAGTTATCACACCCCAAACTTAAATCATTGCTTGTCCTCAAGCAATCAAGACAACAAAAACAACCGCATGAAATCAACTACACTAGCGTGCTCTGCTCTACTCAACCAACAGATCAAAATTCACTCTCATGGGCTATTTCTTCACACACTCACGCACCAATGCATAATTAAATTCCAGATTCATTAAAGCTCAAAGTGAGTGTGTGACCTCTCAGATTAATTCTTCCTCTAGCTAGTGTGAAGCTACCTCACTATTGAGAGAGTGGTTTCCAAATGGTGACAAGAAACATCTTTCAAAACAGAGAATAGGCTAACACTTTCACATAAGAAATAGGGATTCATTTAGAGCATGACAAAGGGTCTTAATTGGGTGCTAGGACTAGGTTAGTGCAATTAATTTATTGACTCACACACGCAAAAAGTCTGTAACCCCCTCATTACTGAGCACTCTCCTTTATTAGCTCCATTTTGGAGTTTTTTTTTTTTTTTTTTTTTTTTTACAACATTGGAGTGCTTCAAACATTTGTTTGTGGTATTACAGGGAATATAGCATACATGTGGATTTTCCACTTATTTGTAACAACACACTCTTTTTGGTATTTTTGGGAATAGACGTTACCACGTTTATGGGTGAGACGTTGCAACGTCTGAACACACTACACAACACACACGGCAGACGTTATAACGTTACGGGTAGACGTTACAACGTTGCACTCACACTACACCGCACTTAACCATCCTATAGTCTTTGCACCCGGCCTTAGTACGACTTGATTCACCCCCAAACTTAGCTTCTCATCGCTATTCTAGGTTTTAATCAAGTTTTGCTCTCACCATAGTTCACCAAAACTAACTTTAGCACAAAATATTCCCTAGCTAGCTAGATTCTTTCTTAAAAACAGAGCTTGTGTAGGAGCAGCAATCAATTCTTTCCATCTAATCATGCATAGGCTACTCACACACACATTTTCACTGTCTTTAGCCCAAAGAGAGTTATTTTCATGCTTGACAGAGTAAGAACAGAAATTGCTTTTGCATTTGATTACATGTACACACAGAACAAAACTTAAAACATTGAGATCCCCTCCCCCACACTTAAAGTTGAGCAGTGTCCCCACTGCTCAAAGATAAACAACATGATTTCTGTGTGCTTATTATTTATTTTTTTATTTTTTTTTTTATAAAGGGGGGTCTCATTCAGAACATGAAATGAAACTACTGAAAGTTCAACTAAAATTAAAACTAAGAACAAAAACAAACAAAATAAAAACTACAACTACTTTTGAAATTAAATGGGGGACTTACTTGTTTGTTGCACCAGACCTAAGCCTTCCGCTTTGTCTGGTGGATACTCCTGCCTGACCTTCACCTTTCTTCTTTTCCTTCTTCTCTTTCTTGACCTTCACTCCTCCTTGCTCATTTGTGGTAGTTGTTCTTTGTCTCCTCGGACTCTTTTCTTTTGAACTGGCTCCTACACTTGCATCGCAAGAACACTTGACGTGATGCAACTCTCTTCTTAGCTTCCTCCCACATTCTCATTGCCAAATCAGCAGGTTAAATTGCATTGGATCGTTGGGGATCACCGGGCTTTTTCCACCTCGGCTCTTTAGGCGTTGCCACGTCTGTGGATGATCCTCAATTCCAAAGAATCATCCCTGGGCTTGCTTCAACGGTGTGCTCTGCACGACTTACGAGTGGCCTCCTCCATTGCTGGTTTGTCTTACTCTCTCCATGGCAGCTTCTCTTTCATTATTGACTTGCATTTACGCAAGCTTGGTCGCAGACCTCTTTTTTCGCAGACGCGTTCACGGCGTCAGAGGCGCTTCTTCAAAGCAATAGCGGGGAAGGGTCGTTCGTAAACACTAGTGGCAACAAATCTTTGCACTAGTAGCGATGAGCGAGTTTTCCGCAAAGCACCTTGAGCTTTTCTCTTCACAGAAGCTTTGGCCTTATTATGTGGGGGCTACAACTTCCTCTTTTTCTTCGCTCCTTTGAGCTTGTTTTGACTCAGCTGCTAGCTCTTGCCTTTTCTTCCTTCCAAAGGGGTTGTACGTGAGTGCACTTTTCACTCTTGTCTTTTTGGGTGGGCTAATGGGTTGGGACTCGGGTTGCTTTTCGTGTTTGGTGGCTCGGACGCCGCCACGCCCCGTTTCAGGGTGAGGTTGTTTTTCGTGTTCAGTTCAAAGTGGGGTTGTTGTGGGATTGGTTGGTCTTGAGCTTTGGATTGTGGGGTCTTTGGTGTGTTTTGGTCATGGGTGGAAGTTTCTTTTGGTGAAGGTGGTGGTTGTGTGGCTTGTGGGGATGGTGGTTTGGGGCTAGCTTCTTTGGATTTTGTTCGGGCTTGCTCTTTGTTTGTTTGATTTGGTGGGGATTCACTCACGTCTTCTCACTTGAACTTCCTTTCTCTTCGTGGCTTTCCTCCTCTTCTTCCTCACTAATTACTTCCATGCTTGCTTTCTTTGATTCCTCTGCATCAAAATCAGAAATATCATCCAAATCGTCAGAATTAAAATCTTCTTCACTACTTACCTTCTTTTGTTTCTTTGCTGGGCTTTGCCTCTTTGGTGGGCTTCTTGCTCGCTTGGCCCTTTCCTTCTTCACAGCCCTTCTTTGTATTGTAGACAGGGGGACATCATCCTCATCTTCTTCCTGCGATCCATTTCAGCACACACAGCTCTTCAATCACTTTCTTACCCTTGGACACTTCGGCAAATACCTTCTTTTGCCACTCAAATTGTTCCTTGACAAACTTAGCCAGGGAGTTCTGCCTCTCCTCCAGACGTTGCAACGTCTGTGTATCAACAGAACTTGCAGCACCAGCAGTCTTCACCCTAGGTTTAAACTTTGTTGAAAAGTGGGCCTTGAGAGGTCGCTCCCTAAGCTCAAGCTTCAATCTCTACTCCCGCCTCCATACACAAGTCAGTAATCATACATGGGAAATACAAATAACCATCCTTCCTATTCTTCCATTTGTTGAGCTCACGGTTGATCAGCTTTCCAACCTCCACTTTGTCTCTTGACATGATTGCATCTATCACAATCAGCCTCTCTTTGTCCACCCGGGATGTGTGAGAGGTAGGAATTAAGCTTGATGCCTTATGAAATGAAACCAAGTGTTGGCTTCATCACATAGGTACCTCTTCATTATTTTAAATTCACTCACCAGTGCTCTCCACTCCTCTCCTGCATAAAGACCCTCAACACATATCCTCTCCTTAATAGCATCCATTTCACCTGGACCATAATTCTTTTGTTTGGTCTCCACAGCTTTACCATAGTACCCTAAACCAAAATAGTCATTGATGACTCTCACTCCAAACTTTACTTCCTCACCTCTCACCTTGGACACAATGGACGGCTCTCCTTCAGCCTCTCAACGATTCCCTTGTAGAAATCGTGGAACTGAGTAGCAATGTATTCTTTTCTATGTACCACGAACTCACGCACCCAACGCGGCGGTTCGCCATAGAAAATCGAGGATTGGGGCTTTCTTGACTAAAGCCCTTTTTTCAGAAGTAGGGCTTTTTCTTGGATGGGTTAGGTGTTTGTGGATGGGGTCGAGGATGAACTCGATTCAAAGATGCTTGCCTTTCCTGAGAGGATTTGGTGGCGGATTGCTTCACTTTAGTCATGGTATTTCTGCGCAGAAAATTGCTTGGAAGGGAATGGGGGATTTCTGGAAATTTAGGTTTTCTGAGAAAGAAAGGGAAGGTTTTCGTTTCAGAGAGATAAGGAGAAGAAAGAGATTGCAGGAGGTGGGTTTATGGTGAATGGTTAGATTTTATGGGGAAGTGGTTATGGGAGTTGAGAAATGGAAGAGTGGAGTAATGGAGAAAAGTAACCGTTGATTAGACAAGTTAGGGAAGGGAGATGACGTCGTGGTCAGTTACCACGTTCGTGCTCAGAGGGAAATCATTTCTGACATGCCATCACTTACGCCTCTGACTTAATTTAAATCTGCCCTGACTGCCCAGACGTGCCCACGTCTAGTGAATACTGAGACGTTACGACGTCTAACACCTTTCACTTCCACATTTCTTTCAACACTTATTCCTGCAAAACAAAAATTAAAAAGACACAAAAATTTGTTAATTAAAAATCATTGGGTTGCCTCCCAGGAGCGCTTGCTTTAAGAGTCTTCAGCCAGACTTTTGTTTCTTTCATTCAAGAATTGTTGAAGGACATCTGGATCTTATCCCTTTCCACATGCTCTCCATGATATTGTTTCACACGTTGGCCATTAACTTTGAATATGGTGTTTGTCTTTTCATCAAATAAATCCACAGCACCATGAGGATAGATCTTCATTAGTTTGAATGGACCTGACCACCTTGACTTCAACTTTCCTGGAAACAACTTAAGCCTTGAATTAAATAGCAACACTGTTGTCCTTCCGCTAGCTCTCTTCTTTGGATTCTTTGATCATGCCACTTCTTGGTCTTTTCTTTATACATTCTTTGAGCTCTCATAGGCATGGTGTCTAAACTCTTCTAACTCATTCAATTGTAACAATCTTGCCTCACCAAACGCTTTGCATGATCTAGATTTATTTGTTTTATTGCCCAATAAGCCTTGTGCTGGAGCTCAATTGGTAGGTGACAAGCCTTACCATAAACTAGCTTGTAAGGAGACATGCCCAATGGTGTTTTGTATGTTGTTCTATAGGCCCAAAGTGCATCATCCAAGTGTAATGACCACTCCTTTCTGTTGGGACCAACCATCTTTTCAAGTATTCTTTTGATCTCTCGGTTGGATATTTCTGCCTGGCCACTGGTTTGGGGGTGATAAGCTGTAGCAATTCTGTGTTTCACTCCATACTTGGCCAGGAGGTTCTCAATTAACTTATTGCAAAAAGGAGAGCCTTCATCACTGATTATGGCCCTTGGAGTACCAAACCTTGTGAATATATTCTTTTTCAGGAACTTGCTAACTGATTTAGCTTCATTGTTTGGTAATGCCACTGCTTCAACCCACTTTGACACGTAATTGTTATACCCCAATTTTGTCCGAGTTCTTTTTAATAGTTTTTATTTTGGACTTTTTTCAATCATTTTATTTTGGACTTTTTTGAAAATTACAAAAAATAGTAGTTTTTTGCGTATTTTCGGGTGTTAGTTTTTAGCTACTATTCGAAGGAAATTTCTCTCTCCTTGGACCTCGTTTTTACGATCTGAACGGTGAAAGTGAAGACATATTTCCCACGAACCCGCTGTAAAAAAATGAAGACGATCCGACGGTTAACGATTCCGGAATCGGACTTTTACGATGAGAGGTTTGAGAAAAACGGACAAAAAACTGCAGTTATTGCGAAGGCAATTTCTCTCTCCTCAGACCTCGTTTCGACGATCCGAACGGTGAAAGCGGAGATATATGTGTCACGAACCTGCTGTCAAAAAAGAAAGACGATCCAACGGTTAACGAATCCGGAATCGCAAATTTACGGTGACAGGTTTGAGAAAAACGAAAATTGTGTTTTAAAGGGGAATTGCTTTCTCTACTTTGTTAAAAGGGGTTGAGAGGTGAAGATTAGAGAGGAGATCATTGGCGGGTTAAGTGATCTATTGGGTCAAAGCGATAGCGGCCCATTTCACTAAAAACCTGTCTTTGATCATTTGGACGTTTTGAGTCGGCTTTCCGATTCTCAAAGCGGTTCTTGCGGTCTTTGAGTCAAAATGGACCGATTGAGTCAGGTTGGTCGCTTTCATCCGGTTCGGCACTCGTCGAGTCCAGGTTAGTTTTGTATTTATTTTGTTTATTTTTATATACATATTTATTTATCATTTATTTGTAATATAATTTATTTATTTATTGTTTATGTATATATTTATTCATATTTGTTTACATATATAGTTATTTATTCATTTATTTTTTTTGCCTAGTCTTTATTTAATTATCAGTTTTTATCTTCTTTTTATTTATTTATGCACAAATTAGTTTATTTCTTCAAAAATTAAATAAAAGACTAAGTCGGTTGTACAACCGGGTTAGTCATCATCCTAGGACCAATGAGTTGTACAGTTCAGTAATCCTAAAAACGTATAAGTAAATAAATAAATCACTTTTTCCTAAAAATAGGGGACTAAGTCGGTTGTACAACCGGGTTAGTAGTCGGCGTTCTAGAACTAATGAGTCAGCAGTTCGGGGAGTTCTAGAATACCTATTCTAAAACGGACCCACCTCATATCAAACAATCTTCTCTCAAAAATTCAAAAATCATTTTCAAAAGTAGGGGACTAAGTAGGTTGTGCAGTACAATCCCGGGTTAGTCGTCATTCTAGAATCAAATGAAATTTGCATAGTTCAAGGAATCCTAGGACCCCCTACACTAAAAAAACACCAACCCACAAACCTTTTTCGGGAAGAACTACGTAGCTTTGATTCCTCCATTGCATCCGAGGAGATGCGTAGGAGCAAGAGTCCACTCTTGTCAAGCACTAAAACCAAAAACTTAAATAAGTCTTTTCTTTACAAATAAAAGGGTAATAATTAAATAAATCTTAATTAATTAGACCATGGATGTCGTGGGATGCTAATACCTTCCCCACACGTAACTCGACTCCCGAACCCTAACAATGCCTTATCCTAAACATAAAGGGATTTTCCGAATTTGCCCTTAAACTAAAATTTGGTGGCGGCTTCCTTTCGAACTTCAAGAATCCTTTCCGGATTTTTCTTTGGTCGCTCACAATGGCGACTTCTTTGGGGACTTAATTTTCTTTAGAGAGTCAAAACCTAGTCTAATTATTTAGGATTAATTTAATTTTTACCCTTCCTTTATTTATTTATTTATTTATTTTTGCATGTTATACTTTTATGTGATATATAAACCCTAGGGTAGAAGACGATATTTGTATGCATGTTTGTTTTGTTTGCAGCTTTGGGTTATTTTAAACTGCTCCTACACACACTACACCTCTACACATCACACACATGTGAGAAAAGTCCTCTACCCGGACTCGAGTGGAAACCTAAGTTAGAACGAGATTGCGTAGTGATGGCCTGCGGGACGTACGTCTCGTTGGGTGGTCATGAAAATCTCACCTAGAGTTTGATTCCTTTTAAGGATGCTATCCCTTCTAATAGCTTGCCTATTGTTGGGGTCAGTATTCTTGACTGGGGTCCTTGGCTCTAGGGACCAAGTGTAGGATTCTTTAAAACTACCCTTGTGAGGCTCACTATAAAAGAAACCTTAGACTCACTCCATAGGGTACCCTTCAGGGTCACAAAGGAGCTTTATACCCTTGCATTCAAGCGAACATTAATGCATACCGTCTTTTATCCAAAAAAATTAAAAAATCAAAAATTCAAAATTCAAAAATTCAAAAATCAAAATCATTATTTACTACATTTTTAGAAAATATACCACATGCATTTTCTTTTTCTTTGCATAACAAAAACAACAAGATAAACATCTTATGTTGCGTACATTTTATGACCACTTTGAGAATTAAAGGCTTTATTTTGGAGAGAAGCCATGCATGCTAAAGTCAAAGTTAAACTTTGTACTTTACTCTCCAAATGTAAACTTATAATTCCCCGACGCGACAAATAAAATCATACATTATCATTTCATACACATACATCACATTCGCATTTCACATACATTCATTCATTCGTTCGCATTCTCATTTCATGCGCATTCATTCATTTGCATACTTACATCATGCATTATAAAAACAAAACAAAAACAAAACATAATTTTAGAGAAAGATTGTGATGAGAGGTGAGACATTCTTGTGAGGTAAATCATTCTTTTTGAAAAAGTTTAGCCATACTTAGTTGCAAGCTCAAGGCGTTTCAAGGCACTCAATTTTTCAAATTAGCAACTGTTCACATTTTTTCAACAAAGTGTTGCATCTCATCCACCCCATGATGAATGACCAAAATAGTCCATCAAAATTTCATTCATGTTAAAACTGATGTTAACTCTCTATGAAGCATTCGTGTAGTGATTTATGTGTCACATGTGTCTTCATTCTTGTTTGAGTCGGCTTAATGTCCCTACATTGTCATCATCCCCGTCCAAGTCTAATCCCACCCCGACCACCCTAAAGTACATACTCCCTTACCTAGTCGACTTTTTGGTTTGTTCTCACTAATGAAATAACGCTTTAGGCCTTCCATACAGGGGCAAATTTGTGATCTCTAAAATATCTTGTCAACGTTGTATTCCTTTGGTGCAAGTCCTTTACAAAAAAAATTCAAAAAGGCCCGTTAGGTTGAAAACTCGTAAGAGCAGCCTAAACAAAA
Organism: Oxytropis ochrocephala; assembly: GCA_020916435.1. Taxonomy (NCBI): domain Eukaryota; kingdom Viridiplantae; phylum Streptophyta; class Magnoliopsida; order Fabales; family Fabaceae; genus Oxytropis; species Oxytropis ochrocephala. The sequence continues at coordinate 88,452,917 of CM037091.1, forward strand.
ATTAGGGCATAAAAAAATAATAAAGAAAAAAAAGAGCAAATATATAAAAATAAGTAAATTATTGTCCTTGAGTTAATTTTTGAGAAAACGAGCAATCACGATTTGAAATGAAGTTTGGACCATCATTCCATATCCTCAAAAATCCTTCGCTACCCACCTTAAGCCAAAAATCCCAAACCCTAGACAAGGATCGATTCCGCATCAAAAAATGGTGCATCACTTTTATCAGCTCACTCAGCTCAAAAGAAAGAGAAAGAAAATTCACAAAAAAAAGTGAAAAAAAAGAGGATTGAAAAGAAAAATTCTGGAAAAAAAAGTAAAAGTAGTAAGAATCGTGAGCTGATATTTCGTACAATTAAACGCATAAGAGATCCTTGTCTGAAATAAACCCTCAAACACTTCCCAATCCATCTAAACAGATCCATTCTACCACGAGACATGTAGGAGATTCTTGTCTCAATAGACCCTCAAACACTCCTTTGAGCCTAATAAACCCTTCTTTCATAAGCCATTAACCATTAGCCAAACTACATCTTTGAATAAAATCATTTGTCTCATCAATCCTCAAACCATTCATTTGGCCTCAACATCCTATCCTCCATAAACCCTTGGCTACATTACAATTCTAAACAAGTTCATCCAACCATGAGGCACATCAATTACTCAATAAAATCTCAAACACTCCTTTGAGCCTAAAACCATTTCCTTCATAAATCATCACCCATTAGCCAAGTTACATCACCAAATCATTTGTCCCATCATCATCAAACACCTCTTTGAGCCCAATTATCCCTTCCTTCATAAATCATTAACCACCGCCACATTACAACCCTCTTGAGTTCGTTACGATCATTGGTGATTGCTTTTGTTTTCTCAAAGTTTTAATTTTAGGACAAGTAAGTTTATTTATTTATAATATGTTTGCTCAAAAAAATATATCTAAAAAAAAACAAAAGAAAAGAAAAATCAAAAGGCTTGTACCACAAGATTCATTCAAGTTCTGAGCTTATACTAAGACAAGGTCTAGTGATCACCAAGTGTAGTTTTCATCATAGCAAACTCAAGACTATTGTAGTCGAGAGTCATTCTAAAGATAACCAAAAGTTTATACTAGGATCATCACCTAGATCCTAAAGTGGGGCATCCCTTTCACCATCTATTCCATTTGAACTTGGGGAAATTTGTACAGTGTCCATCCCATACCACACCCGACCTATAGCCATATGAGACAAACTCCAAAACCCATAACCCTAACTCCGTCACCTTTCCCAATCTCACTAAAGGCAACCATTGAAACACCATTCCAAGTGGGCAATCCCTGTCATTCTTCACTCCACCTACAATTGGGGAAATTCACCTACACCCATCTCATCTCTCGTTATATTCACGCCCACAAAACCATATCGGGGCAATTTCTCAACCCAAAGATCCCAAATATACCCTTTCGTAATGCTACTGTGGTTGGGTCAATTTTGTCCTTACCATAAATGGGGCAACACCATCCTCTCATGGGTCGAGATAAAATCTCTGCTTTTCGCTTCTCTCATTCCAAAGCCAATGCATTCCCAATTCAAGATCTTCTACACCCCTAGCTTGTTACCACTAGACAGGGGCAAATCTAAATGGGGCGATCCCGCATTTCTTGGCTTGGGAAAACCTACCTTTCATGACCTTGACAAAGACCAGGCCACTATTCACCCCTTCATGTGCCACAAATGTCCACACCCTAGGTCTTTAGAACCCCAAGTTAACTGACTCATTCATCTATATTCGCACTACTATACATCTTCACAAAACAATGCTTCAGAGAGAGAAAACACAAGTTGATCATATGATGCTAAAGATCCACTTAGGTAACTTTGTGGACATAAACTTCGGTCATCATGGGGCATCATAATGGAAGAGAAAAATGAACGAGCTTGCAAATACAGTCAAGTACCTTTTTCAGTCGATTAATGTGAGATAACGACTTGAGATTGCGAAGTTTGAATCAAAACTAACTTTTCCAAAGAATGATCAATATTCATCTCCGCCTCTCGTATCCAAAGCCTCACATCTCATCATCACAAAAAAATGTTTCTACACCCAATCAATCATTTCATATCATCGCACCATGAACCATAGCATTTGCATTCAATCATTTCATTTGCATCATATTCACATTTGCATTTCATGCATTTAGTACGTAACAAGCAAAAAAGCAAAAAACAAAAAAGGAAAAAATCATTCCACCAGATACCAATCATCGCACGTACGCGTGCACCATTAATTGCATTGCCAAATGAAGAAAGCTTTTCCCTCCTCGGGAAGATGCATTGTTAGGTATGCTCGGATAAACACGATAAGTGTCATTCCCTACGTTTTGTTCCTCTAATATCGCGCTTTAAGCGTTAATCTCATATCATAGCACGATCACCAAGTTGATCCTCGGACTCCCGAGTGGTCCTTCAGAGCACTACGCTCCTTCGGTGCCCTAAGTGGCCCAGTCGCAACGTCGAGTCGAGCCGGCGGCTGACCTTCGCGAACCGAGTGGTCCTTCGGACTAGTTGTGTCGGCCTAAGGCACGATGGGCGTCCTTCATGGTCAACATATCGATTCTAGACACGATCTTGACCCATCATGGCGCTCGAATATAAAGGCCCCTCGGACCATTTAACTAGTACCGTAGCTAGTTGCGCTCCTTCGCACCACGATGGTCCTTCAATTAAGGCCTCAGCGGCCTTCCGGACCACGAGTGGTCCTTCAGAGCCTTAGTGCTCCTTCAGTCCTTGTTGACCCTTCATTCAACTCTCGATTAATGCGCCAAGTATTAACCACTCCCTCTTATCTCTCAAACCCTTCGCTTCCTCTTAAATGGACAAAATTGGCGTTTATTCTATCTTTATTTCTATTTTCACTACGAAAATTTGAATACACTTCATCTTTTCTAGTAAAATATAAATAAAGAGGGGCAAATGTTATACCCCAATTTTGTCCGAGTTCTTTTTAATAGTTTTTATTTTGGACTTTTTTCAATCATTTTATTTTGGACTTTTTGAAAATTACAAAAATAGTAGTTTTTTGCGTATTTTCTAGGGTGTTAGTTTTTAGCTACTATCGAAGGAAATTTCTCTCTCCTTGGACCTCGTTTTTTACGATCTGAACGGTGAAAGTGAAGACATATTTCCCACGAACCCGCTGTAAAAAAATGAAGACGATCCGACGGTTAACGATTCGAATCGGACTTTTTACGATGAGAGGTTTGAGAAAAAGCGGACAAAAAGCTGCAGTTATTGCGAAGGCAATTTCTCTCTCCTTAGACCTCGTTTCGACGATCCGAACGGTGAAAGCGGAGATATATGTGTCACGAACCTGCTGTCAAAAAAGAAAGACGATCCAACGGTTAACGAATCCGAATCGCAAATTTACGGTGACAGTTTGAGAAAAACGAAAATTGTGTTTTAAAGGGGAATTGCTTTCTACTTTGTTAAAAGGGGTTGAGAGGTGAAGATTAGAGAGGAGATCATTGGCGGGTTAAGTGATCTATTGGGTCAAAGCGATAGCGGCCCATTTCACTAAAAACCTCGTCTTTGATCATTTGGACGTTTTGAGTCGGCTTTCCGATTCTCAAAGCGGTTTCATGCGATCTTGAGTCAAAATGGACCAGATTGGAGTCCAGGTTGGTCGCTCATGGGTTCGGCACTCGTCGAGTCCAAAGTTAGTTTTGTATTTATTTTGTTTATTTTTATATACATATTTATTTATCATTTATTTGTAATATAATTTATTTATTTATTGTTTATGTATATATTTATTCATATTTGTTTACATATATAGTTATTTATTCATTTATTTTTTTGCCTAGTCTTTATTTAATTATCGCTTTTTATCTTCTTTTTATTTATTTATGCACAAATTAGTTTATTTCTTCAAAAATTAAATAAAAGACTAAGTCGATTGTACAACCTGGGTTAGTCATCATCCTAGGACCAATGAGTTATGCAGATTCGGTAATCCTAAAAACGTATAAGTAAATAAATAAATCACTTTTTCCTAAAAATAGGGGACTAAGTCAGGTTGTACAACCGGGTTAGTCGGCGTTCTAGAACTAATGAGTCAGACATGCTGATTCGGGAGTTCTAGAATACCTATTCTAAAACGGACCCACCTCATATCAAACAATCTTCTCTCAAAAATTCAAAAATCATTTTCAAAAAGTAGGGGACTAAGCCTGGCCAGGTTTGTACAATCCGGGTTAGTCGCATTCTAGAATCAAGTGAGTCATGCAGTTCAAGGAATCCTAGGACCCCTACACTAAAAAAACACCAACCCACAAACCTTTTTGGGAAGAACTACGTAGCTTTGATTCCTCCATTGCATCCGGAGAGTGCGTAGGAGCAAAAGAGTCCACTCTTGTCAAGCACTAAAACCAAAAACTTAAATAAGTCTTTTCTTTACAAATAAAAGGGTAATAATTAAATAAATCTTAATTAATTAGACCATGGATGTCGTGGGATGCTAATACCTTCCCCACACGTAAGCGACTCCCTAACCCTAACAATGCCTTATCCTAAACATAAAGGGATTTTCCGAATTTGCCCTTAAACTAAAATTTGGTGGCGGCTTTCTTTCGAACTTGAAGAATCCTTTCCGGATTTTTTGGTCGCTCTGATAATCCACTGACTACGAGAATGTAGAGATTTCCATGGGACATAGGAAATGGTCCCATGAAGTCCATTCCCATACATCAAACAATTCAACTTCCAGAATGTTTGTGAGTGGCATCTCTTGCTTGCTTGATATGTTTCTGTTCTTTGGCACTTGTCACATCTCCTAACCACTCATGTGCATCTCTGAATAATGTTGGCCAATAGTAGCCTGATTGTAGGACCTTTGCGTGCTGTTTTAGTACCTCCAAAATGTCCACCATAAGGTGCTGAATGACATTGTTGTAGTACATGGAGTTGTTCTTCCTCAGCTAAACATCTTCTTAGTAACTGATCTGGGCACAGTTTGTACAAGTATGGTTCATCCCAGAAATAGTGCTTTATAGTGTGGAAGAACCTCTTCTTCACGATAGTTGAATCCTACAGGCACAATTTTGCTAACAAGGAAGTTAACTATGTCAGCATACCATGGGGCAGTAGTATCAGACGTTATGACGTTTGACGAAAGTGTCATAGACGTGGCCACGTCTTCAGCTACTGAGGCTACTAACAATAGTCTCTCATCAGGAAATTTTTCTTGTATATCCTTTTCACCTGTACCTGCATCAACATTCTCAAGCCTAGAAAGATGATCAAGAACTTGGTTCTCCACCCCCTTTTGTCACGAATTTCCAAGTCAAATTCTTGGAGGAGGAGAACCCATCTAATAAGTCTCGGCTTTGCATCTTTTTAGAAATTAAGTACTTAATGGCTGAATGATCGGTGAAAACAATAACTTTTGCACCCACTAAGTATGATCTAAACTTATCAAATGCAAACACAAATGACAAGAGTTCTTTTTGATCCACAAGATAATTCAATTGGGCATCATCTAAGGTTTCATGGCATAATAAATAGAATGAAATTTTTTCCATACCTTTGTCCCAATACACTCCTACGGCATAATCACTTGCATCACACATCAACTCAAATGGTTTGGACCAACTGGAGTGACTATTATCGGAGTCATTACAAGCGATCTTGATTTGTTGAAAGCTTCATGACATTGCTCATCAAAATTGAAGACGTGGTCACGTTGCAACAATGCACACACAAGGGTTTTGAAATCTTTGAGAAATCCTTGATGAATCTTCTCAGTAAACCCCGCATGTCCTAAGAAACTTCGACTCCTTTGATAGTTGTGGGTGGAGGTAGCTTGTCAATAACATCAATCTTTGCGCTGCCCACCTCTAACCCTTTCTTTGATATTACGTGTCCCAATACTATTCCTTCTTGTACCATGAAATGGCATTTTTCCCAATTGAGCACTAGATTGGTTTCTTCACACCTTATCGTAACTCCTTCCAAATTATCCAAGCATCCTTTGTACGAATCTCCATAGATCGAGAAATCGTCCATAAAAACCTCCATGGAATTCTCAATAAAATCGAGAAAATAAGGCCATCATGCACCTTTGAAATGTTGCAGAGCATTGCATGATCCAAATGGCATCCTTCAAAGCAAAGGTACCATAGGGACAAGTGAATGTTGTCTTTTCTTGATCTTCAAAGTGCTATAGCTATCAGGTTGTAGCCGAGTAACCATCAAGGAAACAGAGAAATCTCGCTCATGAGTCTGTCTCAGCATTTGATCAATAAATGGAAGAGGAAATGATCCTTCTTAGTTGCTTTGTTTAACTACGTAATCCATGCATATCCTCCAACATTATCATCCTTGTTGGAATTAGCTCATTTTTCTCATTTTTACCACAAGAACTCCTCCTTTCTTGGGTACACACCGAATCGACTCACCCAGAGTGTCACTAATAGGGGTAAATGATTCCTGCATCCAACCACTTGATGATTTCTTTCTTCACCACCTCCTTCATTATGGGGTTCAATCTCCTCCGCCGCCTTCAATGCTATTCTTGGCATTCTCCTCCAGACAATTCTATGCATGCAGATTGTGGGATGATACCTTTGATGTCCGCCATTTGCCAACCAATTGCCTTTTTATGTCTCTTCAGGTATTAATGAGATCATTTTTCTGCTCTTGGGTGAGCTTGGAAGAAATGATCACATGAGCAGGGAATCATTTTCCCTAAGAAGACATACTTTAAGTGATCGAGCAACACCTTTAATTCCAAAGTAGGTGGCTCTTTAATGGAGGCACATTCTTCTTGATTTGACTCCTCTTGCCCTAAAGATTCATACTTCTTTGTCCAAGACTTTTAGTGCGGGGATCGACGCGTGGCCACGTCACGCAATGCACGTTACGACGTACAGAGGAACATCTTCTTCTGCCAATAATTCTTGTATTTCATTTTTGCCCAGAATTTTCTCCAAATGATCATTATCCTTGTTGAATTGTTTCTGAACCATATGATCAATGGCAACCACGTACGAACATTCCTCTGTGCTTGGATCTGGATATTTGAGAGCATTGAGGACGTTGAACTTGACTTCTTGGTCATTGACTCTCATGATTAATTCTCCTTTCTGCACATCAATGATTGTCCTTCCAAAGAGCTAAGAATGGTCTCCCCAGAATGATGGGAACTTCTTTATCTGCATCAAAATCTAAAATAACAAAATCCACTGGAAACACAAACTTGTCAACCTTAATTAAAACATCTTCTAGTATGCCTTCAGGATAAACTCTACTTTTATCAGCTAAAGTTAAGCTTAAAGAGGTAGGCCTGGCAGTTCCTATACCAAGTTTGTCATAAATGGACTTGGGCATCAAGTTGATACTTGCTCCCAAGTCACATAATGCTTTGCCAATGTAAAAATCTCCAATGGAGCATGGTATAGTAAAGCTGCCAGGATCCTTGAGTTTTCTAGGAAGTTTATTCTGCATAATTAAACTACATTCTTCAGTTAAAGCAACAGTTTCAAACTCCCCTAGCCTTCTCCTTTTGGTGATGATGTCTTTCAGGAACTTGGCATAGTTTGGCATCTGTTGTAAAGCATCAACCAAAGGAAGGTTGATGTGTAACTGTTTTAACATTTCCATGAACTTCTTTGAATCGCTTATCTTCATGGGCCTTCTTCAATCTTTGAGGGTATGGTGGAGGAGGATACTCAGGTACAAGCCTAGGTACAGTCTTGATTCCTGGTTCAAAATTAGACGTTGTAACGTCTGGAGTATCCTTCACACCACTTGTGCTTGCTTCTTTACCTTTCCTTTTCTCTTTTTCTGGCACTTCTTTTTGCTTTTCCTGTAATTCTTCTTCCACAGGCATAGTTGGTTCGGGATATTCAGCATCACTTCTTAAAGAAATTGCATTTACTCGACCATTTACCCCATTATTACCATTGGGGTTGATGATGATGGTGTTTCTGTTGTAGAAGGAAGAGATCCATTCTGTCTTTGAGTGAGGGTGAAGTTTATCTGTCCAATTTGATTTTCCGAGTTTTGATTGAAGACTCATGAGTTTGAAGGGTTGTCTTGCAATCACTTATAAAGTTCTTCATCATGGCTTCCAAGTCGCTTGTTGTTATTCTGCATGTACTGCCTCTGTTGTTGTTGAGGAGGAAATCCTGGAGGTATTGCAGGAGCATTGTTGTTGGTATTCAGTGCATTGTTGTTTCTCCAACTGAAATTTGGATGATTTCTCCAATTTGAATTGTAGGAGTTGGAGTAGGGACCATTTCCTTTGTTCTGAGAGACAAAGTTTACAGATTGAGGGTTGTAAGGACACTCCTCATACACATGCCCTTCTTCACAATAAACACACACTATTCCACCAGACTGGGTAGGTTCAATCACTGCAATACCGCTTCTCGACGTGGCCACGTTTGAAGTACTCAAAGTTTTGATCATGTTGGTCAGGGTAGCCACTTGAGCAGAAAGAGCAGTTACTTCACTTATCTCATGCACACCTGCCTTCTTTCCAGGAGTAAATCTATCTGATGGCCAATGAGAATTATGGGTGGCTATTTCATCAATGAGCTTGCATGCCTCAGAAAAGGACATGTTTAGAATGACACCACCTGATGAAGCATCAAGTATCAATCTTGTAGGTTGATCTAGGCCATTATAAAACGTCTCCATTTGGATCACCACAGAATGCCATGGTGAGGGCACATTCTTAGTAATTCCTTCCACCTCTCCCAAGCTTCAAATAATGATCCCCCTTCCTTTGTTTGAAGGAAGTGATATCATTTCTCACCTTAGCATTCTTGTTGGGAGGAAATATTTGGCCGAAACTTCTCTCGCTAGCTCATCCCAAGTATGAATTGAATTTGGCTCCAAGGAATTCAGCCATTTTTAGCCTTATCCTTGAGTGAGTATGGGAAGAGTTTCAATCTAAATGCATCCTCCGACACTCCGTGGATGATAAAGTTGCCGCACACATCCGTAAATTGTCTCGGTGAGAATATGGATCTTCTTGAGGAAACCTCCAAATTGGCTGCGATCTGCAAAGATTTGGAACATCATGGGCTTGAACTCAAAGTGGCCAGTATGAAGGGTTGGTCTTGCAATGCCTGTTTGTAAATGAGCAGGATTGAGCACGGCATAATCACGCATAGGCCTATCCCTGTCATTGACCATATCTTGTGGTCCTGCATTGATGAGTTGCTGCCTTTGGTAGTGTTCATCATCAACAACTATTGTCTCTGTATGAGTTTGTGGTCCAAGACCTTGTCCTCTGACTCCTCTTGGTGTGTGTGCACCTCTAGAACCAGTGTTATGTTCAGACATGTTTGGGTGTTGTTCTTGTTGTTGCTGCCTTCTTCTTAACCTTTGTTGTCTCCTTAGTTGTCTGAAAGTTCTTTCAGGTTCTGGATCAAACTCAGGTTCAGATTCACTCGTTGGTTCAGTTGAACTAGAGCTTGAGTTGGAACTAAGCATACGCTGTAACGTCTACCTGTTCAAACACAGAAACAGCAAACAACACAGTAAAATTCCTTCAACTTGTGTTTTAATACTTTGAACAATGAAAATCACTACAATCCCCGGCAATGGCGCCAAAAACTTGTTCGCGTTTGTGTAGTAGTATGATTTTTCCGCAATTAGAGTGCAAGTATACACATCGTACAAGTAATAAAGTGGATTTAAGTAAGAGATTGTTCCCACGAGGATTGGTTGTACTTTCAAAGTTCAAGTTCAAAACACAAGAGAATCAAGTAACAAATCGGCAATAAGAGTTGGTTTTAAAGCTAAAGATATAAACAAAACAAGGAAATTAAAGTTGGTTGTAAGTATGGATGAGAGATGAGTTGAGTTGTTGTATGCAGAATAAATCCTTTCTAGTCAGACGTTACAACGTTTGCACGTTAAAACGTACAAATGCTATATTGTATAGACGTGGCCACGCCTCAACGCTGTTGTAAAATACCGTGCTTTTCAAAGACAAAACGCCGAGTTTCAAGTATAAGAGGTCCTATGTCTAGGTTCTAAATAGGCCCACTCCTCGTATTTTAAGCACCCACAAAGAATGTTCTATGAACTATTCATCCGCTCTATGTCTAGACTTAGATAAAAATGCCTAAATGTCTTTAGTGCACCGTTCGTTCATATAAATCTTTGATTTCTTTTCATAGACCATGTCCTGTATTCTATGAATCTACCTATTTTAAGAGGCCAACCTCAAAACAAGTTTGGAAATATTTTCACACAAAGATTTAAAACATGCACGCCAATACTTTATAACATTTGACTAGAAATTCATTATAAGCAAAACAACAACTCAACTACAAAGTGCTTAGCTCATGTTGAGCATCTTTCTGAGAATGAAGTGGATTTATAATCCAAATACCATACATTACAGAAAAGAAACTAAGTGCACAAGATGCAACTAAGTAGCTCTTCAAAGATGTACGTATGTGATAGACGTTACAACGCCCGAGCTTTACAACAATGCAGTAAAATAAAACTAAGTTCGGACGAAGTAAAAATACGTAAGTCCTGTTTCCAGATCTTCTTTACAAAACTAATTTTGAGTTTAATGGGGGGATGGAGATGAAGTGTTTCTGAAGGTGTATGGAAGAGATGATGATCGTGGTCGTGGTTGGTGATGCCTTGAGAGAGCTTTGAGCCTTCATTAAATAGCCACCTTGCTTACGCGCGTCGATGTCACTTACTCACCTACCAAGCCTGCTTTCCTATCTTCTCCCGATAATCGCTCAACGCGCTACGATTGTATCTGCGTGTCAGCTTATGGGGAATAGAAGATCTTTTGACTTTTATATCTTTGACTATCATTGCTTAGCGCGCCAAAATTAAGATCTTTCACCCTTGCTCTGCTGCACTTTGGTAGACGTGGTGAGAGACGTGGTAACGTTCAGCACTGAATTTCCTGCACAAGCACAAAAAGCATCAAAACGCTTTCAAGGGCACCACTTGGTGCCTAAATGCACAGATTTATCTATTTAAACTTTTATTCACTTAAACTCAGAAATTATTTATAAAACTAATTAATTAAACCTTGTATTGCTAGAGAACTTGCATGATTTATTCGTGAGTGAGTATAAATAACTCATATAAATATGAGTTATCACCTGGTGAGGAAGTGACTAGAACCCACATGGGAGGAACATTTGAGTTGTCTTAGAACCTAGGTCCCCGCCTTCGTAGGACACGAGGGGCATACCAAATTGTGTGTTGCATTGTAATCTAGGCATGTTTTCAAAAAAGGGAGAATGAGATTTTTCAAAAAAAAAAAAGAGAAAATAGAGAAAGAGTTGCCGTTGTAGCCTTTCTTTTGTCGGTCCGTACGAGGTGACATATGGCCCACTTTATTTTCAAAAAAAAAGGGAGAAAAAAGAGTTACCGTTGTAGCCTTTCTCTTATTGGTCCATATGAAATAACGTACGACCCGCATTTTCCAAAAAAAACTTGAATCATTGCCAATAAAAACTCTTTCATTTATCCTGCATATGCATAAGACATCATCATCATTTGCATACATCATTGCATTACATAAAACAAAATTTTCAAAAAAAGGGCAAAAGGAAAACTTTCAAAAAAATCATTATAGTTTTTTCTTTTACGGCTATATGAGGTGATGTTCCCAAAATTTTGATACCAAACTCGAAAAAAATGTTTTCATCTTATTTTTCACATGCATGTCAAGTCGCATTATTGCCGTCATTTTCATATAAAGACATCATTTGCATTGCATAAAACAAAAACTTGATAAAATTCATACATGCATTTTTCTCTATCTCGTTAAGGTTTGTCAGGAGTGCATTCTCCGCATGTGTGCGTTTCCATTCACTAAGGCTTTGTCCCCTAATTTTCTCGAAAGATCCAAAAAATCGTGTCTTATTAGGGGCGCGTCTCATGCATTATTGTTTTCCTTTTTCACACATCATGAAAAAATAATATATTAACCTCTCATTTTGCATGCAATTCCATTCAATAAAAAATCATGTCTTTCCTTGCCTTTTTTTAAAAAAAAAAAAAAATCATTGTGAGTATCATGCACTTCATTGCACAAAAAAAAATGAAAACAAGAAAGCATCTCATTCATAATCATGAACAAAAATCATCATCAAATTTATTCAAAATGTAGCATCCATGCATCATTTCATTAACCTCATCACTTTAGTTCAAATACATCATTCATCCATACATGCATCTTTCAAAAAAGGGAAGGGGCATTGGCATTTCATACTTTGCCTTGCCTCTAAAAAAAATCATCATTTAGGAAAAAAACATCATTCCTGCATCTTTCATCATTCAAGAGAAAAGGGGGCATCGACATTTCATATCTTGTCTTGCCTATATAAAAATCATTTTGAAAAGAAGCGTCATTCTTGCATCATTCATCACCCAAAATGCATTGGCATTTCATATTTAAATCTTGCATAAAAAGAAAACATCAAAAAGAAAAAAACTTTTAGAATAATCACACTCTTCAAGTGAACATGCTTTCATGCATTTCATTTTCGTCATGTATACATCATAATGTTTTCATCCATGCATTGCATACAATAAAATGTTGTGATGAGAGACGAGACGTTCTTGCAAAGTAATATTTCTTTTTTGGAAAAATTTACCCTCACTCATTTGCAAACTCAAGGTGTTCCAAGGCCCTCAGTTTTTCACATCAATAGCTCATTTGTATTTCCTTCAAGAAAAAAAGCATTGCTTCTCATCCATTCCATGATAAAAGATCAAACAGCTTCATCAAAAGTTTTTATATCATGTTTTAACCAATGTTAACTCCCCGTGAAGCGTTTCTTCTAGTAAGTATGCATACCACGTGCGGTGTCTCTTGTTTGAGTCACCAATTTCCTTCATTCCCATCCAAGTCTAATCTCGCCCGTCCCACCCCTAAAGCGCATATCCTCTCCCATCGATTGCATAACTTGACTTTTTGGTCCATTCTCGCTAACACTTTAAGTCCTCCATCTTTGGGGGCAACTCGTGATCACTAATTTTCCTTGTCAAGATCATATTCCGTTAGTGCAAGTCTTTCTAAAAAAATATAATAAATAAAAAGATAAAATAAGCTCGCTAGGTTGAAAACCCGCAAAGGGCGCCTAAAAAAAAAGCGCCGGTGGATTGAAAACTCGCAAAGAGCGATCGTGCAAAAAATTAGGCACAAAAAAAAAAAAAAAAAGGGAAAAGAAAAGAGCAAACACATGAAGATAGATAAATTATTGTCCTAAAGTTAAGTCTCACAGAAATAAGCAATCGGGATTTGAAAGGAAATTTGGTCATCTCTCCATACCTCAAAAACCTAAAATCCCAGAAAGTCCATTTCCTACCCTCTTAAGCCAAAGATTCAAAATCACAAAAATCCCCTCCTACCCACCTTAAGTCAAGAAAGTCCTGGGATATCTCCACCACTCTAGACAAGGATCAATTCCACATCGAAAATGGTATATCATCTTTATCCGCTCACCTGAGGTCCAAAGAAAAGAAAGAGGTCAAAAGGAAAAGAACACAGTCAAACAAAAGATTCAAAAATGAAAATCTCAAAAAAAAAAAAAGACCAAGAAAAAAGAGAAACAAAAGAAGTAAAAATTGTGAGCTGATATATCTCACCATGAAACACCAGAGATCCTTGTCTCCATAAACTTTCCAACACTTTGTTGTGTATAATCACCTCTCCTTTCATAAAGACCGCAAACATTTTCTTTGGCCTCAACATCTCACCCTCCATAAACCCTCAGCCATTCTACCATGAAACACAAACTTGTCCTAATAAATCCCCAAGCACCTCACCAAACCTAATAACCATAAACCATTGACCATCGGCCAACACCGAATAAGACCCATTCCCCCTATCAACCCCAAACACTTCATTAAGCTCAATCATCCCCTTCTTCACATCACAACCCTAAAAAGTCCATTCCGATCAATGACCAATTGCTTTCATTTTCTCAAGTTTTAATCTTAGGACAAATAAGTTTATCTATTTACGATGTGTCTGCTCAAAAAGAAAAAACAAACAACCAGAAAAAGAAAGCTGCTCAAAAAGAAAAAAACAAACAATCAAAAAAGGAAAGTTGGTAAAAAAAGAAAAAAAAGGAGAAGGACTTGCACTCCAAGATGCATTCATGTTGCATTAAAACAAGGTCTAGTGGTCACCAAGTGGAGCCTCTCCTCATACTAAAAAGTCAAGACTTTCATTGCATTTGAGTTGTTCTTAAAAAGAACCAAGAGTGTGTGCTAGGGGGCATTCCCTTCACCTCTCACTCCACTCAACTTTAGGGAGGTTTGTTCATTGCCCACTCCATTCATATATCACCCTCAGTTCATAACCATCACCATAACTCTGTCGCCTTTCACAACCTCACTCAAAGAAACCGTTTGAAATGTCATTCCAAAGTGGGGCAAGTGCATTCCCATTCCTTCACCTCATTCATTCCCATAAAACCTCACCGGGGCAATCTCTCAACTCACTATCCTAAACAAGGCCTCGTCATTCTAATTGGGGCAACTTTGTCTCGTCATGACTGGGGCAACACCAAACTCTGTGGATTGAGACAAAACCCCTTTCATTCCACCTTTCATCCCAAGAGCCGAAGTGTTCCCAATTCATCATCTTCTACACCCCTAGTTGTTGTCACCACTAGACAGGGGCAAGCTATTCACTCATCAAAGACCTGAATTGGGGCAATCTTGTATCTCCTGATCCCTCATGAGCTTCGGCAATAACCATGTCTGTCATTCCTTCACTTGCCATAAGTGTCCATGCCCTAAACCAATTCCATGTTAACTGACTCATTCATTCACATTTGCACTCCTATGCATGCTTACTAGACAATGCTTCAAAGAGAGAAAACACAAGTTGTTTACGTGATATCTAAAATTCAGTCATCATGGAAAGAAAGAGAAAACAAGTGAGGTTGTTTGTAAATAAAAACCTTGAGACCACCGGAGTTTGAATCAAATTCAATTTTTCAACAGAATGGTCAATAATCATCTCAATTCCTTGCATCCAAAGTCTCACATCTCATCATCACAAAAATGTTTACCTCATGCATCTAGGCATTTCAATCTATTCACTATGGCATATGCATCAAAGCATTACATTTGCATATTCACATTTGGTGCATTCATCACATAGCAAAAAGAAAAAAAAAAAACGGTCTACGTTAGTTGCACCATGTTAATACTTGCATTTCATAGAGGAAAATAGCAAAGAAGAAAAAGCAGGATTCTTTTCATTGCATTGGCCTCATATTAATGTTAGCATTTCCATAAAAGAAAAAGAACAAAAATCATTGCATCAAACATCAGAGCATCGCATCATATTAATGTTTGCATTTCATAGAAGAAGCAAAAAAAAAAAAGAAACAAGCAGAAGTCAGAACAGGAGCATTCCATTCATCAAAGCATCAATCACCGTATACACTTGCATTCAAACATCAAAGCATTATACAAAAGAACAAAGGCATTCCATAATATTCAAGACATCAATCATGGCATTACATGTGTCATTCATTACATTGCTAAGCAAAATGTGGACGAACACAAGATGTTAATCCTCATGCCTAGTTCAAAGAATCAGCACTTCAAGTGTCAGTCTTCAATCTAATTCTCAAGTCAAGAATCCCGACTTGTCGGCCTCAAAATATCATTCCCGGCCGCTCCTTCGGGCCGAGTTCGAATGCTCTTTCGATTTAGAGTTCACCACTCCTTGATTCGAGTTCAAATACCCTCGGCCCCAAGTGGTTCATTAAAAGCACACCAAGTGTTCATTTACCGCTTTCTCGGCACGCCAAGTGTTCATTTACCGCTTTTCCCATCAAGACGCCAAGTGTTCATTTACTATTTTCGTGATCAAAGACGCCAAGTGTTCATGTACTATTTTCGATCAAAGACGCCAAGTGTTCATTTACTATTTTCGTGATCAAGACGCCAAGTGTTCATTTACCGTTTTTCCATCAGCACGCCAAGTGTTCATTTACCGTTTTTCAATCAGCACGCTAAGTGTTCATTTACCGTTTTCCCATCAGCACGCCAAGTGCTCATTTACTATTTTCGTGATCAAGACGCCAAGTGTTCATTTACCGTTTTCTCATCAGACGCCAAGTGCTCATTTACTATTTTCGCATCAGCACGCCAAGTGTTCATTTATCGTTTTCCCATCAGCACGCCAAGTGCTCATTTACTATTGTCGCACCAACACGCCAAGTGTTCATTTACGGCTTCCTCATCAGCACGCCAGGTGCTCATTTACTGCTTTCTTTCAAGCAAATCAAAAATTCATCATCCCATCAAACATCAAAGCAATACAGTTGCATCACATCAATACTTGCATCTCATAGAAAAAAAAGAAAGCTAAGACATCTCATGTCATTCATCATTTCATGTTATTCATCGTTTTATTTCGCATAATAGCAATATTCACATTTCAAAAAAAAAAGGGCCAAAGAAGGAAAAGTTTTCCATTGCATGTCATCATCATTTCATCAAAAACACAAGAGCATTACATATCATCAAACACCAAAATTTTGCATTCGTGATACCCGCACTTCATAAAAAGGGCAAAAGAAAGAGGAGGAGGAAAGCCAAAAGAGCAATAAGCAAATAAAGTCATGCATTACATAAAATCATGCACTCGCCAAACATAGAAAATAATAATAAAGTAAAGAAAAGAGAAATTCAGGCATTTGCATTACATTCATCATAAGAAAAGAATAAGAAAACGGCAATCATGACATTTGCATTGCATGCATTGGTTCGCTTTTTGATTGAAGACAAGTGAGAGAGAGGATAAACATCGCGGTGTCAATTTTCGCCTCCAGATTCCAGAAAATGCTCCCCCAAGTTGAGAAAAAAAAAGAGGGAAAAAAGAGAAACAAAAAAAAGAGAAAAGAGAGCGCTCAGGCGCGCATTGCGGATTGGAGCCCAAAGAGATCGCCGCTCCCCTTCGCGCCTGAGTCTCACATCGTGGTACGAGTTAACGCGATGGACCGCAGCCCCATGTGAGGTTCAACGGAATAGTTGTATCACCTAAGATACGATGGACGCCGGCATTGATCTCGTATATCGATTCGAGTCGATAACGATCCCCGGCCGCTCGAAAAGGCCAACAGAAGCGTGCTCCTCAAAGCCACGTGCAAACTCGGATTAAATCAAGAGTTCGTTTAAGGATTACTGGAGTTTTAGGGCACCAGGGCATTTTTTATCGCCGCACGCAAGTGCTCATTTTACCGCCGCGACGCAGTGCTCATTTTATCGCCGCACGCAGTTGCCCATTTTACTTTTTCTATCTGCACGTAAGTGTCCATTTTACCTTTTTTGTCCGCACGTCAGTGTTCATTTACTGTTTTCGCATCGACACGAAAGTGTCTATCTTTCCAAAATATAGAAAAAACAAAAAAAGAGAAAAAGAAAAAAGAAAATTGGATTTCCCAGTGGACAAAATTGGTATAATTTCTGAATTCTTTATTTCTATTTTATCTTCGAAATATGTCTCGACCAATTCATATTTCTTGATAAAATCCAAATAAAGAAGGGCAGCTGTCATACCCCAATTTTGTCTGGCTCGTTGAAAATCAAATAAAATTGTGTTTTTGTAAATACCCAATTTTAATAAGTATTTTTCTCGTTTTTAGAAAACGTCAAAATATGTGTCTCGTTTGGTAGGATTCAATTGCACAAATGTGTCCAAGTTGCGTTCGTTGTTAATCTAGCATTTCTCATTCTCATCGTGCGTGCGTATCATTTCGAATCATGCGTTCGTACTTATTCTCGTTGTTGCGCGTATTACTTCTATTCGTGTGCGTGTTTTGATTCTTGTGGGCGCACACTCGCGTATCGTCGTTTACGCGTATTTGTTTCGTTATTTATTATTATTATTATATCATTATTTTTACAAAAAATAGTCAAATAGTTTCACAAAACTAAAAAAAGTAAATAAAAGAAGAGAGATGCTTCTGCACCTATACTTCTAATTTAAGCTCAAGCCAAAACAACTTTTACTAAATTCATAACCTTGGCATCATATTAAGCTCCCAACCTATGACTATATGCTGTACAGAGGAATCAAAGCTCAAGAGAAAAACAACATACAAAAATACAAGAGATGATAGAGACCTCACAAGCTGCCAGATATAGATAAGGCAACACCAAACAAGCTTAAGGAGAGGGGATACTGAAAATAAATGGAGGGGGGAAGAAAAAACAATAACAGAGAAAGAGAGAGAGGAGAAACAGAGAGGATGGAATGGGAGGAAGAACACCACATATAGTCACCACCATATTCATCATCATCCACCTTTTTTACAATCACTGTCACCATTCCATGATAATAAACACCCATATTCATCACCATCCTTTTCCTTCCTCAACCTCAAAACTCACACTCTCACATAACCTCCGTAAACCATTTGCTCTCCTTCACATAACTTTTACAACCCCACATTCATATTCCATAGAAAAAAAACATCAACCCCACCCCCATTTTATTTTGCCTTCATCGCCTACCATTCAAAACCTCCATTTTCACAACTTCAAACCATTCTTTCAAAACCCAGTAAACACACTTCCCTTCACTCAACCAAACCCCACCTCCACCATTCTCTCTTCACCAAACTACACAACAACAATCACCTCCACCCTTCCTTCCACCCAAACACCACCACGCCACTCTCCTTCTCTCTCCTGGACCTCCGTCACCCAAACACCACCACACCGTCACCGCCGACGCCTCCGACGAAACCTCTATCGCTCTCCACCTCCATCTCCGGCGAGCACCCCACTGTGAATACCGCCGCTGTCAAACCTCCATCAAGCTCGCCGGCGAACGCCGTACCGTTCGTCACCGGCACTACTGCGCCTCCGCCGTCGCGCGTCACCGTCACCATACGCATTCGCTACCTCGTCGCTCAAGCCACCGCGAACATCGCACCACCGTGGTCTCCTTTCTTCCTCTCTCTGGTTCGCTACTCTCTCTCTCTTTCTTTCTCTCTTTCTCTCTCTTAAAAAATCCCTCTCTCTCTTATTTTTGCTGGAAATGGAACGACTGAGTTAGAATGAGGAGAGGTTAGGTTTTTTTTTCTTTCCTTATTGTGGGTTACGGGTTGAATCTGTGGGGGGTTGTTGGGCTTTTTTTTTTATTTTTACATCTGATTACTAACGACACCCCCTCCGTTAATAATACAACCCCCCCTATTGTTAGCACTCCCCAAATTTCGCTATCTCACCCCTCTCCTTAAAGATGCATTTCTGTATTTATTGTTATTATAATATGGATGCTTGCCAACCTATATTCTTCAAAATCAAACTTTGGTAGTAGTCTCGTGAAGCCTTTGTTTGCGCGATTATTAACAATGAGGTACTAGTGGTGGTCACTTGGAGCCTTTGCTCAATTGATCACCGTGAATGCCTAATTTTCCTAAAGATTTTCACTAAAATTAAAAACTTTGTTAGTAGTCTCGTGAAGCCTTTGCTTGCGCGATTATTAACAATGAGGTACTAGTGGTGGTCACTTGGAGCCTTTGCTCAATTGATCACCGTGAATGCCTAATTTTCCTAAAGATTTTCACTAAGATTAAAAACTTTGTTAGTAATCTTGCGAAGCCTTTGCTTGCATGATTATTAACAATGGAGTACTAATGTTGGTCACTTGGAGCCTTTGCTCAATTGATCATCATGAAAGCTCGATTTTCACAATTAAACAAGATAAAAAACAAAAGTCTTTCTCAAAACAAGAACTACGTAGCTTTGAATTCTCCATCGCACTAGGAGATACGTAGGAGCGAGAGGCCAACTCGTCAAGCACCAAAAATAAAAATTATCATTAAGTTTTCCCATTTATCTTCAAATAAGAAATAAATATGCAAATCTAGGTATTTTTCAATTCAAACGTTAAAACCACACACTTAATTAGAGGTTCCCTCTCAGTAGAGAGGACGCGTGGGGTGCTAACACCTTCCCCGCACGTAATCGACCCCCGAACCCATATCTCTAGTTTTCGAAAGACCATCCGCCTTGTTCAAAAGACCTTTTTTCAATGTTTTGGTCTTAAAATTAAAATATTGGTGGCGGCTTCAAAATTTTTCCACGTTGTACATTGAGAAACCCAAACCGGATTTTTCGGGGTGCAACAGTCATATATGACCAGCTAAAGGACCAGCTAAAGGATGCTACAAGAAAGAGGACCAAGAAGATTGCTGGTCATCTTGCTCTACTCCAGGTATAAAACATATTCTTTATTTTTAAGTTTGCTTTAGGGTTACTTTCAGATTAATAATCAACCAATGATATGTTCATTACAGACTTGGATTTTTGAGCACTTCTAGAGTGCAAATTTTTCCTCTTGGGTGGTGGACCCAGAGTATGATGAGAGTATGCCACGGACGAAGAAATGGGTGTCTGAGGATGCTCCTGGGGCCATCAAGTCAAAGGTCATCAGAGTATGTCTTGACCGACTAGATCGTGAGGTCACCTGGGACCCCTACACAGCCCATAGGCAGGATAGACCGTTTGAGGAGCTTGCTAGGTTCAGAGGGTTCATACGGAGTGGTGGTTTCATGGTGGCCCATTTGCCAGATCGAGTCTTCAGACAGTTTGGGCAGGTACAACACATCCCAGAGGACCCCAGACCTCCTACTCAGACTGTCTGTACCTTAGAGCAGTGTGATGAGAGGTGGACACAGTTCGATCAGCATTTGGTGGAGCGGGGGCCTCCCTGTGTGTCGTACTCCTCAAACACGATGCCAGGCTACTTCCCTTGGTTTTCTAGGGTCTCAAATCTCTTTCTCTCCCCTGAGCATTATGTAGAGCTTGCAAATGAGCTTGATACCAGTGAGGTACGTGTTTTTTTTATGTTAATTGCAGTTATTAGTTTCTTAATCTTCTACTTATTTTAATAATAATGTTATGTTATGTTATTTGGTTGACAGATGCTACCGGAGCTGCTGGATTTGGTTGATGGAGGGGACCATCAATGACAATGTTCCAGAGCCAACCAGGAGCGTCTATGAGCGCATCAAGAGACTGCTCAACCATTTCCATAGGTTTAGGAGGAGGTTTCACCACGTGTATCATAGGAGGGGGGCGCAAGACACAGTAGGATTTTTTATAGTTGTATGGGATATTTATTTGGATGTTTCGGATATTTTCTAGTACTTTGTATCATTCGGTTTTTTTATGGATATTCCCTTTACGTTTTATATTTAAGTCTATTTTCAAAGTCGTCTACTTATGCGACAGTTTATTTTAAATTGCGCAAATGTCATTTCATTACAAAAAATTAACAGAGAATGAAAGGATAGAAACAACCATAAGCAACAAACTAAACAACCATAAGCAAACATAATCTGTCATTCTGCAACACTGGTTCGAGCCAGGGGCGGATCCAGGAATTTAAAATAGGGTGTTCCCTTTTTTTCAATTGTACGATTTTACAAAAAAAAACAACAACGATAAAGTAATGTTTCAAAAAAAATCAACTATAAAATAATGTTCCAAAATAAAATACCTTTTAATCCAAGTCTAATCGGATTTTCCTTTTTATCATAGTTTGGAAGCGTTTGTATATACAGTTTAAGAAAAAAAAATAACTTTGGTAGTTTATAAAAAATAAATTAGCGTATATACGACATATAGTTTAAACTTGTAGATTGAATAACATTAATAACAGATGGTTCAGTGGTTATGTCTATTGTTTGGTGCCTCATGGGCATGGGTTCGATTCTCTTGAAATTCATTTTTTGTGACCATTTCTTTTATTGTAAGAGAACAAAATCTAAAAACTGAATTATTTTTTGAAAAACGGTTGTAGGGGGAATCAAACCCTGTAGATAATGCTCCAACTAAGTACTCCATCCGCTGCACCAAACAACTAATTGATTAAGCTGTGCGCAAATTTATTATATATTTAGTATCCGATATTATAATGTAGGTACTTTAGTAATCTTAGATGAATTTTTGGGTGTTCCCGGGAATACGGGGAACACCCCCTAAATCCGCCCCTGGTTCGAGCAACACCCTTCGAATAGGCGTTCGCACAAGCTAATGCGAACAGGTTCGCGTGACCCTATTCGAACAGGTGAAATTACGCACAACAAGGTGTGAGTCAAAATTTAACACACTCGACGGCCTTGTTCTAACCTTTTTGAAGCCTCGTGTTCGAACACGTGAAATCTCTTGAAAAAAAAATACTATTTTGCTGGCCTTTTGGTCTTTTCCCATTCTTACGAGGTGTGTTTTTAGTAGAAGGGGAGTGGGAAAAGCAAATTCCTTAGTTTTTGACAGCACCTTCTCATCCATTTCCTAGAAGGGTTTTGCTTTTCCCACTCCCCCTCCTACTCAAAACACACCCCCATAAGGGCGTGAAATGACCAAAAGGCCAGCCAAAGCGTTTTTTTTAAAGAATTTTCACGTGTTCGAATGCCGGGCTTCGAACCCGTTTGAACGACATCGTTCGCGTGAGTTAAAAATTGACTTCACACCCTCTTGTGCGTAATTTCACCTGTTCGAATGAGGTCACTCGAACCGGTTCGCATAACCTTGTTCGAACACCCTATTTTATTTCGTTCGTATACCGTTAACCGAGGCAACAAATAATGGACCCTCACACCACATTCACCAATTTTATTGTGTTCGCATTCTGTTGTTCGTACGTGTTCAAACAAGGTCGTTGAACCGTCATTAAACACGTGAACTCAGTGTTTTACACGAGGTTATTTTTGGAATAAAATTTGTTAAGGGGTGTGAAAGAGTAGAAGGGGGAGTGGGGAAAGTAATACCCTTCCTTGAAACGTTTTATATTTAAGTCTATTTTCAAAGTCGTCTACTTATGCGACAGTTTATTTTAAATTGCGCAAATGTCATTTCATTACAAAAAATTAACAGAGAATGAAATGATAGAAACAACCATAAGCAACAAACTAAACAACCATAAGCAAACATAATCAGAATTTCGCAACACGGTTCGAGCAACACCTTCGAGCAGCGTCAAGATTACAGCTATCGCGAACAGTTCACGCGTGACCTATTCGAACAGTGAAATTACGCGACAACAAGGTGTGAGTCAAAATTTAACACACTCGAACGACCTTGTTCTAACCTTTTCGAAGCCTCGTGTTCGAACACGTGAAATCTCTTGAAAAAAAAAATATACTATTTTGCTGGCCTTTTGGTCTTTTCCCATTCTTACGATGTGTGTTTTGAGTAGGAGGGGAGTGGGAAAAGCAAATTCCTTAGTTTTTGACAAAGACCTTCTCATCCATTTCCTAGAAGGGTTTTGCTTTTCCCACCCCTCCTACTTCAAAACACACCCCATAAGGGCGTGAAATGACCAAAAGGCCAGCCAAAGCGTCTTTTTTAAAGAATTTTCACGTGTTCGAATGCCGGGCTTCGAACCCGTTTGAACGACATCGTTCGCGTGAGTTAAAAATTGACTTCACACCTCGCGTGCGTAATTTCACTGCTCGATCGAGGTCACTCGAACCGGTTCGCATAACCTTGTTCGAACACCCTATTTTATTTCGTTCGTATACCGTTAACCGAGGCAACAAATAATGGACCCTCACACCACATTCACCAATTTTATTGTGTTCGCATGCTGTTGTTCGTACGTGTTCAAACAAGGTCGTTGAACCGTCATTAAACACGTGAACTCAGCGTTTTACACGAGGTTATTTTTGGAATAAAATTTGTTAAGGGGTGTGAAAGAGTAGAAGGGGGAGTGGGGAAAGTAATACCCTTCCTTGAAACGTTTTATATTTAAGTCTATTTTCAAAGTCGTCTACTTATGCGACAGTTTATTTTAAATTGCGCAAATGTCATTTCATTACAAAAAATTAACAGAGAATGAAATGATAGAAACAACCATAAGCAACAAACTAAACAACCATAAGCAAACATAATCTGTAATTCTGCAACACTGGTTCGAGCAACACCCTTCGAACAGGCGTTCGCACAAGCTAATGCGAACAAGTTCGCGTGACCCTATTCGAACAGGTGAAATTACGCACAACAAGGTGTGAGTCAAAATTTAACACACTCGAACGACCTTGTTCTAACCTTTTCGAAGCCTCGTGTTCGAACACGTGAAATCTCTTGAAAAAAAAATATACTATTTTGCTGGCCTTTTGGTCTTTTCCCATTCTTACGAGGTGTGTTTTGAGTAGGAGGGGAGTGGGAAAATCAAATTCCTTAGTTTTTGACAGCACCTTCTCATCCATTTCCTTGAAGGGTTTTGTTTTTCCCACTCCCCCTCCTACTCAAAACACACCCCCATAAGGGCGTGAAATGACCAAAAGGCCAGCCAAAGCGTTTTTTTTTAAAGAATTTTCACGTGTTCGAACGCCGGGCTTCGAACCCGTTTGAACGACATCGTTCGCGTGAGTTAAAAATTGACTTCACACCCTCTTGTGCGTAATTTCACCTGTTCGAATGAGGTCACTCGAACCAGTTCACATAACCTTGTTCGAACACCCTATTTTATTTCGTTCGTATGCCGTTAATTGAGGCAACAAATAATGGACCCTCACATCACATTCACCAATTTTATTGTGTTCGCATGTTGTTGTTCGTACGTGTTCAAACAAGGTCGTTGAACCGTCATTAAACACGTGAACTCAGAGTTTTACACGAGGTTATTTTTGGAATAAAATTTGTTAAGGGGTGTGAAAAAGTAGAAGGGGGAGTGGGGAAAGTAATACCCTTCCTTGAAATGTCTATCTAGTCTTTTTCACTTTCCCCCGTCCCACACCTGCTGCACCATGCATGCACATCCTCCATCACAACCCCCTCTTCATGTGCCACCCTTCCCCACAATGCCCCATCCCATTCCCATGTAAAACTACTTTTTTTATTTCATTTTTTCAGAAACTTGTTTTTTTTTTTTGGTCAACAAAAACTTGTTTAAAGAGACAAAGGTTTTCTTTTCCTTGTTAGATACATTTCCATAATAAATAAAACAAAGACAAAATTGCTCCTAAGGTCCTTGAAGTTATTTTCTTGTATAGAGTTAGTCTTCTAAGTTTTTTTTTCATTTAAATAGATATATATGTTAAAAATTATAATTAAATTTTTTAAAAATAAAAATAAAATAGATATGTATATTGGTGACCCTTTGGTTTTGTTTGGCGTGTAGATATTCGTTACAGGTGACGATGTTGTACGTCAGGTAGATGATTTAGGCTAAAAGATTTTTCGGGCAACCTACTCCAATTTTTTATTAATTTTTTAAATTTTCATAATCTCCAAAAAATCTAAAAAAATGCATAACCTTCATTTGATTTTATTAGATTTTTAATGATGTTTTTTTTTAATTTTAGATAGTTTTGATAGTTTAACAGATTTTTAGTAGTGTTTTTATAACCATATTTTAAAAACTTAAATAAAACAATTTTTTTACAACACAGCGGATCTTTATATATTTGTGGTAAATCCGTTTTCAATTATTTTTAACACCGGATTTATCTTTTTAAAAGCTAAATCCATAGTTCAATTTTAAAAAATAGAATTATCTTTGAAATAGATAAATCTGGCGTTAAAAATTTTAACAACAGAAAAGATAAATCCGTTGTTAATTTTTTTAACACCATATTTATCTATTTAAAATATAATTCCGTTTTGAGAAAAATTTAGGGGTATTACGAACTTTTCACGGGGTTGTGGGGGTAAAAAAATAGACCCTTGAGTTATGGACATTTTTTAACGAAGTTTGTGTTTGGTTCGGAGTTTCCACTTCGATTTGGGCTTCGTCAGTGATACTTGCACCCCTTGTTTTTTATGTTACACGCCTTCTCATTCATTTTCTTGAAATCTCTAAACTACCCTCCCGTTCTTTTTCACTCTCCCTTGTCCACAACACCCTTGCATGATTGCACCATGCACATCCTCCATCACAACCCCCTCCTCATATGCCATAACCAAAATCCTATTCATTAAACCAACATGATATTAATTAATTTAAAATCAAAGACTTCAAACAAAAATGAATTGGTTCTTTTGGATGATAAGGATATGGACAGCCCATAATTCCCTGCCTTGGAAAACACGTAAAGAAAGTTACAAACTTCAAATCACCTATATAGGTTAGGTATAATTCACCTAATTGAATTTGAACAAAATTGAGTATAACTAACTTGAACCTAATGGTGTGTTTGAGAAAAGAAAACTGAAGGAAAGAAAGTGGAAGGAAAGAAAGTGGGAGGAATGAAAGTGAATAGAAAGTGAGATAATTTTTGGGTTGTTTGGTAGAAGTGAAAGGGAAAGGGAGGAAGGAATGTTGAAGGAATGAAAATGAATAGAAAGTGAGTAGAAAGTGAGATAATTTTTGGGTTGTTTGGTAGAAGTGAAAGTGAAAGGGAAATGAAAGGAAAGAAAGAGATGTGTTTAGTAAATGACAAAAATATCCTTATATTTAGTGTATATATAATTATAAATGATAAACATATTAATATAAATTTATATATTTAACTTTTAGCATTGAATAACACTATTAAAAACGATGCTATTATTAGATCAAAAATATTAAACAATATAATAATGTAAAACCGTAGTGAAAGCATCGGGTTCGGGCGGGTTTCGGTTCCACCTAGCCCAAGATGTCCAAAACCGAATGGACTCTAAGTAGGCCCAAATCCGCCCGTTACGCGCTCGGTTTAGTGCGGGTTCGGTTTTGTGCGGGTTCGGTTATTGCGGGTGGGTTTGGTACGGGTTTGGGCCTTATTGGACCAATTTTTTGGGCCAAAACTCAATTAGTCATTTTCTTCACAAATTTGCAAACCTATGATATAAACTTTAATAAATACCACTTTTGATAAATGCCAATTTTGAACCTTGTGACATTTAAATAAATACCAAAAAGTTCATAATATTAAATCATCTAAAAAGTGCATAAAAAGTCAAGTTACATGTCCATTAAAAAGTCAATAACCAGTGAACCAAATGTTTGATGTAATCTTAAAGTAAATGTTCATTTCAGCTGGATCAACAGTTTGGTTAGGTGGGGCAGCAGCTTGAGGATCAGCAGCTTGTGTAGGACTAGGAGTATATAGGTAGGGCAGCCGTTTGGTCCATTTCAGCTGTACAGACAAAACAAAAACAAATAGGTGACTTATAAAATTTATACATAACCATCAAATATTCATAACAAGCTACAACTTAACCATTTCAAAACAAATAGGTGACTTATAAAATTTATACATAACCATTTCAGCTGTATACATATTAAAACAGAACTTAATCATATAAACTAAAATTTATACATAACCATCAAATATTCATAACAAGCTACAACTTAATCATATTAAAACAGAACTTAATCACAAAATCGTTTATGCAAATTGTAACTCAATCTCTACTTAACATACTGACTTATAAAATTGACTTTGAATATCAACCAAACAAAACTTCTCAGTTTTATTTGCATGAAAATGCTGCTACTAAACAAAATCTACAGTACGCACAAATTTTGCCTTTTGCATGTTGAGAGTATTTGTTACATGAAAAAAATTACCATGAAACAACTGCATCAAATATGCTTCATTCCAGGTAAAAGTTTTGTCACAAAAACTTAAGAAAAAACGTTTGGTGCATGCCAATCCTAACAATCTTAAAGTGTTTAAGTTACATTTCTTCGGGTGAGTTTCCTCAAAAACAAATAGGTGGATTTAAATATCAAAAAATAGTAACAATAAAGAAGTAAAGAATTGAATGAAATAAAGAAGAAATAAAGAACTGAACGAAATAAAGAACGGAACGAAATAGATGAAAATCATACCAGAGAAATCGATTTCGTTTGATGAGGAACTGAACGAAATAGAGAGAGTAGAATGAAGAACTGAACGAAAGAGGTTTTTTGCGATGAGATTGAGGTCATACCAGAGAAATCGATTTCGATTTCGTTACATTCTGATGGATTGAGGTTGAGAGAAGATGAGAGATGATTGATGAGAGATTCAAACCATTGATGAGAGAAATCGATTTCGATTTAGGGTCGAGAGATGAGAGATCGGTTTGGAGGTTTAGAGCGCCGCCGCCACAAATTTCTCGATGTTTGTTGCTACAAAGTGGTCACGCGTTTTCTCAAATGAGTTTTATACCTAGGTCACGATTTCGGGCGGGTTCGGTTTGTCAGGTGTGTAATCGTTCACCATGAACCGCTTCTGTTACACCCGTGACATAACCAAGAGCGACGCTTTTATAAACCGAAACCGAGCGAACCCGATGGAAGCAGTTTCGGGCTTAGGCGGTCCTGCGGGTTCGGGCGGGTTCGCTCTATTTGATCATCCCTATGTAAAACGATACTATTGTTGGATTTCATTACAATTACAATTTGTTAAATTTATGTTCTAGTCAATAGCTCACCACCCAAAGCAAGATGTATTTGACATTTCAATTGATATATGCTTTTCC
Organism: Oxytropis ochrocephala; assembly: GCA_020916435.1. Taxonomy (NCBI): domain Eukaryota; kingdom Viridiplantae; phylum Streptophyta; class Magnoliopsida; order Fabales; family Fabaceae; genus Oxytropis; species Oxytropis ochrocephala. Next base: position 88,481,335 of record CM037091.1, read on the forward strand.
ATTCTCTTTCTTCCCAATTTAGGGGAAAGCAAATTTGAGAGTGGACCCCACCAAATATTTTCTTTCCTCTCTCATCAAATGTGAACCAAACAGAGGAAGCTCGGATTCCTAGAACTTTTCAAACCTCTAGACTTTCTTTCCTTCTCTTTTCATGCCAACCAAACATAGCGTAAATGACATGTATGTATATATATATATATATATATATATATATATATATATATATATATATATATATATATATATATAGGGTAATGATTGATAGTACAATTGCTTACTTAAATGAAATGTCAGAAAAAATCGTGTTCCTTGAATTATACTCGTTCTGTCCCATATTATATGACTTTTTAGGCAAGAAAATTTGTCTCATAATACATAACTTTTTAGAATACCAATATAACATCAATTTTCTTTTTCAGTCATACTCTTCATTATTTAATATATATCTTCTTACAATTCTACTTTTTTATGTTTCCAATGTTATTAATGATGTACAATTTGTAAGCTAACTCACAATCCCTCTTTTTCATACAAAATTAACTAATTTTATTAATTTCTGTGCCACAACCTTAAATGACATATAATATCAGACGGAGGGAGTAGTAATAGTTGACTGGAGAGAGAGAAAGCACTCTTTAACCCATCACCTACACATTCGTTGTTTTCGTTTCGTAACAATAACCATTTATCATATTTAACGTTGACCTTAGTTCGGTGTAAAACTTCACTTTTTACCTTTTTAGTATGTATTTTTTTGTAATAACATGCATCCGCAAAGTACTTCCGGAGGTGTATTTTTTTGTTCCGAAAATTTATTTCTGTACAATTTAATACCAACTTAAAATATGTTTTAAATAAGAGGATATTTACATAGGTATAGAATAGCAAAAGCAAAAGTGTTCATAACAACTAACAAGATGTTGTAACTGGACTCGGATGCCATTCAAGGTCGCGAGTTCTTTTGACCAAGAAAAAATGTTTTGGATTCGATTTTGAGTTTAGCAAAAATTTTATTGGGAGAGGAGAATTACACTGACCGACAAAATTGATAAAGCGCATTAATGACTTGGTAAAAAAAATTCATAATTACTTCCTCTTATTTAATATGGTAGACCCACCCACCCCCCCATCTATCTGTTGGGCTCATAAAAGAACATCAACATCTAGCTTTTAATTCTATCCAGAATTAATCACCTAGCAACCGACTTCCCAATACTGAAAGGTTTGAATTTAACTTTGAAGATCTGAATATTCCTAGGAAAATAAATTCTTTTCTTTTCAAGGCCAAAGGCAAATATGAAAAAAAATCAAATAGAAAACGAAGGGGGAGCAAATGTGTTTGCAAATACCTGATAACACTTAAATGAGATGGTAGGTTCGAATCCAACAGTGCTAAAGCTTTTGAGGGACAGCTTTGCCGCTTATAGTAGTTATACTCGGGTCGAATGATTAGACCCCGCAATTGTGCGCACCCAATTTATAAATAAAAATGGGTTTGCAAATATTCCCACCTTTTACACATAACCCTTCCTCTTATGTTGCATTATTAAGCAATCAATTAGGTTGAGGTTGCTTGATTCTGTGGCTTTATGTGGTATAGGTCAAGGTAATGAATCCTTTTTATTTTTACTAGAGAAAGTTTAGGGTGAGGTGGCATCACTCTAATCCTAAATAAGAGTATTACCATGATAAAATTTGTGCAGATTTTAAATAAAGGAATGTTGGCTACAAGCCTACAAGTATATATTACCAACTTTGGATTGAACCCTTAAAATGACACTATTATATAGATATTTTACCTAAAAAAATACTTTTACTGTTGAAGCACTATTAGCATGTGTGTTGTGCGTTGTCACCCACCCTTCTTGTTCGATCAGTGACCAACCAACCAGCACCGACAAAATAGTATATAATTAGGAAATAGCAAGTTTGGCTAGTATGTATTATTATTTTTTTGACTGGAAGATTTGTTTAATTAAGAATGGGACAAATTAATGTTTGAGGAAAGAGTTTTATATTAAGTGTAGTGTTGGCAACCTGTATTTCCATTCGACCATCCATCCAGCTTTCTTTCCCGACAATAATGTTGAAAAACATGACATCCATGGAAAATAGATAGAAAAACTCTTAAAACTCTATTATATTGAAAGTGGTGAAAATTACAAATGAGAAAGGTGAGATACAAACGACTCTACCATCTAAATTTTATATACTAACCAAGTAATGGCCTTACTACTAACTAATGGGAACTTACTATCGATATTTCAATAAGCTTCCCGCAGTTCTGGTGTTCACAACACTTCCAAACTTGGGATAAGCAATACAAAGATACTATAGAAATATGGAAAATAAAGAACAATCCAAATTGATAAAGCGGTTGAGTGACATACCCTGTAAGTCTTCGACCAACTATCGGGCCCTTCAAGCTTCTTCCAAAGCGTCTCCACAACATACACCCAAAAAGAATCAACATACTTCACTCTTGGGCATAACCATCCAAGTGGAAAAGAAGTCATCAAACGCTTAACCATCTGTGAGAAACCACAACCTCGCCGTTTAAACCACTCGGAGGAAGCAATAAATCAACACTTAACCATCAAGCAAAAACCACAATTCGCGGCCGCTTAATCACTTGAAGGAAGAAAAAAGCTTAACCACCATAGGGCGGAAGCAAACATCAACAGCCGTATAAAGCCAAAGCGCTTAACCACCAAACGTAAAACTATACCTCAAAGTTTAACTCTATTGATGCTTATTTCTAGTATGAGCAGACAGAACCGTATCCCATGATACAACATCCCTGTAAGGCATTTCATCAAATAAGTGGTGTGCCTGATTAACTCTAAAGGATTTAGCACATAGGTTCAGAACTTCAAATGTGACACTGTATGTGAATTGAACATTGCGATGGAGCTATCTCATAAATATTCCAAAATCACAAGCATCAAGTCAAAGGAACTCCTTCCAGAGGTAATGTTTGGGTTTCAGAAAAAACACCATCGTGAAAAAGGAAAATAAGATCGTGAGAGGAATTACAAATCAAAGAAGCAAATTGCGAAACTGAAGCGCACAAAGAAGTTCTCAGTGATGGTGGAACTACAATACAAAAAGCGAATAGAACAAAACCGAAATTGAATCACAAGATAGAGTGAACACGAGGAATCAGATCCAAAAATCACGGATGATCAGATCAAGAAACGAAAGAACGATGATGACGCGGAATCGAATCATCAATGGAGAACACGAAATAAGCAAAAACACGGCAAATGAGAAAAGGAAGTACAGAAGGAAAATCGAAAATCATCAACGTTAATTGATATTGAGCATCATCAGAAAACAAAAGGATGAATCTGAAGTAAAAGCAATCGGATCTTGAAGAAATAAAAGTGAATCGGATCTGATGCAGAATAGCAAAAAAAAATTCTCAAAGCAAACACAAAAAAAAACTAGAGAAAAGAATATGAAAAAAGGAAAACTAATAAAATATTAGAAAGAATGCACCGAATTTATGGAGGATACCATGTTTGCTCTGATACCATGTTGAAAAACATGACATCCATGGAAAATAGATAGAAAAACTCTTAAAACTCTATTATATTGAAAGTGGTGAAAATTACAAATGAGAAAGGTGAGATACAAATGACTCTACCATCTAGACATATACTAACCAAGAATGGCGCTACTTACTACTAACTAATTAGAACTACTATCGATATTTCAATAAATAATCCAACTCAAACTTCCAACATAAAGTTTTAACCACAATAATAATATAAATCATACAATTAATATAGTTTGCTACTTGCTAAAAAAAGTTTCTCTTAAAAGCAATATTAATATAGTTTGATATGCTCATATATACAAAAGGTTTTGGAAGTTTGATTCTATTCCGTCTTTCATTTTTTTAATTAATAATGCTTTTAAGCTAGACAAACTTTTTTTTTTACCAAAAGAAACTTATAGTATTTCATTCAAAACTAAAATAGTATAATTCTTTGATGTCTTAGTTAGGGTATGAGCCACAAGTTTGCTTGCCTCCTGACAAAACTAACAACGTAGTTTTCTAAATTAGATAATAGAGTACGACAACTTCTTAGAATGGAGCCATATTCAGTTTGAAAATTACACAAACCCCGGATTTCATCTACTACCGCTTTACAATCAACCTCGATGGTAACACGATGTATGCCTAATTCTCGTAACCAATTGATAGCTTCCAATAGTCTGATAGCTTCAGCTTCCTGTGAATGTGACCTACGTACTAATAAATCAGTCCGTCTTCGCCTTCTCATCCTAGATACATAACCCAACGTCGTACCTGTTATCCTAAAAAATGCCTGCATCAACATTACATTTAAGAGAATCAGACTCAGGACAACACCAAGGCTCCAAGGTACGCCCACTACGCACGGGAGCTGTATGCAAGTGAAGCAGCTTAACAGCAAAAAGGTCGTAGTGTAACGTACTAATATAAAACTCAACGCAAGTAAAGTACAACGCAAATGCCAACTCCAATTTGTTTGGCGGAAGCATATCTTTTCGGGTCTTATTTTCCGTTCCCCCACCACTCCATACCCCCATCATTTTTTTACAGGGCCGTCCCTTGGGCTGTTTACCCTGTGCTACAGCACAGGGCCTCAGCCCAATACAAGTTTTTTGGGGCCCCCAAAAATATAACATAAGATATATATAATATCGGTGCAACAAATTCAGCAAACTTATATTTGGCGCGACGGTAAGATTCTGATCGGTTAGTGGCAGTGTGTCATGTACCTCCTGCGTTCGATTCCCAGCGATCTCAATTTTACAATCCCCTTGATTATTCCCTTTTTACAATCCCCTTAATTATTATATAGCACATGACTTTGTTTAAAAAAAATGCACTTCCGTGTTTATTTTCTTTCATTTAATGAGTTTTGTTTTCTTTTTTTTGTCTCATTTTATATATTTAGAAAAAAGAATTAATAATAATAATTGTTTTAAAATGTTACTATTACAATTCCGTATATGTTGGCCTATTTTATTTCTTTTGACATTTGGTCTATTATTTTTATTTTTTATGGTAAACAGGCTTACTATTTTCTAATTGTACTTGTTCGTGTTATTTATATATTACTAATATTATATCAGTAATAAATAAGTATTGATTAACAGATAACTGCATAGAAAAATATATTTATACAAATTAATTATAAAATATTTAATTCATACCAAATGTTTGATAATTTGTCTAAAATTAATTACAACTTTCAAAAATTAAAATAATTGATTAATTTTTGGAGTAAATTTTCAAATTGGTTCCTCACAAGTTTGATCGCTTCGGGGCCCAATTTTTAAGATTTGCACAGGGCCTTCAACTTGTTTGGGACGGCCCTGTTTTTTTATTCTCATTTTACCCCTTTGAAATTGATGAAATGGATTTATCTAATTAAAAGATAAATCAGTTTTTTAGAAAAATTCAAAACGGATTTATGTTTTAATTAGGTAAATACATTTAAAAAAGAAATTGTACAACAGATTTATGTTTAAAAAAGATACATCCGTTATTATAAATTAACAAAACGTATTTATTTCTTTATTAGATAAATCTTTTTTTAATATTTTCACAACGAATTTATCTAATAAAAAGATAAATCTGTTATTACAAATTAACAAAATAAACGGCCAAGATCACATCGACAATTTTGTTCATCTTTATAACTGTGTCCCAACGGAAAGATTTTAAACGGTGTAGATCGCACCGACAATATCAACGACAGAGAATCAATGACCATTGCTATAAATACCCACACTTTGCCTAGTTTATTTCACATCAACATATCATTTTGATTTACTTCTTTCAACTCACTACTCAAGAGATATCACACTTACTCTTGTTCATCTTCTTTGGCATAATATCGAAATCTTTTTTCTTTTACTTTTATTTACCTTTTGCTGGTTGAAGTTGCGTTTTATAATGTTTCTTATAAAATGGTCTATTATTAAAATTCCTTTTTCTTGTAGTTTTTTGTTACTAGAAATGGGTTCAATTCCAATTTTTTCAAAAAAAAAGTGCATAGGTAGGTCTAGAGTTTAGTACCAGAAACAACTATCATATCATTTTCACAAAACATTCTTCTTAATCTTAACCATAAAAGTATGTTATCATTATTATTATTATTATTATTATTATTATTATTATTATTTGAGCAAAAAGTAGGTTATTATTAACAAATATTATTTGTCAAAAAAAAAAAAGTAATAAAAAAACATGCTTTCAGACATCTTAGCCAGCATCTGTTTAGGAGCATGCAGTGTTTTGTGACGTGGATTTCTCATCTTTTTTAGTTGAAACTTGATCACAATTAAGAAAGCAATAATGTTACTAGGAATCTTACCTTCAATTCTTCATACTTCATTGATTGATTTCACACCTCACCCCACCACCATTGACACAACTAGAAATGAAATATCACCATAATTGGTTAGAGAGAGAGAGAGAGAGAGGAAAAAACAACAATATATATATATATATATATATATATATATATATATATATATATATATTAACTGACATATGAAATGAGGGGCCATGCAAACAAGTGGAGGTGTGAGAACATGAAAGTGAAAGCTTACATTACTGAACACTAAGCCAAATCTAACTTTAACATTATTTCCCACTCAAAATAATAACAAAACTACAAAACTTATTCTATCAAATACTCAGATATATTAAAGGTTAAGAATAAAGGGTCCATTTCTCATCAAGAATCTTTCTTTTTCTTTTCTTATGTCTTCCCTTTAGGCCCTTCCAGACAAAGATAATAAATAGAAGGAATTTGATAGGAAAACAATAATATTGTTTTTAAGGAACAAAACAAAATGGAGGAAAAGAATTTAATTTGTCATATCATTTATGTCACCAGCTAACTTGTGTTGGGAGGTTAGGCAGAGAAAATTGGATTTTTTGTTCATTTTGATGAGCTAGCTGTGCAAGTTTTTAAGGTACATATATATTTTTTGTTTTCTTCCCTTTTATTATATTTAATTTTTTTTGTGTTCTTGTGATTTGTGGAAGAAATTCATTGGGAGATTTTTGGTTCTATGATGAATATATCTGCCACTAAAATAATTGGTTGAAGTAGAAGAGAAACACTTTACTCTTATGTATAACTTTTTGTTGATTTTCTTATAATTGCAGGGCTTCCAATTAAGCTTCAAATTTGAGAGAAATTTAATGTTTTGAGTTGATGGTAATGGAAAATAAAAGCCACCCTTGTGTGTTTCTAGTGTTAGTTACCCTTTTATTACTTTCTATATCTCATTCAGAAGAACTACAATCCTCTCACTCTCAAACCCTTTTAAGAATTCAACAGCTCTTAAATTTTCCTACTTCTTTAAGCAAATGGAATAACTCCACAGATTTTTGCAGCACAGATTCAAGTTCTTCACTCAATGTAGTATGTTATGAAGATACCATAACTCAATTACACATAATAGGTGAAAGAAAATCTCCACCTCTACCTAAAAACTTCTCAATTGATTCTTTTGTCACAACACTAGTCAAGCTTCCAAATTTGAAGGTTCTAACATTAGTTTCTCTTGGTATATGGGGTGAATTGTCGAGTAAGATCGCGCGCCTTTCGTCGTTGGAAATCGTTAATATAAGTTCTAATTATCTCTATGGTTCAATCCCTACAGAATTTTCAACATTGTTAAGTTTGCAGACTCTCATTCTTGACAACAATAGGTTTGTTGGGAAGTTTCCTGATTGGTTTGATTTGCTTCCAGAACTAACTGTCTTGAGTTTGAAGAACAATTTGTTCAATGGTTCGCTACCGAATTCGGTTAGTAGCTTGAAGAATTTGAGAATTCTTTCACTTTCTCATAATAGTTTTTATGGTGTAGTACCTGATTTGAGTCATTTGACAAATCTTCAAGTACTTGAATTAGATGATAATGCTTTTGGACCTCAGTTTCCTAAACTTGGTAACAAGTTAGTTTCTTTAGTACTGAGAAATAACAAGTTTAGAACCGGTATCTCGGCTGAATTGAGCTCGTATTATCAGCTTCATCGATTCGATATCTCGTCGAATATGTTCGTGGGACCATTTCAACCAGCATTGTTATCACTTCCTTATATTACTTATATTAATATATCTGGTAACAAGTTAACTGGGATGCTTCTTGAGAATCTGTCATGTAATTCTGAACTTGAAGTGGTTGATTTATCAGCAAATCTTTTGACTGGAGAGTTACCTAAATGTTTAGTTTCAAATTCTAGTGGTAGGACTAGGACTGTTTTGTATGCTAGAAATTGTCTTGAGACGTCGAATCAAAATCAGCATCCGATTCCGTTTTGTCGAACCGAGGCCTTAGCTGTGGGAATATTACCTGAGAGAAAGAAGCAGAAAGAAGTATCAAAGGTTGTTCTTATACTTGGAATTGTAGGTGGTATTCTTGGAGGAGCAGCACTTGTTTTGGTTATTTTCTTTGTTGTAAGAAGAGGAAATGTTAGAAGTAAAATGAAGAATCCTCCAACAAGAATAATATCAGAGAATGTAGCTTCTGGTTATACCTCTAAGTTGCTTTCTGATGCAAGTAAGACTCTCTCTCTCTCTCTCTCTACTTCATACTTGTTTGAATTTGATTAATGATGTTTTTTGTGAAGCTATGACATTGGTTAGTGAAAAAAAATACATATGTGACATGTTTATAAGAGTTGAGTATGATTCATATGCGTTATTTTGGAGATGGGGGCGGGGGAGCTAAGCTAGCATAGCGCCCAAACTGTTTGGGGTGTGGGGGGCATTAGGCCAAATGGTTCAGGGGTATTGTTGTAATTTGGACATAGATATTATAGGTACCTGTTGTAACACTGAAACCCTATATTTATTCTGAAATAAGACGGAACTACAGCTGCTACGTAGTCGCTGACGTGGGCATATTTTGACCAACTGCGTGACCAATATCGTGTTCTTGTCCAGGCTTCATAGTTGCTAATGATAACTATATTTTTTCTCTGCATAAAGGATATATATCTCAAACAAAGAAGTTGGGAGCAACTGGCATGCCAAACTATCGCAGTTTTTCATTGGAAGAGATTGAGGCAGCTACAAATAACTTTAACACAGCTTCTTTAATGTTTGAAGATTCTTATGGGAAGGTATGCTGCTACTTTAACCATCTTTTTACATATGTGTGATGAATGTTACATAGATTTTAAAATAATGTGTTCTTATTATGTGACTCAGATGTACAGAGGTCAGCTGAAGAATGGATCGCGTGTCGCGATTCGATGTATCGAAATGAAGAAAAGATACAGCACTCAAAATTTGATGCATCACATGGAGCTGATATCAAAACTTAGGCATTGTCATTTAGTGAGCACTCTTGGACACTGCTTTGAATGTTCTTTGGAAGATTCAAGTGTCACCAAAATATTTCTTGTCTTTGAATATGTTCCTAATGGCACACTCAGAAGCTGGATCTCTGGTAATTCATTCAATAACATCTACTACTTTCTCTAGTTCAAGTTAGTAAAAATGTTGATAGAACAAGAAATAGAAAGAAATGATAGGGAAAGTTCACTAGTGGGCATTTCATTAGTAGTAGTTACAAATTCATATTTCTTTACTATAGATAGAGTTGTCAATTCTACGGGTCGGGTCAATGACCGGCTTTCAATTTTGGCCCAGCCCAATTGGCACGCGTAATGGCCCAGTATGTGTTTTGAGTTGGGTTAGGCTTAGCAAAGTCGAGGCCCAAAAAGAACAGTGTCATTTTGACCCAATCCAGTTTGCCCATGGGTCAAACTAGACCTGCTTTTTTGAACATTTTTGTGCTTTCCTTTGTTAAAATATGAAGTGGGCCGGGCCGGGCTGCTAGGCTAAGTGTTTTGGGTTATGTTGGGCTACAAAAAACACATTCCAATAAATAATTGGGATGGTTCGGCCCAGCCCGCTTTTGCACTTTGACCCATTGGTTCGGGCCAGACAACCCAGTTTGATAGCTCTAGATGGCCCAATGTTTTGTGTTAAGCTGGGCTCAAAAAATAGAAGTTCGGAATGAGTCGGGCCATTTTGGCCCAGCCCAATTGGTCCATGGGCTGAACTAGGCCCCGTTTTTATGCTTTTTTGAACATTTTGTGTGTTTTTCTTTGTTAAAATTTGAATTGGGCCGAGCTAATCCGATGGCCAAGTGTTTTGGGATGGACTACAAAAAATCCAACTCAGTAGATAATTAGCCTGATCAGCTCACTTCTGCACTTTGACCTATTGGGCCGGGCCGCCGAGTTTGACAGCTCTACCTATAGATAAACTTATATGAAGTTCAAAAGTTCCTTCTGAGAAGGAAATACCATTAATATTATATGTTCAATAAATCTTTTTCAGCATCATGTTGTAATGGAAAATTGAGAGAACAATGCAATTTCTTTATTTTTTTTAGCAGATGGAGATGCTAGAAAATGTCTGAATTGGAATCAAAGAATAGGAGCAGCAATTGGAGTAGCAAAAGGAATTCAATTTTTGCATACAGGAATTGTCCCTGGTCTATATTCCAACAATATCAAAATAGAAGATATATTATTAGATCACAATTTTGTTGCAAAAATCAGCAGTTATAACCTACCTTTGTTATCAAACATAGGAAAAGCTCAACATGGAAAAAAATCTTCCAATGGAACCAAAAACTCTAGTAGTAATAAGCATGAAGATAAATCTGATATATATAACTTTGGAGTAATACTACTAGAACTCATTCTAGGAAGAACAATAAAGACTACAAATGATGCAGAAGCTTTTAAGGATTTGTTGCAAGTAAGTATAGGAGCTGATGAAGAGGCTCGAAGGAGAATTGTCGATGCGATGATTCGTAAGGCGTGTTTGGATCAATCATTGAAGACAATGATGGAGATTTGTGTGAGGTGTTTGATTAAAGAGATAGGAGATAGGCCTTCTATTGAAGATGTTTTGTGGAATTTGCAGTTTAGTGCTCAAGTACAAGATGCTTGGAGAGGGGATTCTCAAAGTAGTGATGGATCACCAGCTTCTCCTTTAGTGCCTCAAAGAGTGGCTTTTAATTAGTGTCAATCTAGAGGTTTTTATTTTATTTTTTAAAAATTATATGTCAGTATATAAGGTTTAAAATTGTTGCATGCAGAATTTAAGGTTTATAGTTTGCAGCCTCTGAATAGTACAATACTTTGTTCTTTATGTTGTAACACTTGGCACAATTACTAGGCTAGAACTTGCAATTACTAACAAGTTCCATTGCTATATTTGAAACACAATTCCGACAAAACAGAACAGAATGCATCTCAATTTCAGCCTACCTCATACTATATTTTTATTCTCACATTTTTTATTCTCACTCTTTGAAATTAAATAGGTGGAAATTAAAAGAGAATGCATCAAAATTTCAGCAGTTTCATATATTATTTTCATTAACGTCTCCCACTATTGGTTGCAATGTAAATTTCAGCAATATGGGATGTCGGCTACTAGGTTCAAACCCGGGTGTAACCATATGATAATGTGTGTGTCTAGAGTTTATTTGTCATTTCATATAAAGTGACAAAAAAAATAGTATTATTTTCATTGTCTAATATTTTTACCTGCCCTTAATTAATTTTATCTAATTACTAACATATTCCTGATGTATAGCAAGAAGAAAAAGACTATCTTGGGCCATGAAATCCATGCACTTCTAGTTTTACCATCCCACACGCCAAGAGCAGCACAATTCTTGTGCCCTCCCACAGAATTAGACAACCTTTTTTGTGTTTCCTACATCAACTAATTACCATTATCTTAATATATTCCAACCAACAACTTCCAAAGAAAGCATTTTTTTAATCCTATAATATAATCAAGATTTTAAATTTGTGGCAACTTATGTCATCAAACTCATCATCTTCACTCCCTTTGCACGTGCGTCTCACACATTCCCTCACCAACCATAATGCCAACTCTAAAATTCCCAAAGAACAAAAAAGTTTACCATAACTCACGAGACTAACGTGCACACCCCCACACAACATAATACATAGTATTTCATATAAGCATCAAATTAACTAAACTTTTCCTCTCTCTCTTTCTCTATTATCAAAAATTAAACTAAGAATTTAGCATGGTTGAACCACAAGGTGGTGATCATGATCAAAGTTCAGCTGGACCTAGGCGTAAAGGCACGGGTTCAGCAGCTTCGAAGCAAGGAGGACCTCCATCTCCATGTGGGGCATGCAAGTTTCTAAGGAGGAAGTGTATTAGTGGGTGCATATTTGCACCTTACTTTGGTTCAGACCATAGTGGAGCACTGTTTGCAGCCGTGCACAAAGTGTTTGGTGCTAGCAATGTGTCTAAGCTATTGTTGCATATTCCAGTGAACCGCCGCCATGAAGCGGTTGTTACTGTATCTTATGAGGCTCAGGCAAGGTTGTCTGATCCTGTTTATGGTTGTGTGTCCACCATTCTTGCTTTGCAGCAACAGGTTTGAGGCATACGGTCGTTACTATATCGCATTATGCAGTTTCGTGATGTCGCTTTTTAAGTACACTCCATTTTGATTCCAATGTTTTCCCTCGATTGCAATAAAGAGTTTATTTTCCCTCCATTTTTCTCCATTTTTAGCCCCTAGATATATGGTGAATTGCAATTTTAGTCGCATTTTTATAGTGTCTCAAGCATCATAATTGTGTGCGGGTGAAAAGTGAGGGACCAAATTTGCATAATCGCAATACTTGAGGAACTAAAAGTAAGGGGTGTTGAAATTGCAAAAGGGGAAAAGTATAGGGGACTAAAAGTGGAATCAAGGCAAAAAAAAATCATTTATTGTGCCCATTAATCAAGTACTAGGTGCAAGAATTGCTTGTTTGTATGTAGCTAGAAATAGAACCTCATCCTTGTTATGAATTCAATTTGATGAATGATGCTTATGGATAACCAAGTGATTTGAATCTGTTCAGGTTGAATCGTTGCAAGGAGAGCTTGCTCTAGTGAAAACTCAAGTGATGAATAGTAAGGTTGCACACGCAAATGTTCTACAGGGCATACAGCAGCAACATCAACCAAACATCAATGTAGCTTTGCAGCCAGCTTATTCCAACAATTCATCTGCTTCCACCAACCTTGTGAACATGAGCTGCTTCAACCCTGGTTTTGACTTTGCAATGGAGAGAGTTCCCTCATCGCACACCGACAAGCCTCTTAAATTCTCTCGGTTTTCTCAGAATGCAGAAGATGAAGAAGAAAGTAGAATCCCCCATGTTTTTAACCATGAGATAGTACTATAACGTCATTGAGAAGTAGTCATTTTTGTTTGCTTTGTTGGAACAATACACAGTAACATTTGTCTCATACTTAAATTACCATCTAATCAAAATGAAACTATCAAAAGTCTGTTTTCAAAGGATAAAAAACAAGTCCACAGCTAGCTCCATTCCTTGGCCTCTTGAGAATAGTAATGACTCAAATTAAGTCAGTTAATGTTCCTCAAGGCCAAAGAAAAGATAATGCATAATGTACTATTACATGACTTCAAATTGCAAAAGCTCAAAAAAAAGAGTTATAAAAAACCTATGAAATCTAGAAAAATAATAACTGAATATCACTTTATTTATACCAAGACAATATATAACAAGCATGGGAAATTTCACTTTATTTATACTATCTTTGTTCTTCAAATAAACTACAATTTTACTATGAATAGATCATAATATTTTTTTCTTTACAGTATGGAAAATTTGGGTTTTAAAGTTTTCTCCCCAATAAAGTTGTTAACAAGAGTTATATCAAGGGGAGGGGTAGTAAAAAACCAGATTTGATTTTAATTTGGCAATGATTTTCCTATATATTTCACTGCTCAATTATGAATATAGCTTTAGTCTACACATAACCATTAAAATGTAGTTACAAGACCTATGCCTAGTTCCTCTGCAAGTTCATCCCAAATAGGAAGAAGAGTCAAGCCAGCAAGAAAAATAGCAATACCCACAAATGTCTTTCTCCATTTTCCAACTTCTGTCACGTCATTTAAGCATGGTTTCTCCGGTGTCCTCTAAACAACATTAATTACTCATTAATAATTGCAAAAAAAACAACTACTTCAGTTTCATCATTTCCTTTTAAAAATGAAATTCAAGACAACAATTTTCATACCTGCGAAAACAGGACATAAAATCCCCAAGGAAGCGAAAGAGGTCCACCAAGCTGTTGAAAGGACAAAAGGGGTGAAAAACAAGGCATCTTACTTTTGAATGAAATCATAAAACAAGTAACAAATTATCATAATCATAATATTAAAATAAAAAATATAACTGGAAAATGAATAAAAGATTGGTAATAGTAACAAGAGTCACTCCACATCCACGCCCCTTAGTCACAAGTCACAAATCTATGCAACCAAGTCAAATAATGGTTCAACTTTAACAATGTAACTGAATAACAATATGAATCATCGTTTAGTCTGAGAAAAGATCAGACTTACCACTCCCAACCCAAGCAATGAATAAGTGGTCAAACCAAAGCCCATTAGTGCACCTTTTCCATAAGCACCCTGCAAAAAACATGTAATGAAATTAGCATTATTTTCATATATTACTAAGAAATAAGAACCTAAATTATAGTGTTCAGCCTACCATTTAGAGTAATTTGAAACAAAAAATACAAATAGATGTTCTTCATTTGTTTAAAATATACAAAAGATACCTACTCTAATGAATGAGGATATTTATGTAAAAAGATCTACCAATGAATTGTTTCTACCTATCGTACAGGAAAAGAGGACAACCTCATTAATTTATACTCCCTTTAATTTCTACCAAAGATCTACCAATGAATTGTTTCTACCTATCGTATGTTTATACGTACCACCTTTACTCAATACAATCTGAAGTGGGGGGAGCTGGGTCGCAACAATATCCTTCAATTTAATCTGAACTGGTCTCTTACTACTACTACTTCACATAAACACACACCCACTTGTTACACTGAAATGGTTATATATCAACAACTAACTCAGTGACTTCAAAACTTTTTAGATACCCTGAATACTCAACCTATATTGCCAACCCAATTTGTCATTAGCACTTGTTAGACCTATAAACATACTTGAAAATATCAAGTACACTAGTTCAAGGTGCAGCTGAAAAGTCGTGCAATCAATAGGCAATCAAGTACTGTTTAAGCCTCACTTTGTCTCTTTCTTGCTGTTCATTATTGCCTGTGCCAGAAAGAAAAAAGTTAAACTTTCCTCTTATTTTTTGTTTCTCCTCATTTACTTCCCAAAAAGCCATTTTGTAAAGCTATATGCTCTTCATGAACCAACTATCTCAAAAGCTTAAGATGTTAGGTAGTGTCAAACTCAGATTGAATAAGGACGGATATATGGATACCAATTGTGGATTAACCCCAAATTAAATCTCTGCAACACAAATGGCAAGGCTAAGCCCTAACAGAGAGCTCTACTACTCTCAAACATACAATCAGAAAACTACCCATAAACAATAATAACAATAGCAACCCATACATATAGAGATAAAAACACACATAACTCTCCTAACATAACTGCCTAATAAAATAAATGTCGCCCTTACACATGAATGGTTTTATTATATTATATATCTACGATGTGCTGTCATGCAGGATCTCTTTGGACTTGAATCATAAACAAAGCATAGACTCACCTACCTTGTGCTGAAATTCAACTTTTTATTAGAAGAATGGAGGTGGAAAGGACAAAATCTAGACCACTAAGTACCAGGTCATGAACCAGTTATCATACTCCCTCTGGACTCATATATAAGCAACAAATCACTTTTTAGATTCATTGAAAAAGTGATGTATCTGGACTATTCACTTTTTCAATGAATCTAAAAAGTCATTTGTTGCTTATATACGAGTCCGGAGGGAGTAAAAGCTTAAGCAGTTACATGAAGAGGCGTGAATGGTTTTTATATATCCCCTCCATAGATGTGTGATCGGGCATATCTATAAATTGTTAACAAAATAAGAAAGGAAGATATTAAAAAGAGCTTTAACTGTTTAACAGCTACTTCAATTTCAAAATGTGTTTGAAGTACAGTACTTGATTGAAATTAATATCTTAAACAACTATTGTATTATGTAATTATGTTGCTTTACCCTGTGCTCTTAACGAAAGCTAATAGGAAGGTAAGTTTTTAGTTTAAATTTGAAAGAAAACAATGTTTTTCCTTTGACTCAAACAGACCCAAAGGATGCGAGAATACATCGAGCCTTTCATTTGTGAGGTACATTTCCAATTAACCAAAAGCAATGTATTTTTCACAATCTGAAGCTCAAAAGATGAAGCGGGATACCTGCACTGCCCTGCCACCATCAAGGCACCCAACTGGAAGCATGTTAAAAGCTTGTATAGTTAAGCCACACCTGCATTACAAAAAAAAATGGTTTGCATATTATGGAATAATGAATGATTGTGTGCTAAGAACCACAATTTTGAGAATTGATTTCATAAATAAATGGAAGTGCATTAAGTTTAAGGAGGAAAAGTTAAATACCATCCTGCAATCACAAGAGGGTGAATTGGAACTGTTGCAGCATGCAATGCTCTGCACATTGACAATAACAATAAATCAACGTTAATTGTGGCAATCCCTACTTGGGTCAATGAATATCACTTGGAAATAGCTTGGTTTAGAAAATGCCCCATGCATAATGATACACTGGTGTCTGTTAACTAAATTAATTAAAGAAATTACAAGCACTGGATCTATACTTGGGTCATTGTATTCTTAATCCACAAAAAAAAAAACAATGGAAGGAAGGGACATACGCATAACCAAGAGTTGCTCTACTGATTAAACCTAGTAGCAAGGAACCTTGAAACAATGTGCTAGGAACTTGCACCAAATCTCCGATTGCATCTGGATTTGACGAGAGAAGAAGGCCAACAGCAAACATCGAAAATGATAACACAATACCAGCAAAGGGACCCGCAAGTGATATGTCTACTTGTGTACTTCTATCAGGAAGGATGGATTTAAACTACAAAACAAACCATGGATCAGCATTTGGATGCATATTAAAACATAGTAAACACACTTAAGTCTAACTTGTGTGTTTTAGCATCTGTGACATTTAATAGTAATTAATAGATGGTTAAAAGATATGGCAATGACTCTACTTGGACAGTTAACAGACACATTGTATTTACATGTTCTATTAAAAATTAAATGCTTCTAAATCTCTATAAAAAGATTGGACAAATAGAACCACATATAATATAAGCATGCGATTGTAATTGCTTCAATATTCAAACAGTAGTTGCAGATTCAAGGCAGAAGTGACTGGCTAGAAGAGAGGTTAGATAATCTCACCTGAGTAATAGCACCAAAGCTGCCAAGTGTGATATGTGGAATAAAGAAAGGAATGCTTAACTTTACTTGTTTGGGAAATGCAGCTAAGAAGTGTCCAACCTCCTGCACGTAGCCCATCAGGGAGAATGCATACAAAAATTCAAGAAGCAAGAAGGGCAATTGGTGGAATTTTGTAAAAAAATGGGGAGAGAAAATTACACAGATAAGATAGGAAGTTTCCATTTTGCATAAAATAAATAAGTGAATTGTGAACCTGCAACCCAGCAAACAAGGCAGGTATTTCTACTTGCGGAGTATTTTTTAGAGTAACTAATATTTTATGTATAAAAGTGGATTACTTGAATCTGCAAATTGACTGAAATTCTTGGCTACCGACATACATTGCTGATTGTGAGTCAATCAAAATAGTGACAAGAATTTTGGACAGATTGATATATCTTTATGACAGATTGTATAATAGTACTTATTTCAGGATTCAGGTAAGCAAAGAAGATAATAGAGACTCAGAATAATAATAGGAGATTAATTTTCTTATATTCAACTATCATAGGCACATTCTTTGTCATGGCAGTGCACAACTTATTTGCAATAGTGTAGGCTTGCTTATTGAAGAAAATATTAAAAAGCATTTCTATTTAGATCATTCAGATCCCATATTTCTAAAACAAAGAAAGTATAGTAGTAAAAGGTAAGACCAGAGTCATGGACTATGTTCTCAAAACTCATTTTACTTTTTCAGAATAATGGAAAAAAATTGAATCTTTTTTTTTGAAAAAGAAAAAATTGAATCTCATTGCAATTATATAAACAAACGTCAGAAAAGAACAGCACAGATGAGTCCTTACATGAAACAGAAGAACCCCCAAGACACCATATGCTAGAGGTAATGCCGATTCAACAAATGGAAATAGCAGCTCCATATCTGGGGCTTTAACATAGTTAGGATCTGTCAAGAATTTCACAATTTCCGAAGGAAGTCTATTGATCTGATTAATCAAAGCAAGACATCAACCAAATATATAGACATGTCAGAAGATGGCAAGAAATTGATGCAATCAATGACATTTAGATAGGCCAAAAAACGGTGTTGTTCACAAACATTCAGCAATCACCACTTAACGTTCAAAGAGTATAAATAACGAGCCTACCTGAGATGCAATTCCTAGCTCCACTGAGGTACCAATAGTGAGAAGAAATAACAACAATGCAATGACATATTGCCATAGTGTTGTTGGCTCTGGTTCAGAAACCTCCTTCCGCAGCAAACCAAAGCTAACACGTGGCCCACCCCGCGGATCTGGACTGTCTGAATTGGGTTCCTCCACCATAAAAAGGTTGTACTTATCACCTGTGACCGCTACTAGCCGACTTTGGAGTTTAGAAAAAACATCCTCTCTCTTTCCCCTTAGATTTCCTAGGAAAAGAATGCCTTCTCCCAGCTCCCCAAAAGGCTCCTCTTTGGTCACCCAAAAGGTCGAATAACCAAAAAGCTTATCCTTAATTAGCTTTACATCAGCAGGATCAACCTTCTCAGGTCCAAGAAGTTCCATGAGTTTGAAAGAATCAACTTGAAAATTGTTGTATGCAGATCCAAGTGAGGACAGAGATGACTACAAAAGTCAAATGAAATAAACATGAGCATCATGAATCAATACAAACAATCCCCGGCTCTCGCATAGTAATGCAGCAGAACACATTGATCAGTGTGCTTTCAGCACATGCTCGTCATTAAAAGTTATTGATCAGTGTTTTCAGCACGTGTGCATCATTAAAAGCTCATGAATAGTTAGACTATAAGCTATGATTTATGACTGTTCAACGATGAGTCATAAGTCATAACTGACATAACTAACTGAGTCTGAACAATTTCTAACTACATCAACCAACCAACTTTTAGCTACCAGTAAAATGTAACAAGTCAAGACAAGGTTATCGCCTTATATTAAGATGTGTTCCACATAATATATTAATAGGTTGCAAGTATATGGGTATGATACCGAATGCAATCTGGACCACAACACCAAGGTTTTTAATGTCTACGTGACTGCAATGTGAGCGCGATTGAAGCCATATCATCAGCCTTTGACCACAATTTTCCACAATATCAAGAATCGTACCGCTAAAGCGATTTAAAACCTTGCCGAAACTGACTGCCCAATTGTTCTAAAGAAAATATTTTAGTTCATACCATACGGTGTGCATTTAACTTTGGAGTGCTGCTACATCGCCACATACAACATAAACAACTCATGGCTTGAACATAAGTCACTCTAATTGTAAATAATGTCGTGTTTTATAAACAAGCACAGAGAAACCAGCAACAGAACGAAAGCAATAATCTACAATAATTTAATTAGAAAAGGATAACATGTACCCTTTGAGAAGTGGATGGAGTTGTTGATTTTTCAGAATTGAACCCTCTATCTTCATCAGGCAACGCGGTGGTAACATTGGATTTAGAATCATTGTTACCAATTTCACCTTCACCATCAACACCTTCCTTGTTATTACCATTATTATTGATTGAAAAACACCTAAACCTATCGAAATTGATGTGCTTCCGCTTCCCCCAATCCCATTTGGATAACTGTGACGTGGCACTGAGTCTATTGAGCCGGTGGTAGTGGATACTCTCTCTGAAGGGGCGGCGAACCGGGTTGGACCGGAACTCTGAGTTTAGAGGCACGAAACTGTAACTCGTGAGAGTTCCCATTTGAGAGTGGAGAACATGCGATGAAGTAAACGAGGTTGCGTTTTCAGTGGGAGAAGAAGGATAGGTTGGAGTTTGACACCATAACACGGTTGTGTGTAAAGCTTAGCTTGAAATGAAAATGGAACACTAACGCTCCTTTACTCCTTACCTTAGCGGGTTGGGTTGGGATATCTGAAAACTAAATACGACAAAACCAAATGGAACGGATTTTATTATTATTATTATATATATCTTTTTTGACGCAGGATTTTATTATTATATTAATAAATAAATATTAATTAATTTTTTTATTATTATTAAGCTAAATTACATTAGATGTATTTTAAGTTATTTAATCGCAACTTTTAGATCTCGATGAACTTGCATTTTTCAGGCCCAAATTGTTACAATTAAATAACTTAGAGGACATGTGGTAAGAAAAATGGTCAACTTGTTACACTTAAATAACTTAAAGGACCTAAGTGCTATAAAAAATCTTAAAGGACCAATTTATTACAATTAAATAACTTATAAAACCTTTGGTGTCATTTTTTATTATTATTATTATTATTATTATTATTATTATTATTATTATTATTGTTGTTGTTATTATTATTTGGGTCGAGTACACTTTTTGTCTTTTATTTTTTACGGTTTTATTGTTTCAAACATTTGACTTCTAAATTGTTTGTTTACATCTTTTATCTTTCTATAAATAATTAAAAGGCTTTTAATTTTTTCACCCACTCATCATCTATCCCACCCCCATAACTAGCAATATCCCTAAAATGCCCCTGTCATTTAAAAAAAACGAACCAGACCTACATAAAAGAAAATCCGGAATTACCAAAAAAAAGAGGTATTTAGAAAGTTTGGAGGTGATTTTTCGGAATTAAGCGTGAGAAAATTGGTATTCCAGGTTCATGATTTTGAACCGGAATTATCCCCATAAAAGGTAATTAGAAATTTTGGATTTTTAAATTAGATTTTTAGGAAATACCTTTTTGAGAGGTAATTAGGTTCATTAATATGTGAGCGAAATACCTATTAAAAAGGTATTTCAATTATTTTTTTAACATTTTCATTTTTTTAAATAGATGGTTATTATGGATTTAACGTGCCTTTACGACATCCGAGATATTTCCCACTCGTGATGCAATGACACGTTGGGTTAGATCTTTGGGAAGCGAACGAGTCATTGTGGTTATTGTTCGAACAGAGACGACGGAGAATGGGAAAGGGAAAAAGAACAAGGTTGTTTATGGTTGTGAGAGGCGGGGCACATACTGATCGAGTAGATGTTGGGTGTTCTATTTGGTAGACACAAGAGTTCGAAAAGATGTGGTTGTAAGTTTGCATTGAAAGCTAAACCACTCTTACCTCCTAGTTCTGATTGGAAGGTGAGAGTGGTGGATGGGATTCACAATCATGAGCCTCATAAGACTTTATTTGGAGCAGTTATATTTGGTAAGTTTACCAAGGACGAGCGGTTACTTGTTGGGGAGCATCTGTCCTTGGGAGTGAAAGCATCCAAAAGTCTGAAGCATTAAAGACCAGATTTAAGAACAACTTGAGCAACATTTCTCAGTTGTATAGAACCCGCACCCATATCCGGAAGGGAAAGAGAGGTAATATGACTGAGATGCAGCAGCTTATGACACTGATTCAGGCGAACCATTACTTGTGTTGGACGAGGCGACTTAAAGGTACTGATATTGTTGAGGAGATCATGTGGTCACATCCTGATAGTATTAAGTTATTGAGGATGTTTCCTACTGTTTTGATTATGGACTGTACCTTTAAGACCAACAAGTATGCATTGCCTTTGTTGGAGATTGTTGGTGTCACTTCCACCGAGTTGACATTTCTGTTGCGTTTGCATATCGTCTCATGGAGCGTTATGATGACTACACGTGGGTGCTGCAGAGCCTACGAGATTTGATGTTGTGTGATATTGCACTTCCTCAAGTAAGTCAATGCTAAATGACTTTAGTTTTTGCCATTACATTACTGTTTTTTTATTTTTTCCATTTCTAATAGAACGTGTGGATTGTGTTTCTCAGGTTATCCTCACTGATTGTGAGGAGGCTTTGATGAGTGCTATCAAGGTTGTCTTTCCGGAGGCAATGAATTTACTTTGTCGATATCATATCAACAAAAATGTTCATGCTCAAATTAAGAAGTTAGTGAAGGGAGATAGAGTGGATTCACTGATGACACTTTGGCATCATGTAGTTGATGCTACATTTGATGATGAGTTTAGTGAGGCTTTGCATGATTTGGAGCAATCGTCTACTGACATACCCCAGCTTATTGCATATGTGAAGAAGCAATGGTTGTATCCTCACAAGAAAAGATTTTGTGGCTCGTGGACGGATAAAGTAAGACACTATGGAAATACCACGACTAATAGGTACGCAAATTGTTTTCTTATTTGCTTTAAGTATATGATTGTGGTTTCTTTGTCTTAATTTTTCCTTACGTGCCATAGGGTTGAGGCTGCCCATTGGGCATTGAAGAGATCATTGGGTTCTAGTGGTGGTGATTTATGCAAAAGGCCGGGAGTCAATGAATGGGATGATCAATGCATGCAGTTAATAAAATTGTGGATTCTTTTCAAAGGAGCATCAACCGTATAGATGCCCAACACAACATTCCATTCTACAAGAATCTACACGGTTTGGTGTCTATTGAGGCGTTGAATCATATTGCCGGGGAGTTTGATAACATGATGGATGGTGTGGGCACGGATAAGAAAAAGTGTGATGGTTGTGTCATTAAAGTTACTCATGGGTTACCTTGTTCTTGTGAACTTGGTAGGTTACACCTAATGGGACTACCAATACCATTGGACATTATTGACTCTCATTGGAAGAGGCGAGTTTGGAGGCAATGGATGAGGAGCGGATCAAAGAAAGCGTCGGAAGGAGGTGACTTAAGCTATACTGAGAGAGGAGATTTGGAGGCAATGGAATGACATGCACCTCGAGGAGAGATGTGTTTGGAAGAGAGGTCTTGATGATTATGTATTCGAGAGGCACTACATCCATGGTTCCACCTAGCCACAAAGTCAAAACTAGGGGTGCACCCAAGAAGGGAAGAAGAAGAAAGAGTATGATGTGAAGAGAGATCCATCTGCGTGGGAGCACGTGGATGCATCTTTAGAAAAACCCACACAGATACCTCCACGAGCGGCCCCATAAGTACCATCAGCATGCACCGTCAAAGACACCTCCCGACGGTCCTTACAACTAGCATCACAAGTACCATCAGAGCTACCGTCACAGAGGTCAAGCAAAGGAGCGGGCGCGAGATGACATCCACTTGGTAAGTCACTTTCCAGATTTCTTACATAGGTATATTGACGACATTATCAATGTCGCAGGGGATGGAAACTGTGGCTTTAGATGCATCTCTACTTCACTAGACTGGTCGGAGCACAGTTGGCAGATGGTTCGGAATGATTTAATTAGTGAGATGGACTCCAACTGGTTTCAGTACACACAGGTGATGGGTGACAATGTACAGAACATTAGAGATTCATTAGTTGCTATCCCAAACAGACAGGAATAACCTATTGAGAAGTGGATGACCATGCCAGACACAGGACATGTCATAGCTACTAGATATCAGAGACCCCTGGTTATGTTGTCGCCTCATGAGAACTAGACATTCTTCCCTTTGAGGGGAGATTGTGCTTCCAGTCAGAGTCAGTTGGTTTGTGTTGGGTTCATCCATAGGAATCATTGGATTCTTGTCAAGTTGAACCACACTAGTCCTATCCCTCCTGCACATCCTTCTTGGGGTCGATACGCCTCAGATGAAGCTAGATCGTGGCAATATCCATACATTGGACGCATGCAGTTATGGTCTTCTTTTGTTCCAGATTATGTTCCAATGACACCATATGATTATGTAGATATCACATCTTGATTGTTTATATTATTTTACATTATTATTTGTTGCTTTTTTTGTACACGTTAAGAGTCGTAGAATATTTAAATATGTCCACGTGTCAAAAAAAATCGAGTAACGGATAGAAATAATAAACAAGTGTCAAAGAAATTTAATCGACGAAAAAAAATATGTCCACGTGTCAAAAAAACCGAGTAACGGATACAAATAATAAACAAGTGTCAAAAAAGTCATTTTTAACACTAAAAAAACGTTTTTTATGCCACTTTGGTGTACAATTACAGCTCGTAAATAATTTTGTAACTCGTCTTTTTAACCTCAATATCGTAGTATTATACTTTTTCTACAAGTTTGTAATTTTTTAAAAAAAATTACAAAAAATTATGCATGGTAAAAACTGACCAGAACATAGTTAAAAAGTCATTTTTTTAAAGTAACAAAACATGTTTTTTATGCCACTTTGGTGTACAATTACAGCTCGTAAATAATTTTGTAACTCGTCTTTTTAACCTCAATATCGTAGTATCATACTTTTTCTACAAGTTTGTAATTTTTAAAAAAAAAATTAAAAAAACTTACGCATGGTAAAAACTGACCAGAACATAGTTAAAAAGTCATTTTTTTTAAAGTAATAAAACATTTTTTTATTTGATTACTAATTAACGGCCTAGATCTTGCCGACAACTTTTAACGATCTAGATTTTGCCGACACTTTAAAGGGTCCAGATTTTGCCGACCACTTTTCATCAACGGTGGAAATTCATTCAAGGGTTTCATTTTTCCCTATAAATACACCCTTCCATTTCACTTATTTCACACACACACAACACTCTCATGGATACTCTAAATACACAATACTCTCGTGATTCTGCACTCACTGCCCTTCACCATCAGGGCACAATCACAAACAGAGAAAATGGTGTCTATTTCGAGAGTCCAAACCCCATTTTATGCAGGCTTAACGACGACATCACCTTTTAAGCTCTGAAATAAAAAATAACAACGAAGGTTCAGCTGGAGGGTGATGAGCAAGAAGTCACCCGGATCATTTATCGCTACCCGACTATGGGCGATAATGATCGTGTTCAGTGGTCCACCATGGATGTGAAGAACAACGATGACGTTCGAGTGATGATGGACCGTTTTGACATATTTCAGATGCGGAGTCCTATTCAGCTGTATGTCGAAACCAGAAGGACCATTGCTGAGGTCCTTCGACGTCTCCAACCACCATCTCACTAGTTTCTACCGTGTTTTTATTTCGTTTGTTGTTGCGTTATGTTATTTTTTTCATTAATTTCATGTATTGTATCGTTTCGTGATTGAAAACGCGTCTTTAATTAATTTTAATTTGTTTTTAATTATTTTTTTTTTCGGAAATACCTTCAAAACTAGATAATTCCGGTAGAGTAAAAGATTTCGGAATTGCAAAAATTGAGGTAATTCCGGTTCACATTTTGTGAACCGGAATTACCTCAATTTTTGGTAATTCCGGAAATCCTTTTACCCCCTTCCGGAATTACCAATTCGCTAAGGTAATTCCGAATTTATATATTGCTGGGGGCATTTTTGTCCAAATCGTATATTATGGGGGTGAGATTGATGATGAGGGGGTGAAAAAATTAAGAGCCTAATTAAAATGGTCATTTCATTAAGTGTACAAATTAATTATGAATTACATGGATAGTGGCATGGATAAAGGCAAGTAAGCAATCGGTAGTGGCATGGATAAATGCCACACTTACATCATTTATTTATCTTTTTTAAAATATTAATTTATTTTTTATCTTTTCATATATATTAAAATAGTCATTTTGCTAAGTCCATTGTTAATTATCTTTCACTATTTCTTCATTTTTGCCTTTTTATCTTTTCATAGTTAATAAAAATGGTTGTACTGTTAAGTGCACCGTTAACTATGAATTACATGGGTAGTAGCATGGATAATTAGTCATGTAAACATGTTGCTTGTGTTATTGTAAAAAATAATTAAAAAATGTTTTGGTGCGCTAAAAAAAATTAAATTACAACATATTAAAAGAAACCAATAATTAAAATAAAACAAAAGTGACAAAAGTTGAATTTGCATTATTGATCACATCTAAGTTGGTGTGGAGTTGGCTCAGTCTAGAGCGAATTCGATTTCTCTTTGGAAAGCTTCGCATTAGGCTCTCCTTATGACATGTCCATCATATTTGCATCGTATTTTATTTATTTTATGCACGCATTTTTAGTATCACGCGATCGTATAAGCAACATAGGATGTTTTGGACGAGTCGCAGAAGTCCTAAACTGAAATCCAAGAGCTTATGAGGATGATAGATTCTGAACACTATTTGTGTTGGACCAGAAGAGTTGAGAACTCTGATGTTGTTGGTGACATCATGTGGGCACACCCTGAGTCTATCAACCTACTGAGGATGTTCCCTAGGATTTTGATTATGGACAACACCTACAAAACCAACAAATACAAACTGCCTCTCCTGGAGATTGTTGGAGTGACTTCCACCGAGTTGACATTATCGATTTGCTTGACATATTTGTCGAATGAGCAGTCTGACAATTTTAGATAGGTATTGCAGACGCTGAGAGAATTGATAGTTGTAGATATTGCGCTTCTTGAACTGTTTGTCACTGTGGTGTTCTCAAAAAGTTTCAATTTGCTTTGCCGGTATCGCATAAGCAAGAATGTGAATGTTAGTGTAAACAATTGGTGATGAAGGATAGGCAAATTCAATGATGAATCTGTGGATAAGTGTAGCTGACTTAACTGACGAGGAAGAGTTAATTTTATCAGCAGATCCTTGAGTTTGAACAATCATGTGTTGATCTACCCCAGTTTGTGAGTTACGTGAACGACACATGGTTGGTTCCTCACAATGAGAGATTTGTCTTGGCGTGGATTGATAGGAGGAGACACTTTAGAAATACTACAACAAATAGGGTGATGAGTGTCCTCTCGATACCAAACCACGCGACCATGGCGAGATTCTGCAGTTGACTCGAGTGTAAACTACCAAAAAAAAGATATTAAATTAATAAACCATATAAAGCAAAAAACACTTCGGATTTATCCACAAATGATAAATCTGTAGTCTATCGGTTGAGAACTATCCCGAATTTATCAATGCAACACAAATTCGTAGCTTTCTGGGTTGAGCAATATCCGGAATTATCTATGGGAGATAAATCTGTAGTTTTGTTATCTCCGGAAGAATCATCAGCGATGAATTCGTAGTTGAGAAACTTGACTATGGATTTATCTCCCATCGACAAATCCAGAAATTTATTGAACATCTTCAACCCTAGACACTAGTGGTATACTACAAATTTGTCCTAAGTTGATAATTCGCAAAAAAACAAAAAATTCTCGTTACTTTTGACTACTGAAATATGAGAGTGAGATGATTGAGAGGGGGGGGGGGTGTTTTGTAATACAGTGGAGGGTAAAAACAAAAGTTTGAGTAAAAATGGAGGTATACTGCCTAATGGGGATTAAAAAATCACCGGGTTTTATTTTTTTCACCCCCTCATCATCTATCCCACCCCCATATTTTAAAAAAACTCAATACTACCCCTGCCTTTTTTAAAAAAAAAAATTTAATTTTCGGAATTACCTCAAAATTAGGTAATTCCGGTTCAAAAAAAAATTAAAATTTCGGAATTACCTCTAAAAAAGGTAATTCCGGTTCATAAATCATGAAAAATTTTGAATTACCTCTAAAAAGGTAATTAGAAATTTTTAATTTTTTTAAAAGTTTATATTTTGGTCTTAAGATTTAAAGCGCGTTTTATTGGAAATATGATACTTAACGATTACGATTTAATAACAATACGTCAAAATATATAAAATGACCAACATAAAATAGAGTACAAATACAACTATGGGTCCAAAATGTCTAAAAATGACTGAAAATAAGCACGTGAAGTAGGTGAGCAGGCGACATCTAGAGCATCGGGCCAATCCGGGCCGCAGATGCGTATATATACGATTTGTTTTAATTTTTATTACTAAAAGGCTACTAAAAATAGTCAAAACTACTCTAAAAAAATTTAAAAACACCACTAAAAATCTAACAAAACCAAAATAAGGCTATACAAATTTTTTTAGATTTTTGGAGACTATGAAAAATTAAAAAAATCGTAAAAATAGTAAACTTGATGGAATTTGGGATTTTGAGGTAGTAGTCCCGTAAGAAGTCCCTTTTAAAGGAGTCTTGATTCTTGATTTTTCGCTTCTAATAAATTTTGTGGTTTCATTACGATCGAGTATGTTGTCAGAAAACCGATTTTTAGCCTAAATTATTCGTTCGAAATAAAAAATATTAATAATTGAAAAAAAAAATTGTAACTTTCGGAATTACCTCGTAAATGAGGTAATTAGGAGGTAATTCGAGTTATTAACCTAATTACCTCATTTTGAGTAATTAGAAAATCTTTTCGAAATTACCTTTTTTAGAGGTAATTCCGAAATTTTTAATTTTTTTTGAACCGGAATTACCTTTTTTAGAGGTAATTCCGAAATTTCTAATTTTTTTTTTTAAAAAAAGCAGGGGTAAAAACGGAAAGAAAGGGATTTATGGGGGTGAGATAGAGAAGGAGGGGGTGCGAAAAATAAAAGCCAAAATCACCGGCCAAAGGATGTTTGACCATTTTTTTTGGACCCCCACCCATTCCTCTAAAACCCCCACCCACCATATGAAAAGACCAAAATACCCCTGTTTGTTTACAAAATCACCATTTCTTCACATAATTGGTCATACCTACGTTTGACCACCTTCACTCGCATATACGCCAGAGAGACGTATATACGATCAGCCCAGAAATCCACCAATCGTATATACCCCACCATAGCCCTATATACGACGAGCAAGTTTTTACTCACCGTATATACCCCTATTCAGGCGTATATACGATTAGACAGAAATTCATCCAATCGCATATACGCCAGCAGACCCTGTATACGACGAAGAAAAAGTAAGCATCGTATATACACCTTTTTGATGTAAATACGATGAGCATTTTTTTTTTTTTACTAATTTTTTTTCCTTCGCTTGCAGTGTCCGGTAGGCATAGAGGGAGACGTGAGGTCTCTCCGATCAGAGAGAGAGGGGAGTCATCATCGCTCCGTCACGAGGACTCGGAGGCATAATCGACTCCATGCTTCTTGCTTGAGGAGACAGAGACAGAGCACGGCTGAGCGGTGATGTCGGCTGATCGGTGATGTCGGCTGAGATCACCCAGCACCATGACGCAGCTCGATGTCGGCCACTGGAGCTTTCTATCTTGGGATTACTTGCAGCAGACGCAGCGCGGGAGGATTCGCATAGAGGAGGCGGTTTCTCGGTATCATTCCCACCTACTCCTCGGTATCATCCACGGTATCCTCGAGACGATCCTCAACCTCTTCATTACCATCCCCACCTCCGAGTATCGCAGGAGCACCCCCAGATCGATACTTACTACTCGAACCGGTTTATGTATGAGTATCGGGAGGAGCGACCCACAGGATCGGGGGCATCGGGGAGGAGGATCGGCTGAGCCTCGGCTGAGGAGCACGAGACCTCTCTCTTCACCGATCCGACGGATCATGTATCGCACTTCTATACTCATTGACCGGTAAGTTTTACATTTTTGCTTAAATAATTTATTTAACTCACATAGTCCGCACTTTTTGCTTACATTATTTATTTATTTTTATTTGAGAGTATCGTGTTGTCAAAGTATGGGCTCATGGCAACAAAGTCCATACTAGACTCCATCTTCGTTACCCTCGACCTACTTGGCAAGCACCACCGTGGTCGGGACTCAGATTGGCCCCACTTCTCCAGATCGCCGCGCGCGCGATGAGACCATGAGTTCTTGTCGGCTTTTATCGAGAGATGGCACTCAGATACTTCGTCATTTCACTTGCCATTTGGTGAGATGACGATCAATCTGGATGATATCTCTTGTCTGCTGCACCTTCCCATCCAGGGGAACTATGCCACACCTCCCGCCATCATTTGTGAGCTCGGAGTTTGCCACACGACTTCTTTGAGACATATCCGGGTGTGTCACGGGTTGAGGCTGCTAACAACACCCGTGGGGGTCCGTATTACAGCTTCAAATGGCTGGAGCAGGTGTATGAGTGTAACTTGGAGGAGGGGGGTGACATCACTGTTGCTGTGAGGGCTTATCTGCTTCGCCTTCTGACCTACAGTATCTTCACTACGAAGACCGGAGGCAGCCGAGGCTAAGTGGGTGGTCTACTGGATGATCCGAGAGCGATGTTCTTGGAGGCTATGCATGGGGTGCAGGTGCACTAGCTGCCATGTATGAGTCCTTGAACACTGCGTCTTTGAGGACTACGCAGCAGTGTGGAGGGTATGCCAGCCTATTTCAGGTACACATTTGAACTTATTGTATTTTTGTTAAATCACACTGACTTTTGGTAAATTTTTGTGAATTAAATATGTTCTTTATTTTTGCATTTCAGGCTTGGATTATGTGGTATTTCCCCCGGATGGTGGATAGGTTGGCTGGTCATATCCCGGGTGCGGAGCCACTGGCTGGGCGCTACAGGAAGAAGAAGTCAGACCACCTCAAGCTGAGCCACTACAGGAAGATGCTTGATGAGCTGAGGCCAGAGGATGTCTGCTGGCGACCATTTGAGGAGGACAGGGCTGGTAGACCCTTTGAGCAGATCTCCCTCTACAGAGGCTTCATCAGCTGGGCTGACTTCAGAGTTCCATACATGCCTGATAGGTGCCTGCGCCAGTTTGGGTACACTCACATCATCCCGCGTGACCCTCTTAGTGGTCGTCCGAGTCATACTGACTGTGTCTTTCAGATCACCAACTTCATGGCATCTGTGGAGGACATCATGCGCACTACTCGGGTTGCTCAGCGGCCCGATCAGACTGTACGGAACTACTTAGAGTGGTACGTCCGTGCTTCTATCCCCAGACTATTACCGGCTCCACCATCACCTAGAGCTCGATACGGACACCTCCCGAGATACGCTACGCGACGATCATGACCGGATTAGGGGAGGTTGTGAGGGCTTGTAGAGAGGGATTCGTGGACAGCGGCGACATCGCGCATGGCGGTCCGGCGATCGGACACTCCATAGGGTGGTGGGGATGGCAAAGACCGGATGACGTGGTGGGGGAGCTTAGGCGACGGGGACGAGGACGGGGGGGGACGTTAGGGATTTTTATTTGTTTTTGATGTATTTGATATTATATTGGCACTTTATTATTAACTTTTTTGAATGTTTTATTTATTTTACGAGTTTCCATGAATTTTTGATTTCATTGATTCGATAAAACAAAGTTACACAAGCGATAAAACATAAACAACTTGAATAAAAATAGGCGGATAAAATGAAAATACAATAGAAACTATCGAAATTTGGTGGAGTTAATCGACGAAGGATCTCAATGACGGTCTTACGGTTTCGACGCACACATGAATGTAACTCTTCCATTTAAACATAATATGATTTGACATCATCCGTCGGAGGTCATCCCGGTGTTAACATCCACAGCAGAAAAGTGAAGACCTCCATCACCCATTCCGGTTTAGATAAAGCGATACGAATTATCTCATGCTCGTCGTTCTCTGGTTGAACCATCGCAGATAGTTTTCGCTTAAGAGCGAGAAAATGATATATCGTGTCTTAACCTACACGAAACAACATCTCTCCCATCGAAACTTATACCATCATCTTTCAAGATGATGCTCTGATGATCAACAAACCCCATATTAGAATGAACGAGAGTGAGGGAAGAAGGCTCGTAGTATGATATTAGCGAAACTTGCATCATCTTCACTTGTGATGTGTGAGAGAAGGAGGAAGTTGAAATTTTGGTGTGAAAATAGTGATGGTGGGAGTGAATATTTATAGATGAGGTAAAAGATTATCAACCGTTGATTTTGTCGTGCAATCTACACCAGTTGATCAACTTTGAAAGTGCAATCATGACCGAATTAAATTTTTTTACAAATAAATAAAAAAATTTAAAGCGCATCAGATATATAGGTTATTTGGGACATATATACGATGTGTATTTTTAAACATCGTATATATGCTTCGAAGAAGTATATACGATTACCAAGTGAAAACGACCAATCGTATATACTTCTTACTTTGGCCAATCGATATATCTTCTTCAGGGCATATATACGATGTTTAAAATATATACATCGTATATATGTCCCAAATAACCTATATACGATGCGCCTTTTTCAAAAAAAAAAAATACATAACAAAGGGCATTTTGGGGATTCCATTGTGGGTGGGGGTTTAAGGGAGAGAGGGTGGGGGTCCAAAAAAAAAACCCAAAAAAAAACATCTCCAGGATTAATCGCCCGCGTTAAGAAAGATAGTATACTAGTGCCTTAAAAAAACGCAACGCTACGCAAAATAAATATATATAAATAATAAATAAATAAATAAACCCGTTGGCAGATTTGCGGTGATGTTCTGATCTGTCTTCTGCATAAAAGAAAATCAAATCGAAGGCAATAGCGCGGGGTGTTTTTGGCCATGATGAGGTGGTTCTCTACCACGCTGCTCATCTCCTTCATCTTCTTTCTTTTCACTTCTTCACTCTCCGAACAGGACCATACTCCTCTCACGCTTAAAGGTCAGAACCTTCTCTTTCTTCTCCTTACTCCTTCTTCGCCATGTTACTTTGTTTCTAGTATGCCTTGTAATTTCTCATTACTGATTAATGAATGCTACTAGGGTTTCTTCCTTTTTCAAATTCATCCGCTATCCTCGTATTTCTCTAACGGAAACCAATGTTGTCTTCTCTTGATCGCTCCTTGTTTTTTCTGTCTGTGTGTGTGTGTGTGTCAGTGTGTTTCTCTGTGTGCGCTTTATCTTTCCGTTTAGGTTTAGGGTTTTTTCTTTTAAGAAATTATTAAAAGTAACTAGTATTTTGGTAACTGGGTTTCTGACTTGTGATTTGATTTTTGTTTTGTTTTGTGATTCTATTATGTTATAGTGAAAATGAGGATTGAAGTATAATATCTGTTGAATTGTGAACCATATTGCGTTTCTGTTTATTTTGACATTTTATTTATTTGGGGATTGATTTGGACGAGGGTTGAGTTTATGGTCCTTTTGTTCTGATGAACACAGCAAAACAGCTGAAAATTAGATTTTTTTTTCATTTTAAAAATGATTTTGGATTTTGGCTAGCTTTTCAATATTCTGTTTTAGCAAAGCGCGGAATACTAATGTTATTATTCTATAAGGCATAAGTATCCTGTTAAAGGAAGTAAAATTGTAACCTAATTTCTATTTACGGGTGTGATCCTTTTGTTTTTAGCTAAATTGTCATCAGCAATAACTTCTGTATTTCAAAGTTTATATGATAATTTGGAATATGGGTCGCTATACATGTTTAGTGCATCGCACTACTGGTAGTTTCGATAGGTCATCATGCAAAAGCTTTCTTGGTTGTGTGATTGCTTGCTGGTGAATAATTGGCATCACTTATAATTTTGTAGTTGTATCACATACTGAACTGTGCTCAGTATGTTATTTACTTTGTTTTTGTAAGTTCTGTTCTTTTGCATTTGAAAATAATATTGGCACATTATGATTGCAGGTATTGATATTGAAAGGCCAGTTTTGGATGTCACCCCTTCTCCACTTTCTGGAAATTCAGTTACCCCTGGTGTTAAAAACACTTTACGATGTGAGCGCGTTCAAGTTTCTGGTATCTCGAGATTGAAACTTGGGAGCTACGCTAATTCATTCCATATTACTTTGGCTCCATCTGTTGCGATTCCAGACAGATTACATAGCAAAATTCAGGTTTGTTTCCATAGGTAAGTTCATAGCATGGACACACTGAACAAAGCTTTATTTATTTTCTGTTGTGGGACCTTCTCCTCTCATGTGCATGCTTGGCATGTGTGCATATACATGCATACGCAATGGTGCACATTTCTAGTTCCTAGTTCTGGTGAGGTCCATCAAAATTTCCATTTCTTATTGACAAAGTATGTGCAGGAATAATACTCTTGGATGGTGTCAGTGTGAAAAGGATGAATGGAAGGGTGTACAGAAGGGGCTCTGGAGTGCTGTTATGTCACCTTATGAAACTAGATATGTTGATGTGAGGATTGACGGTGATTTATCGGGTTCAGTTACAGTTGCTCTTGAAGAAGGTTTGTTTCTTCCATGTCATAAAGAGGGAAAAGTTATTCTATTTTGTCTCTTGCAATTTTTTTTTAGTGCTTATTTGTATATGGTCTACAAAATTTGTGCAGGTTTTCAGAAATGGCGCCTCATATGTCTGGCAGTGGGATTGATAATGCTTCTCTTGGCTCCAATTATTAGCAGTTGGGTTCCATTTTATTATAGCAGTTCAATGGCTATAGGAATCTTTCTCGTCATTATTATCATTCTTTTTCAGGTATTTAAATTACTTTCATATTATATGTGGATTTCGTCTTTTTTCAAATGCTTCCACGTTTTCCTTGGTTGTTTAATATGTTCTCTAACCAATTTCTTCTGATTATAATGTAGGGCATGAAATTATTGCCAACTGGAAGAAAAAATATGTTGTACCTTACCATTTATGGATCAGTGGTGAGTTCGATTCTATTTTGGCCGATGTTCATTTCCAGCTTTTCATGTTTATGATCACACACTTATTATTACTATACTATTGTGTGCTGTTTCAGGTAGGAGCTGGGTCATTCCTTTTGCACCAGTTCTCTGTGATCATAAATTCAGTTCTTCAGAGTTTTGGGATGAGTGATGAGATGCACAATCCAGTATGTATACCTGTCTATTTCTTTTTTAGACAACTCAGTGCATATCTTTATTGTTACTCCGTGTCTTATGATGCACATTGAATGGCTAAGATATGCCTTTTATTGCCTTTTTCTTCAGATCCGTACATATATTTCTTACATTAAAACGAGCTAAAATTTTGGGACACATTTGAAACATATTTTTTTGGCACTCAATATGTCACTCTTTTAAGTTCTCTCTGCCTTGATATCTTTGAAATATAATGAGGTATCTTTTCTTATTGATATAGAAAAACTTTTGTTACATACTATTTTGTTCTCTCTGGGTTAGCCAGAAATATTTGATGATTGCTGGCTGTATCTACTACATTGTCATCTGGTTTCCATTCTTTGGGATTTGGTTTGTCACTCATACATATCTTCTCTTTCATGAAATACTTTTCTTCGATGTTTTACAGGTTGCTCTTTTTGTACTACTGGGTATCGTCTTGGCTGGAGCTGCTTTAGGCTACTGGATTGTCAGGAAATTTGTTATTTCAAAAGAAGATGGTAGTGTGGATGCCGGGGTTGCTCAGTTTGTGAAATGGTCAATGCGCGTTATTGGATGCACCTTCATTTTTCAGGTTTGCATTTATGCTACCACTAAATTGAATGTAATCATGCAATGCACTTTTGCTATCCTACGCTCTTCCTGTCATATGTGACAGGTTTTCTAGGTCACTGTGGATTACCTTGTGTTTATTATTACTATTATTATTATTATGATTATTGTTATTATTATTATTATTATTTACCATTATGTTAAAAAATTTAATTTTATCAAATATGAGTTGTTCATCAAAATGTATTATATATATATATATATATATATATATATATATATATATATATATTATTTATCATATGTAAATAAAATAAAATGTATTATTTAGTATTTATTAAAAAATTAGAAAAGTGTCCATCCCTCAATGCGCTATCTTGCTATACCATATTTGAGGCCGGCGACTCCGTCCACACCGCTATTCGGATTGACAACTATGATGCTGGATGGGACCATTTATCTGTATTGGGTTTCATTTTTTTTGTTAATTAAAAGTTAAAACCCTTCTCATGTGATGTCTGACCATTTTGATCTGTTACAACTTACATACTATTACTTTAAAAATGCTGTTCATTCCCCTTATTTATTATGACTCTTCGTTTCACTCTCAGAGCACTCTTGATACCCCTCTTGCAATTGGAGCTTGGGTCTCTTGTGGAATTGTCTGCAAACTTATTTCTTCAATAAATGGGTGGTAAGTATGGCCTATCTTTCAGTTTATTCAATTTATTCGGCCAACTAACCTGAATGTTTCTCAAGACTTCATTTTAAACAATGGCATTGTTATTTGTTAACAAGGGATTTTGGATGTTTTCATAAATTGGTATTTTTTGCTTTTATTTAATTTAAAGCAAGAATCTTATGGTATAAACTATAAAATGTTAAACGGTGTATATAACTGAACACCATATTCGATTTTTTCCGTTTTAGATAGTATAGGAACTAATAGAGGGTCTGAATTTGATCCACTAACATACGCTGATTTTAACTGTTTTAGATGTTGTCTGCCATAAGATTTTATCTGTGTTCTTTTGTTTTACCTTTTATCATTATGCATCAAAGAAATTAAGGCTTCAGGTTGTTCGCTTCAAAATATGCTTTTATGATATATGCAGGTATGAAGCTTCAGGGAATGATGATTATTCACTGCACTGGATGGGAGGAACACGTGGACGTGCTGAATTCCTTAGAAAGTCAACTCCTAAAGAAAAAACGTGGAATAGCCCTAAAGGAAAATTGTGGAGCAGCCCTAAAGGGAATTTGTGGAACAGCCCAAAAAGGTTGGCATGGTCTGATTCTCCTGTGAGAGGTATTTCATCTATTCTTTCTAATATATGATTACTACATATTGTCCAAGCAGGATTTCATTTTTCAGGGATTTGAGCTATACCATTACAAAATAAATAGATAAATGACATTGAAATTGAACTTTTGGCTGAGGTAGAGAGGACCGTACTCTTATAATTACTGACTTAAAATGGCATCTTGATTTTGTGGAACCGATTGACCATAACTTAGTAGATCAAAATCGAATCAATTGTAATTTTTGGCTGAAATAAGCAGGATCTTATATTCTTAAACTCCCTTCCTCTCTCTCAAAAAAAATAGAGAGGGAGATAGAGAGGTTGTTATTCCATATCAAATTTTCCTACTAAATTTAGTTTAGCATCCATATTTGAAAGATATATTAGGCCTTTCTGATTTGTTTTTCCTGAGGAAAGCACAACTTTTTTCCTATAAACATAGATAAACATAGAAGATGATCTCACACACCTTGTTGCTCTTTTTCGTTTATTTTTTAAACTTTTTTTTTCCGTGTAATTCAGACTACAAAATTAAGGGAACATTATGACTTTCTTCCTTAAGACTATGCCTACTAATTGTAAACCAAATTAGTTTTTTATATCGTCAACTGAAGTATTGAACATTTTTAAACTACATAGAGGATTTTGTCAGCAAAAACAAACTACATAGTGGATTTTTTCTTATAAATAAGTTGTTTATCTGTGCTTGATAGTTGATCCCACAATAAAGCATTTTGAGACACATAAGTCAGCATCTAAAATTGCAAACCTTCCATTATGATGGATTTATAGTTAATGTTGAATGTGAGGAAAAGAAAAAGGAAGTTTGTTAATATTTAAATTTTGTTGATTTTCTTGGACTTAGTTGCTTCTGTATACATAATGGCCTTTGGCGAGTGATGCTAAATTTTTGCAGTTTCAGTTATTCCATCTTTTTTACTCATTAAACAAACAAAACAAAAACCAATTTAGCCCGTTGACTTTGTTTTTAAATTTTCTTTTTCTATTTTCAATAAGATACACATATTACTACACATAGCTAAGAAGATGGTATCCAAAGTGGAGATTAATGGTACAAGAAACAATATCGTATTTGAAAATGGTGAAAACGACTTAATAGCATTTTCACCATTTCCAAATATGCTACTACTTCTTGACCTCTTTGCCTATTTATGTACTCATTGACTGTGTATATCATCTCCTTTTGTATACCATCTCTTTGCCTATTCATGTACTAATATGTGTCTTACTGAAAACAAAATGGAAATTTGAAAACAAAGTAATTTTCAACCCTTAATTATGTTTTCAAAGAGACTCCCAGTCCAATGTTCAAACAGACCCACATGCTTTGCATCTTTTTGATGAACTTCGTTGAAGTTGTGTAAATATTTGTTTCATTCAGAGATTGACGCAAGTTTCTTTTTCGATATGCTACTATTGATGCAAATATTAAAAACAAGTGGAAGTTTCTAAAGCGTTATTTAGTTGCAATAAAAATGTTGAGAATATGTTGTCTGATTCATTTTGTCTGTTTTAGGTGTTGTGTCACCATCTTCTCGGTTTTCGTCGGCATCTTCTGGGTTTTCACCGGCATCTTCTGGGCCTCAAGTGGAGCAAGATTTTTATTCAACCTTCCACAATACACGCAATAGAAAGAAGTTTACGAAGAAAGAGTGGGATGAGTTCACAAGAGAGTCCACAAAGCAAGCTCTAGCAGAATGGGCAGCATCTCCAGAATTCACTGAGTGGGTCGTTGAGCATGCAGACCGGATAAAATTGCTCCCAAGTGAGAGTTCAGACGAGGCAAGTGAATCAGATTCCACGGAGGTTGGAAGTTCAAATGGATTTCGGCTTTTTAGTTGGCAGTGACTTGAAAATGAATGATAATGCACTAACCAGAAACATTGTCTTTTTTAGAGTTAGAGAAGTGTAATTTGGGTAGGAATTTAGGTTTTCTTATTCTAACCAGCATGTAGATACTTTTATTAATTTTCCTGAAATTTCCAAACTGCAAGCCGGGGCAATCTTGCTTTTTGTCTCTGTTTTTTTGCTTCTCTTCTCTTGTGCTATTTTTGCATTTTTCAGTGTAATTCTTCTTGCATCATATATATCACGATCATCCACTGTTGAGGTCGTGACCTATTCTGCTATTGATTTAAAACATTGGTTCTTTTCTGTTTTGGCATATATGAATGATAATGAAAACTTGTTTTTGTTGCATACATGTGGAGTATTTGGAGAGCAAAGAATGAAAAATTATGGGAGAAATCAAATACAAGTGTTTGTTATACAACTGCCTCTTCTATCCTATGGATGATGGCATAAAGCTTGTGGTTTGCTTAAACATAATCAAGTCCAGCCCTGTACGGCTGTACTCCCTCTCATACAATGTAAAGTAAACCTTCAACTGGGTATCTCACTTGTAAAGTTGATGCATCATCAATAGTGAGTTGGGCCATACACTGGTTTTGGTATGAGTATTTGCAATGAAACCGGAGGATTTGTTACTATTAAGGGCTTGTTTGGTGGTCAATTTTGTGAGTTATTCTATCTTGTCTTTCTAGTTAAAATTTTATCTTGAGTCTGAGTTGGATTAGAAACTGGATATGATAGGAAAACAATATATTCATTTACTCTTCTAAAATATATTTTAAAATATAAAAATATGAAATCAATCTAAAAATACATATATATTAAACAAAAAAACAAAAACAAAAATAAAATTGATGTTGAATTAAAAATTAAAAATATTGTACTTAATTTAAAAATGAAGTATGATTTTATGTTAAGGGTAATTTTGTCTTTTTGTATAATCTAAAAATTAAAAAATCTATTGGCATTTTAAAAATAAAAATAAGTTTAAAAAAGAATAAACATAGAAAATTAATTTAATTTTTTAACAAGTGAAATATAATTGTCACAAGGGTAATTTTGTCATTAACATATAATATATATCATATCATTATTTATTAGTTTATCCAAAATATATAATAGAATAAAATATGTTATATTTGTGTCTAAAAAGGTATTACATATATTATCTTATACCTTATCGGGTGTTGCTTGAAACACACGATGATATAATAATATTATAAATGTCTCTATCATATCCTATCTCTGCTATCTGCTTCATATCATATCATTATATTATATATACGTATTCTAGTCATGACCACCAACACCAAAGAAGTCCTAAGTCTACTTCAGTCAAGCTTTGCTTCGAAATCGCGAAAGAGAACCCATGCGAGACCTGTAGATAAAACGTCTCTTTGAATGAGGGTTTCCTTTAATCAAGGTCATACATCAACAACCATTGAGCATCTACAACTAACTCTAGGTTCGTGTCCATGATGAAAATGTGTCACCTAGCTCAATTCTAATCTTGGTGTACCAAACAACAAAATGTAAGAAGCATTAGGACAAGTGGCCAAAGGTCACATCAGCAACATTGGCTTCTGAAGAGGCCCAAACAATATCAATAAATATCACCATCAAGGAGGTGCTTTTCTTAGGTTTAATGTTCATTATTAGGAGTTTCAGCTTATACCTGATTTAGTTGTAGTCTCTCGGACTTGTTCAATGTTTCGCTTGTAAGCTTGTCGCTTACACGTTATGTGTAATGTTGGGGTCTTGCTCAATATCATTGAAATGTTACTCATTTGACAAAAATAAAAAAGGCCTTCAAGTACAATGGAAGGAAGGTCAACACACAACCTTTGGTAATTAAATCATTTTGTCTTCATAAATGAGTCTGTCTCAGAAAACTTAGAGTCAATTATCACAAACTGTATGTACATGAGAGGGTTGGTGTATCCCAACAACCAAACTATCATCCCTAGTACATGGACCTAGCTCGAGTTGGGGTATAACCATGATACACAAAGACATAAAGACCAAGTACAGGGTTCTACTCGGATAAACCCTATAAAAGGGAAATTGCATAATCATGCAAATGTATGTTTTTTTTTTGCCATTCTCTTAGCCAAAGTTAACTTCATTCTTACTTAACATCAAAGTGTCTTGTAGGCACTAACCTCTCACATGGAAACATATCAATGACAATGATGGGTTTAGAAGTTCATCTAGTGAATGGTTATTCAACTTTGTTGTGTTGTGGTGAATGGTTATTCAACTTTGTATTTGGCATATTGATCAAATTCAATTCGGAGCATTGGTTACAAAGATGCTAATTGTGAATGTGATTCACTAAACACCCTTATGTTAATTTTGGTCCAGTCTAATAGGACGACCCGATGGCCTAGTGTTATGATTTTTTTTGTTTGTCCAAATGCAATATTTCATTGATAGCGAGCAGAGACCACCGAAACATTACAAAGAGTGTAAACCGCTAAGCTTACAGAGAAAGCACCAATAGGTCCAATAATGGATAATCTAAATCAGGTATGGTTGGAACTCTAAAAAAATAACAATAAGCATATGAGCAATACTTAAAACTATCAAGTTTTTAATGAACTAACATTATAAGAAACATAATCAAACCTTAATGCTATCCAAAGATAATCAATCAGCTCTTAACACAGTCAAAACCTACACAACCTTGACGAGATGAACCACCGTACCACATCCAAGATCCAGAGATGTATAAGTTTTAGAAGATGCTAAAGGGTCAAGACCTTTAGCTTGTAGTTTTTCTATTTTGTTTTTGCCAACTTAGACCAAATAACCAATAAACATCATACACATACATTATTACTTAGAGTCAATCTTACCGTATCGTTAAAATTGTCAATGCATGCGCAGCAATAAGCACGTAGTTTTGCCTATTTGTTTTAGCTATTTATTCCCATTGATTTAAAAATACTCCTTCTGGTCATAATCTTTGGTACCTTTGGCTTGATTCACACAAATTAAGATACAATTATCTTTGGTACTTTTATAGTTGTATTGAGATAATTGAAATCAAAATAAAACAATTAATAATTGTCTTGGGTCTCTAAAAACTCAATAAATATAAAAGAGTATGTTTGTAAAAATTTGATAAATTATACATTGAATTTTTAAAAGTACCATTATTTTGTAACGAAAGTAAAAAATCAAAAGTACCAAAGATTAGGAACGGGTGAAGTAGAATTTATTAACGCTAGTTCTACTACTCCCTCCTTCTCATTTTATGTGTCGTTTAAGGTTATGCACGAGTATTAAGAAAATGA
Organism: Oxytropis ochrocephala; assembly: GCA_020916435.1. NCBI lineage: Eukaryota > Viridiplantae > Streptophyta > Magnoliopsida > Fabales > Fabaceae > Oxytropis > Oxytropis ochrocephala. The sequence continues at coordinate 88,523,117 of CM037091.1, forward strand.
TTGGTTATGCTAACTTTTATGGTAAAAAAATGTGGTATGACTAAAATACCCTTACACTTTTCTCGGTTGAATCAAATACATAGTTATTGATATTCTAAAGTAAGAGTATTGTTGAAAAGTAATAATAAAGGTAGTATTGGAATTCTAAAGTGACAGATAATTTGAGATAGAAAAAAATTTCAAAGAGGACTCAGAGCGAGGGAGTATTTATTAGCCTGGAAGATCACGTGTATGGCACGTGACATTTTCTATTTTGTTCAACTCTTTCATTTCTATTCTATTCTTCTAGTGAGTAAATGTAGCGAGACTGAGGCGCAAAACCCTCTCCTCCTTCCTCCAAATCCCGTGGTGGCTTACTCCGAATCTAAAACCCCCTCTTAACTCTTCACTATGTATCTCAACCGCCACATACTCACCAGAGCATTCCTTCACCACCGTCACTTCTCCAACTCCGCCGCCGCCCTCCTCCACTCTTTCGACCCGGAGCCACTAACCTATCTCGACGATCTTCCAAAACCGGACCCAAAGTACGACGAGACGATCCTCGCGATTCCACGCGCCGATTCTGGGAAGAACATATCGGCGAAGGAGAGAAAAGTCGGACGCGTTCCGAGCATCGTGTTTGAGCAAGAGGATGGTCAGCACGGTGGTAATAAACGCCTTATCTCCGTCCAAACTAACCAGATCAGGAAGCTTGTTAACCACCTTGGTCGCTCTTTCTTCCTCTCTCGTCTCTTTCAACTACGCGTTGTTCCTCAGTTCGATGACGACGACGACGACAATATCATTGAAAACGTCCGCGTTTTGCCTCGCAAGGTAATCGTCTCTGTTCTTTTAATTTGTTATCACTTTTATTTGATACTATGACAGCATTTGTTTGTGAGTTAGATTTTGTGAACAGTATTGTGAAGGCGTTATAATTTGATGGTTTGTGTAGTTCAATTAGAAGTAGTAGCTTCTTTTAATTTGTTATTGCTTTTGAGATGTGTCTTTTTTATTCGAGACTATGACGGCATTTGTTTGTTCGTGAGTTTGATTTTGTGAATAGTATTGTGGAGGTGTTATAATTTGATGGTTTGTGTTGAAAATTTTGTAGATTCATTTGAAAGCCGGCACGGATGCACCCTTGAATGTTACATTTATAAGGGCTCCGTCCCATGCTTTGTTGAAAGTTGATGTTCCTCTTGTATTCAGAGGAGACGATATATCCCCCGGACTCAAGAAAGGTTAGCATACTTGGAATGGAATACCTATTGATTTCCTGTCATACTTTCATTTTCTATAAGTAAATTGAATTTGAGATATTCAGTTGCTATATGACACTATTAACACCGCCTTTTTGTCATTTATGTGAGAGTTTTGGTGTGACAATAGTCTTGTAAATTGTAATCTTGTTGGTAATAGTATTCTGTTTAATTCACATCTCATTTGTCTGACTTTTGATGAGAGAGAGATTTGAGCGTAAATTATAAAAAATATTTATATTTATCAACTCAATGTTCATTGTCAAATTCTATCAACTTAGACTCAAAACTTAAAGGCCAAGGCTACAGGTCTGTATAGGTTTCATGCTAGGTGTTATGTGCAATGTGTTTTAATTTGATGTGAATGCTTCAAGTCCTTTGTTCCATGTGGCTGGCTTAATGCAGTCTTTTTTTTACGATTTTGGGGGTGTTTGGTTATCATATGAGCTGGTAGAAAACTTTGTAGAAGTGGTTTGAACTTTGTATAAGATATGTTGGAGAGTTCATTCATGAAAATTAAACTGAACAACTTACGGGTATCCCATAAATTATTTTCTTAAGCTCTTCCAAACACTTGTGTAAAAGCTTTTGTCATAAGATAACCTAAATAAACTCTTGGAAATGCTCCTTTTGTGTTATACTGACCAAATATAATAGCTCATGGGATGGTCCAATGCATGGGGTTTCCACCATTGCAGGGTTTACTTAGAGTTGGTTGTTAACCACTTTCCTGTGAGTGGAGAAGTTGTTTCTGTGATTGGAACCCATGGATATACTTTTTAAATCGCAAATTTAGAATGTCACTCTGCATTGAATTGGCAATGTTTGAGAAGATGATCTGATTCATGCAACTCGTGCAATGCTTGTAACTTGTATATCAAAAATCAATTTAGTCTAGTGTTTGTCTTGTTATGTGTCTGTTGTGCAAATTAGTTCTGTCAAGAATTGGAGTTTATATAATAAGATTGCATATCATTATAGAGTTATTCAGTCATTCTGCCTGTGTTTGATGGTGCAAAGTGAACGACCATCATCAAACATTTCCAACTTTTTTTTGACCTCTGCTTTAACTGATAACGTGTGCTGCCTGGGTGTATGGGTATTAATCTTGTAACATTTTTAAAATGCCAGTATGAACATAGCATTTTGATTTACTACTCATTATTGTATTCCTATATTAGTTTTTACTCTGTCGAGTAGTATTCATCACTTTACAATTTTGGCAGGTGCTTCTTTGAATACCATCAAAAGGACTGTTAAGTTCCTATGCCCTGCAGATATTATTCCCCCATATATTGACGTGGATTTAAGTGAGTTGGATGTCGGCGCGAAGGTGGTCATGAGAGATCTCAAAGTTCATCCCGCATTAAAACTTCTTCACCCAGAGGATGAAGCTGTTTGTAAAATTATGGGCCAAAGGGTTTCCGAAACACAACCAAAGAAATCTAAGTAACCTACTAGTTTATATCTTTGGTGGTTGCTATTGCTGCACTGAAGCATTTTTTTGGCTAACATGTAACCTACTAGTCATCTTACTAGTTGATTCTTGGCAGCAGTTAAGGACACAGTTATAGAATTCCAATGGTAGGTTTTTGTGAGCCTCCTTTTCTTTGCCTATTCAGTTCCTTCCCACCTTTTTATCCACTGTCTGCCGTTTCTTTTGGCAAAAAAGAATATATTGGAGATGAGAACAGGAAGTTGATATGTTTAGTTTATGCATGCAGTATAGATGTTTCTGTTTTGTTTTGGTTTATTACAATTAGAGGGTCAACACTGATGTCCCCCCTCCTGTCGTTAATAAATAGTTCAGGCCTCTTGTCCAAGATTTTGGTTTGAATTTAAGATACCTGACTGGTAAGTTATAAATTTATTTAATTTCAGTGAGTGTTTGCTATGATATTAGTATTATTTTTTGTCCAAGTGCTAAAGAGTTCAACTTTTGCATAAAGTAAAACATGGCTGAAGAAACTCTATGAAATACAACTTTTTTTTGGAAGCTTAGACGGAACTAATATCAAAGAGGTTGGGACTTGGGCGGGCAAAAATGAAAAACAAAAGTGAAATAGGTCTTGCAAGAATTTCAAGAAAGGAAAAATAACAAAGTCAGTAGCAGTAAGGGATGGAAATGAGTTGGATTCAAGCCAAAAATTGTTTGGTCTGGTTGTTTCAAACTCTATGGGTTCTTTTTTTTCCAATTCTCACAATTCAGTGGTGGGGAGTACCTCTATAATTCTGTAGGTGATGATTACATTCAAACCTACAATCAAGCTCTCCTTAATTCTGATACTCATACCAATAGTTTTCCTAATTGTTAACCATGTGTCAAATTTCTGAAAAACTACAACCACAATACCTAAAACTAGGGGTGTTCACGGGTTGATTTGGATGAATTTTGACTAAATCTGTTATCCGATCCGATCATATTTTAATGGGTGTTTTTTTTTGGACCCCCACCCATTCCCTTAAAACCCTCCACCCACCATATGAAAAGACCAAAATACCCCTGTCTTTTTACAAAATCACCATTTCTTCACATAATTGGTCATACTTACAATTGACCACTACCCAGTCGCATATACGCCAGAGAGACGTATATACGATTGCCCTTAAATCCACCACTCGCATATACCCCACCACCAGCCTATATACGACGAGTAATTTTTTACTCACCGTATATACCCATTTTCAGGCGTATATACGATTAGCCAGAAATTCATCCACTCGCATATACCCCAACAGACCCTATATACGACGAGTAAAATAGTAAGCATCGTATATACACCCTTTTTGATGTAAATACGATGAGGTATCTCATAGAGGGAGACGTGAGGTATCTCCTATTAGAGAGAGGGGGGAGTCATCTTCGGCTGCACCGAGCACGAGGACGAGGAGGCATAATCAATTGCATGCTTCCGCTAGGAGACAGAGACAGGCCGACCCAACTGAGTATTTTCCGGATGATGGGCAGTTATATCTTGGGGATTATCTACAACAGACTCAGCAAGAGGATTGACATAGAGGGAGGCCGGTTCCTTAGTATCATCCTCAGTCTCCTCCTCAGTACCATCCACAACCTCCTCTTTACCATCCCCAGCCTATTCATTATCATGCTCCGACTCCGAGTATCAGCGAGAGCAGCGACCCAGTCGATACTTATTACTCGAGACCACCATGTATGTATGAGTATCAGGAGGAGCAGCCCCAACAGGATCAGGGGCATCAGGAGGAGGATCAGCCTTTGCCTCAGCCTGAGGCCTCTCTCTTCACTGATCTGGCAGATCATGTCTGCAGTTCTATACTCGCTGACCTGGTAAGTTTTGCATTTTTTGCTTAAATAATTTATTTAACTCACATAGTCTGCACTTTTTGCTTACATAAATTATTTATTTTTAATTCAGGAGTATCAACGTGTTGTCAAAGTATGGGCTCATGGCAACAAAGTTCATACTAGACTCCATCTTCATTACCCGGACCTACTTCAGCGCACCACTGTGGTCAGGGACTCCAGATTGGCCCCACTTCTCCAGACTGGCCACGCCACAGTAGACCATGAGTTGTTGTCGGCTTTTATCGAGAGATGGCACTCGGATCGCCGTCATTTCACTTGCCATTTGGTGAAATGACGATCACTCTGGATGACATCTCATCGTCTCACGCACCTTCCCATCCAGGGGAACTATGCCACACCTCCCACCATCTTTGTGAGCTCAGAGTATGCCACGCGACTTCTTTGAGACATATATCGGGTGTGTCACGGGTCGAGCCGCTAACAACACCATTGGGGGTCCGTGTACATACGACTTCAAATGGCTCGAGCAGTGTATGAGCGTAATTTGGAGGAGGGTGACATCACGATTCTTTGTCGGGGCTTATACGCTTCGCGCCGACCTACAATATCTTCACTACGAAGACTGGAGACAGGGCTGAGGCTAAGTGGCTGATCTACCCTGGATGATCGGAGTCCACGGGTTCTTGGAGGCTATGCATGGGGTGCAGGTGCACTAGCTGCCATGTATGAGTCCTTGAACACTGCGTCTTTGAGGACTACGCAGCAGTGTGGAGGGTATGCCAGCCTATTTCAGGTACACATTTTAACTTCATTTTTTTTTGTTAAATCACACTGACTTTTGGTAAATATTTGTGAATTAAATATGTTGTTTATTTTTGCATTTCAGGCTTGGATTATGTGGTATTTCCCTCGGATGGCGGAGAGGTTGGCTGGTCATATCCACGGTGCGGAGCCACTGGCTGGGCGCTACAGGAAGAAGAAGTCAGACCACCTGAAGTTGAGCCACTACGGGAGGATGATTGATGAGGTGAGTAGGAGGATGTCTGTGGCGACCATTTGAGGATGGCGGTGGTAGACCCTTTGAGCAGATCTCCCTCTACAGAGGCTTCATCAGCTGGGCTGACTTCAGAGTTCCATACATGCCTGATAGGTGCCTGCGACAGTTTGGGTACACTCAGATCATCCCGCGTGACCTCTCTCGGAGGTCATCCGAAGTCATCTTGGCTGCGTCTTTCGGATCGCCCACTTCATGGCATCCGTGGAGGACATCATGCGCACTACTCGGGTTGCTTCAACCACGGATCGGTATCACGTAGGTACTTAGAGTGGCACGTCAGGGCTTCTATCCCCGGACTATTACTGGCTCCACCATCACCAAGAGCTCAGCACTGGACACCTCCCCCGAGCTACGCCACGACGATCCTAAGCGGATGAGGAGGTTGTGGACCGCTTGTAGAGAGAGGATTCGTGATGGCGAGATCACGCATGGCGATCGGGCGTATCGGACACTCCATAGGGGTGGTGGGGATGGCAAAGACCGGATGACATTCTTTGGGGAGCTTAGGCAGCGGGGGCGAAGACGAGGGCCACGACGTTAGGGATTTTTTTTTTGATGTATTTGATGATGACACTTTATTATTAACTTTTTTCGGATGTTTTATTTATTTTACGAGTTTCCATGAATTTTTGATTTCATTGATTCGATAAAACAAAGTTACACAAGCGATAAAACATAAACAACTAGAATAAAAATAGATAGATAAAAATAAAATACAATAGAAACTACTGAGTTGGTGGAGTTAATCGACGAAGGATCTCACGACGGCGGTCATACGGTTTTTCGATTTGTCTGAGATGAATGTAACTCTTCCATTTAAACATAATATGATTGGACATCATCTGTCGGAGGTCATCCTCGGTGTTGACATCCACGCCAGACGAGTGAAGACCTCCGTCAGTCCATTCCGGTTTCCGATAAACAATACGAATTATCTCATGCTCGTCGTTCTCTGGTTGAACCATCCGCAGTAGTTTTCGCCAAGAAGCAAAGCAAATGATATGCAGTGGTTTAATCTACACGATACAACATCTCTCCCATCGAAACTTATATCATCATCTTTCAAGATGATGCCTTGATGATCAGCAAACCCCATATTAGAATGAACGAGAGTGAGGGAAGAAGACTCGTAGTATGACATTAGCGAAGCCTGCATCATCTTCACTTGTGTTGTGTGAGAGAAGGAGGAAGTTGAATTTTTGGTGTGAAAATAGTGATGGTGGGAGTGAGTATTTATAGATGAGATAAAAGATTATCAACCGTTGATTCCGTTGATCAACTTTGAAAGAGAAATCATGACCGTTAAAATTTTTTTTACAAATAAAATAAAAAAAATTTAAGGCTCATAACGGTCAATCGTATATACTTCTTCAGGGCATATATACGATGTGTTAAAACTTCCCATCGTATATATGTCCCAAATGATATATATACGATGAGCCTTTTAAAAAAAATAGATTACAAAGGGCATTTTGGGGATTTCAGTGTGGGTGGGGGTTTAAGGGGAGAGGGTGGGGGTCCAAAAAAAAACCGTATTTTAATTGGTTTGGGTTGGTTTGGATTTTGACATTTTCCTATAAAATTCGAACTGAAACAATCCGATATTAGATGGGTTGGTTCGGATTGGACTCACGGGTAATATGTAATAGTCAAATTTTTAAAACACTAAATTGTATAGTTTTTTATTTATTTATAGAAGGCACAAAATCAAAGTGAATACAAATTAAGAAAATGTATTCAATCCAAATTCTAACATTATTAACTAAAAACAATTTTGTCAAATAAAAAAACTAAAACCAATCATCTAAAGGATAAGTCAGTGACTGACGAGGAGAAACGAGTGAAATAACTCCTCATGCTTTTCAAAGCAAATGATGCATGCATTTTGCGATCCGAATTTATCAGCTACATGCTGATCACTAATTACAGGCTTAGGAATCCCCACTAGTTGCTTGAATCCAAGATAATGAATTCTTGCATAGAAAATATGCACTTTGAACTTTGAAGGATGGTTTATGGCGATGAGAATTGAGTGGGCAACATTGAAGAGAAGTAGAGTTGTAGAAGACCAAGAGATATGCATACGGGTTCACGGGTTGGATTGGATTTATTTTTTAAAATCCATTTCCGAACCAAATTAGTACGGGTCTTTACGGGTTGGTTTGGATTTGATCCGATTACAAAAATTGTCCAAACCAAACGCTTCGGTTTGGATCGGGCAATGGGTTGGTTCGGATTTATCCAAACCATTGAATACCCCTAACTAAAACTAGTATTGCTTGCATCCACTTCATCTTTTTCCTCTCATCTAACAACTCCAGCTTGAACTTAGCAATTTTCTTTGACTCCTAATCCTTAAAAATTTCACCACATTTGCATTGACAATCTGTTTGTGTTGTTGACAAATGTTTAGGCAAATCTTCATTTATTTTTGAAATTGACACCATATTCATCGTTTCAAAATCTATTTCATCATCCTAGTCAAACAAATCGCAGGCTAAAATCAAAAATCTTATATACCCCCCAATTTTTTACACTTCCATAATCTTCTTCCACGGTTTACAGCAGTGTTGGCGATCCATATAAGCATGGCTACCCCACACCCACAAACAAGGAGTATGCCTTGCATTGATACAACATTGGAAGAGGCGTTGCTTTTTGCCATTGGAGAGATCAAACAAGAGAAAGAAGAAAAAGAGAGAATATTTTAGAAGAGGAGTTTCAGAGAAGGAGAAGAGAGAAGATTTGAGAAAAAAAATCAGAGAAGAAGGAGAAGAGTCGAGATTAAGAGGAATAAAGTATGTTGATGATGATAATATAAGCCCTAAGCCACATGTTATGCCAACGTGTACATCCATGTCAGCTTAAGTTAATGCTGTTAGCAAAAACAAACAGCAGAGACCTAACTAGAAACACACTGTATTTGTAAGGGGCATTTTAATTTTTTTTATATGGGTAAATGAATAATGGTGATATTTGATTTAAGCCTATTATTATTATTATTATTATTATTATTATTATTATTATTATTATTATTATTATACTATTATCCCTATCGAAACATGTAACTGATATCCCCCTTCCCTCTCTTATTTTGTTTCAAATGTTTTTTTTTGGCTAAATTACACTTTTGGTCCTTTATCATTGACTCTAGTTTCACCTTTGGTCCTTTACCTTTTTTTTCTCGTTTTGGTCTCCCATCTTTCATTTCTGTGTCATTTTGGTCTTTTTTTGGTATTTTCCATCCATTGACTTAACAGACTCCACGCTGGCAGTTAACTGCCGACGTGGCGTCTTATGCGTCAGAGATGACATGGAACTCATTAAGTGATGTCGAATATGGGGGACCAAATTGAAAATTAAAAAAAAACATAGGGGACCAAATTGACACAAAAACAAAAAACACTAAAATCTTCATCTTCTTCCTCCAAACACCATCTCCATATACTCCGGCGAGCCACCACCACCACCACAAACCAACCACTCATCAACTCTTAATCCCTATTCTATCTCCTTGAAAGGGTCTAGCCAGGTAGTCTTGACATACTCTATGAAACTGAGATAAGGTCCTGCCAAGTCGTTAAACAGACCCAACTCATAATCATACTCTTCTGTAGTCTTCGCATGCACAACAGATTGAAATGCATCCATAATGTCATTAACAATAGCTTGGTCTTTCACAATGAGTCTTGCTTTGGCCCTCACATTTTTCTTAATGTGAAATTGGCACAACAAGTTTGCAGATGTTGGAAATATTGCTGCCAGAGCATTCATCATACCTGTGTCTCTGTCAGTAAGTATGACTTGTGGAAGTTCATCCTGTTTCCTAAATAAACCCCTCAATTTCTCAAGAACCCATGCAAAGTTATTCATCCTCTCCCAATTGACATAAGCAAATGCAGCAGAGTAAGTCTTCTTAGTTGAGGTTACACCAACGATCTCAACCAACAGATACCTGTACCGGTTGGTTTTATATGTGGAATCAATCAACAAAACAACTGGGAAGGTGTTTAGAAGCTCAATAGAATCTGGATGTGCCCAAAAGATGTCTTTCACAACCGTAGTTCTTGACAATCGCCATGGCCAATTTGTGAAGTTTGGTTTATATATGAGGGCCTAAAATGGCGGATTTTTAGGATGATAATTTGTTTTCCTTCATTTCAGGAGTTTTCCTTTAATTTCCATTCTTTGCTGATTGTTTTTCTTTTTATTTTGATTTGCTGCTGATTCTTATTCATTTTAATGGTGTCCGTGTTGTGTTTTCTTGCATGAAGTCTCTCCGTGTTGTGATTCTTATAGATTTTCACAGTTTGAAAGTGTATAGAACTATATATGGCCTATAACAGGTTACAAAGAGACCATAGACAGTTCCCAAAGGATACAAATCTATATTTTTAGAAATTCAATCTGTTTCACTTCTTTAGTTGGAGTTTTATCATGCATGACATTGGCCTCTTGGTACATTCTTTTCCATGAAGAAGCCACTTGGACTCAATATGTTTTATTTGTTACAAATCTCTACATTCTTTTTTAATTTGAATATGAGACTGTACATTTTAGACTTCTTATGCATATGAAGTCGTACCCTTTTAAAATGCTTCAATAAACCTTTCATAAAAATAAGGTAACCCCATTCCCACCTTTCATCTCCTCAATCTTTTTTCTCACTTCTTAAAAGCACTTAATAATGTTCAAATCTCAGATTCTATTAAGAAGCATTTTTTATTTTTCTTTTATAATCAATAATAATAATAATAATAATAATAATAATAATAGTTATGGTTATTCCTCAATTTTGTCCACTCTTTTTTACTACAGTCGCTTTTATTTTTACTACTTCGTAAGTCCTATTACTGCGGCTTAGTTTCTGGGCTCGTTTGGATGCTATCTCGTTTTATTGGGCCTATGCATAGTAATAATTAATTCACAGAATTTTATAATTAGTCCCTTATCAAGCTAATGAGACAAATTTCTTAAAATTTTAGAGACTAATTTGATATATTTTACAAGATAATAATTTGTGCTCATAAAAGCCTAAAGAACAACTCAGAAATTACCATTCAAACTACACAACTTACATAATTCAACTTTCAACCGTTGATATTTTCTAGCATTTCTCATTCTAGCATTCGTTTATCATTCATAGCAACACAAGTACATCTAACTCGACATGAACAACTAGGCATAGAAATAGTTTTCACCCTCAACATTATTTTCAATTGAGTAAAACTAAGTGAATTTTACTTCATACCATAGATTTCTTCCCGAATCTCTCTGAAATCTGAATCAAGTTACATTGGTTTTAGCTTTTACCAAGTGATTTTGCTTTCTAGTCACAAGTTTTCATGTCAGTCAATATTATTATTCCTTTGATTAATATGCGAAAGGAATTTTGATGAGTGTGTGTGTAAGTGTCGCAAGATAATCAAGTACTATATTTTTATGTTTATGTTTTTTATTTTGGTCAAGACTATATGTTTATGTTTATAAGTTCCACATCGACGAAACGTCATGCTGCAATATTGTTTATAAAGGTGTGGCGCCAGTAGGGGTCAACTATTTGGACTATGGAGCGATGTGAATGGGCCTATGCCATGTATGCAGGCCCAACATGGGTAACCCTTTGAGCTGAGACTTGTCCTACACTTTGTGGTGTATGAGAGGCTGAGACACGTTGTGGAGCCCTTGCAAGTCTCGCTGAAGAACATTGGCCGATATCCATAGTCATTCACATGGGTTATGAGACTAACCGAACGGGGCTTATGCCTCCGTAGTCCACCTTTTTTAAAATATAGAGTTTTCATCATTAGTCCATAGTAAAATAATTGATGCCCTTGTAAGTCTCATTGAAGAACATTGGCCGATATCCACCGTCACTCACATGGTCTATGAGACTAACTGGACGGCTTACACCTCCGTAGTCCACCTATTTTTAAAATATAGAGTTTTCATTATTAGTCCATAGTAAAAAAAATTGACTTTTGGACCTCACTTAGGCCATCTCCAATGGAGCCCGTGGTGGATACACATAGACGGAGGTAGGGGGCAATTGCCCACAAGAAAAATATTTTAGTGAAATATTCTTAATAAATTTTATTTTGCCCCCCATAAAAAACGAAGAGTTGCCCTCATATACCAATATCGATTCTTAAGTAAATGAACATACAAAATTATAAGAGACACACGAGTGATACTAACTTTGTTTTTTTGTTCTCTTAATTTTTATCATTTCGGCCCCTTCTAACATTAAATACACATGAAAAGCTTCAGTATTTTGATTTTTTAAGAGTAAATGATTAGAAACTCTCATGTAAAGCTTCAGTTGTAGAGATTCTTTCTCCTTGTGGTGTATGAGAGGCTGAGACACGTTGTGGAGCCCTTGCAAGTCTCGCTGAAGAACATTGGCCGATATCCATAGTCATTCACATGGTTTATGAGACTAACCGAACGGGGCTTATGCCTCCGTAGTCCACCTTTTTTAAAATATAGAGTTTTCATCATTAGTCTATAGTAAAATAATTGATGCCCTTGTAAGTCTCGCTGAAGAACATTGGCCGATATCCACCGTCACTCACATGGTCTATGAGACTAACTGGACGGCTTACACCTCCGTAGTCCACCTATTTTTAAGATATAGAGTTTTCATTATTAGTCCATAGTAAAAAAAAATTGACTTTTGGACCTCACTTAGGCCATCTCCAATGGAGCCCGTGGTGGATACACATAGACGGAGGTAGGGGCAATTGCCCACAAGAAAAATATTTTAGTGAAATATTCTTAATAAATTTTATTTTGCCCCATATAAAAACGAAGAGTTGCCCTCATATACCAATATCAATTCTTAAGTAAATGAACATACAAAATTATAAGAGACACGCGATTGATACTAACTTTGTATTTTTGTTCTCTTAATTTTTATCATTTCGGCCCCTTCTAACATTAAATACACATGAAAAGCTTCAGTATTTTGATTTTTTAAGAGTAAATGATTAGAAACTCTCATGTAAAGCTTCAGTTATAGAGATTCTTTCTCCTTGTGATGTATGAGAGGCTGAGACACGTTGTGGAGCCCTTGCAAGTCTCGGTGAAGAACATTGGCCGATATCCATAGTCATTCACATGGTTTATGAGACTAACCGAAGCAGGGCTTATGCCTCCGTAGTCCACCTTTTTAAAATATAGAGTTTTCATCATTAGTCCATAGTAAAATAATTGATGCCCTTGTAAGTCTCGAGCTGAAGAACATTGGCCGATATCCACCGTCACTCACATGGTCTATGAGACTAACTGGACGGCTTACACCTCCGTAGTCCACCTATTTTTAAAATATAGAGTTTTCATTATTAGTCCATAGTAAAAAAATTGACTTTTGGACCTCACTTAGGCCATCTCCAATGGAGCCAGTGGTGGATACACATGACGGAGGTAGGGGCAATTGCCCACAAGAAAAATATTTTAGTGAAATATTCTTAATAAATTTTATTTTGCCCCCATAAAAAGCGAAGAGTTGCCCTCATATACCAATATCGATTCTTAAGTAAATGAACATACAAAATTATAAGAGAGACACGAGTGATACTAACTTTGTTTTTTTGTACTCTTAATTTTTATCATTTCGCCCCTTCTAACATTAAATACACATGAAAAGCTTGATATTTTGATTTTTAAGAGTAAATGATTAGAAACTCTCATGTAAAGCTTGATTATAGAGATTCTTTCTCCTGTGTGGTGTATGAGAGGGTGAGACACGTTGTGGAGCCCCTTGCAAGTCTCATTTGAAGAACATTGGCCGATATCCATAGTCATTCACATGGTTTATGAGACTAACCTAACGCGAGGCTTATGCCTCCGTAGTCCACCTTTTTAAAATATAGAGTTTTCATCATTAGTCTATAGTAAAATAATTGATGCCCTTGTAAGTCTCATTTGAAGAACATTGGCCGATATCCACCGTCACTCACATGGTCTATGAGACTAAGCTGGATGACTTACACCTCCGTAGTCCACCTATTTTTAAGATATAGAGTTTTCATTATTAGTCCATAGTAAAAAAATTGACTTTTGGACCTCACTTAGGCCATCTCCAATGGAGCAGTGGTGGATACACATAGAGCGGAGGTAGGGGCAATTGCCCACAAGAAAAATATTTTAGTGAAATATTCTTAATAAATTTTATTTTGCCCCCATAAAAACGAAGAGTTGCCCTCATATACCAATATCAATTCTTAAGTAAATGAACATACAAAATTATAAGAGACACGCGATTGATACTAACTTTGTATTTTTGTTCTCTTAATTTTTATCATTTGGCCCCTTCTAACATTAAATACACATGAAAAGCTTCAGTATTTTGATTTTTTAAGAGTAAATGATTAGAAACTCTCATGTAAAGCTTGATTATAGAGATTCTTTCTCCTTGTGGTGTATGAGAAAATTTGAGACACGTTGTGGAGCCCTTGCAAGTCTCATTGCCAAGAACATTGGCCGATATCCATAGTCATTCACATGGTTTATGAGACTAACCGAACAGGGCTTATGCCTCCGTAGTCCACCTTTTTAAAATATAGAGTTTTCATCATTAGTCCATAGTAAAATAATTGATGTCCTTGTAAGTCTCGCTGAAGAACATTGGCCGATATCCACCGTCACTCACATGGTCTATGAGACTAACTGGACGGCTTACACCTCTGTAGTCCACCTATTTTTAAAATATAGAGTTTTTATTATTAGTCCATAGTAAAAAAATTGACTTTTGGACCTCACTTAGGCCATCTCCAATGGAGCCCGTGGTGGATACACATAGAGACGGAGGTAGGGGCAATTGCCCACAAGAAAAATATTTTAGTGAAATATTCTTAATAAATTTTATTTTGCCCCCCATAAAAAACGAAGAGTTGCCCTCATATACCAATATCAATTCTTAAGTAAATGAACATACAAAATTATAAGAGACACACGATTGATACTAACTTTGTATTTTTGTTCTCTTAATTTTTATCATTTCGGCCCCTTCTAACATTAAATACACATGAAAAGCTTGATATTTTGATTTTTTAAGAGTAAATGATTAGAAACTCTCATGTAAAGCTTCAGTTATAGAGATTCTTTCTCCTTGTCTGAGGGCAACTCACATGGTCTATGAGACTAACTGGACGGCTTACACCTCCGTAGTCCACCTATTTTTAGAATATAGAGTTTTCATTATTAGTCCATAGTAAAAAAAATTGACTTTTGGACCTCACTTAGGCCATCTCCAATGGAGCCCGTGGTGGATACACATAGACGGAGGTAGGGGGCAATTGCCCACAAGAAAAATATTTTAGTGAAATATTCTTAATAAATTTTATTTTGCCCCCCATAAAAAACGAAGAGTTGCCCTCATATACCAATATCAATTCTTAAGTAAATGAACATGCAAAATTATAAGAGACACACGAGTGATACTAACTTTGTTTTTTTGTTCTCTTAATTTTTATCATTTCGGCCTCTTCTAACATTAAATACACATGAAAAGCTTCAGTATTTTGATTTTTAACGAGAAATGATTAGAAACTCTCATGTAAAGCTTCAGTTATAGAGATTCTTTCTCCTTGTCTGAGAACAAAGTTGGTATTGGTTTATGTATCCGTGATGCTTTAGGTAATTTTATTGGAGCAAAACTCATTTGTTTTGCCCCTTGACTGATGTTCTCATGGGTGAAACTATGGGTCTGCATTTGGCTATTAATCGGGTTTGTGAGCTGTGCTTCAAGGATGTTATTTTCGAGATGGATGCCAAGATAGTTGTCGATGCCTTTAATTCTAGTAAACATGTTATTTTTGAATTTGGTTGTTAGATTTCAGTTTGTAAGACTCTTTTTAGTTTTTCAGCAACAACTCTTATGTAGAGTTCACTAGGAGGAATGCTAATAAGGTTGTTTATTCCCTTGTTGGGTGACTTTATTCACAACTAGTCCTCAAGAATACTATGATATTCTAACATGTATTACTGATTTGATTATGAATGAAATACAGTAGGTGCTTAATTTGTGTAAAAAAAAAGTAAAGGACCAAAAAAAGTCTTTTACAAAAAACAATGAGACCTACTTTCTCTTTAAAGATGAAAAATATTAATTCAGTCAATACAAATTCAATTATTAGTCGAAATATTCTTTGAGGAAGACTATAATGTCCCAAAAATTATTGTAGAAGAACTTATTTGACTTAAATTTGAGGATTAAATTGATATTTTTGCTTTTTTAAAGACTAAATTAAATAAGTTTGTTTTTCCTCAAGTACCAATTTGAATATTTTATTTTTTATGGTGATAGCTCATGTATTTTGTAGATGCTTAGTATATTTTGTCTAAGAAAATATTATACTAATTTTTGCACCCACATAAAATTTTTCTAGATTGCTGAATTATGCGGTTTGAATGACAAATTATCTGAGATGTTAGATATTTTAAAATCTAAAAACTAAGACACATTCAAACAAGTCCATCATGTTTAGGAAGAAACATCCACCAAATACAACAACCCCTGCACAAATATTTTCCCACTCCCCTCCTACTCACAAAGACCTCCTAATTTTAAAAATTCCAAAACTACCCCTATGCCTATGACTCCCCACTCCCCCCCTCTTTCAACTTCCCACGCCCTCTCACGACCACCACCACCACCAACACTACCACCACTACCACAACTACCTTCTCCCTCTTATCACAACCACCACCTCTCACTCACCACCATCTCTTTCTCCCTCTCACCACCACCACTGTTTCAAAAAATACAAGTACGGTACCAAGGTACCAAGTCAATTCAATATCAAGGTATTGTTTCTGTAATATTTTTCAAAATTAGCAGATACGGTACCTTGGTACCCAACTAGTTTGGTATCTTGATACCCTACTCGGAGTGTGTGGCAAACTAGATGCCATGGTACCAATCCACCAAACTTGGTTCGGGACTATGGTACCATACCCGTTGAAAATAAAAAAAAAGGAACGCATTGAAAACTTTTTATACTTTAAGAGTATTTTTGGCTTTTCACAGTGTTAGGGAGGGATTCTGTGAGTAGGAGGGGGAGTAGGAAAAAAACCCTACACACATAATCGAGGAGTGCTGGGAATAGATGCCCCTGATACAGACCCAACCACATAGTCCTACTCTGGATTACACCCAACATAAAGATATACAACTCCCACACCTACTACTACTGCACCACTTTGCCACTACACAACCCACATAATCGAGGAGTGCTAAGGAATCGCAATATGTTTTAATTCAGCAACAACATATAACTGAGGAAAAAGGCTTTTAAATGGCATATTACCCGCCCAAATATCTTCCCGGAGTTCTATTTTGTCTCTCAAGCCCAATTTTGTTTTAACTTGTTTACCAAACCAATCCTCGTTAGCTTCACTATTTCCCTCTATCACCAATAGGTCCCTCCACCACAGTGATTGATTGCTCCTTACTCTTTCTGCACCCCACCTATCTAAAAGGCCATATCGGTGCACAAATAATGGATGCCATATTGCCTCCTTATCTACCAAACCTCTCCACCTCTATTTCGCCAAAGGAGAGGTGTTGAATAGTTCCAAAATTTTAACTCTGAGCCCCCCAAATGTTTTGGCTTACACGCATTACTCCATTTTACCCAAGCTATTTTATTATTTGAGTCACTACCTCTCCACAAAAATTGCCTTTGAATACTTGCCAGTTCCGCTATTGTCTTGTTAGGGGCGTTGTAGAATGACATGAAATATAAGGGAAACGACAGAGTACCAAATTAATAAAAGTGATTCTGCCATCAATTGACAATTGACGGCTTCTCCAAGTTGAAAGACATGAGTTCAACGCTTTCAATATAAGACTACAAGTCGAGCTCTTCCATGGATTGGCACCAATACACAAAAACTTGAAGGGCACATGATCAACATTGCAAGCCAAAAATCAAGATGCTTCCCTCGTCTCCTCAACTTTAATATTAAGCCCGATAACATTGCTCTTTGAATACTTCACCTTCAACCACGATACAAGCTCGAAACTTGTTTATGAGTCATATGGAAACTTCAAATTCATTCCTTTGTTAAATAACATCTTGTTGTATTTTTGACAAAAATGTCAACACACTTTTTCATTAGAAAATCTCAACATTATTATAAATTAAAGTAAATACAATTACATCGTTTCAAGTTATGCAACTAAATAGTCAAAAAGTCATACACTTTTTTCGTTATAGAATTTTTAGGGTGAAGGGATACACTCCAATACAAGGTAGGAAAAACCTTCTCTTTAAGCATTTAGGAGAGAATTACACTTACCTCACCTTAAGAGGACGGATGGAGATTTGAACCGCCTTAAGAGGATGGATGGATATTTGAACCTAGAACTCTCAGATACAAATCCTGTCATGCTTTATTAAGCCCTTGACGTAAAAAGTAATACACTTTACATCCACTCAAATGATAATTCCCCTTTTCCATTATTATTATTATTATTATTACTAGGACGATTACCCGTGCGATGCACGGGGAGGTGATTAACAGACCTACAGATGTAGTTTCGTAAAAACATCAACATTTTATAAGGGGGGTATAAAAATACGCAACACATATGTATAAGACGAAGAGGCAACAATAGCCCTTGGTGGGATGAGGCAACACTGTCGGTCCAAAAATATAGAGTGGGGGTATATTGGTAAACAGTGGGGTACAAAATGAGGGGTACATTTTGATAATTAAAAAAAGTGTTGGACAAATAAAAAATTTGTCATGGGTATGTCTGTCCAAAAATATAGAGTGGGGGTATATTGGTAAACAGTGGGTACAAAATGAGGGGTACATTTTGATAATAATAAAAAAAAAAGTGTTGGAAAAAAAAAATTGTCAGGGGTATGTCGGTCCAAAAATATATAGTGGGTATATTGGTAAACAGTGGGGTACAAAATGAGGGGTATATTGGTAAATGGTGGGGCACAAAATATAGAGTGGGGGTATGTCGGTCCAAAAATATAGAGTGGGGGTATATTGGTAAATAACGGGGTAAAAAAATGAGCGGTATATTGGTAAATGGTGGGGCATAAAATAGAGAGCGAGGGTATGTTGGTTTAAAAATATAGAGTGGGGGTATATTGGTAAACAATGGGGTCCAAAATGAGGGGTATATTGGTATATGGTGGGGAAAAAAAAAAAAATTGCAAGTGGGGGTATATTTAGAAAGCAGTGAAGTACAAAATGAGGGTATATTGGTATATGGTGGGGTATAAAATATAGAAAGCGAGGGTATGTTGATGCTAAAAATATAGAGTGGGGTATATTGGTAAGCGATTAAGTCTACAAAATAAGGAGTATATTAAGTAAATGATGAAGTCTGACAAAATAATGGATATATTGGTATATGGTGGGAAAAAAAAAATTGCCGCTAAAATGGGAAAAGATGCCTTAAATATGCGATGCTGTAGTTATAGCAGGGGATTATGTTAAATAAAGGCTAAATTTAGTTTGCAACTTGAAAATTCTAAAAAAGAAATATAATTAAAATTAAAGTATTTTAAATATATAATATATAAATTCTATACACTTTACAACTATTTTGATAACAATAAGATAAAATAATTATTTAAAATGCAAATTAAAAGTTTACTCGAAAAAAAAGATGCAAATTAAAAGATAGAAGTGTATTTGATGGGAGCTAGATTCATTCACGATTTTCCTTCACTTTCCAGGAAAATCAAAATCCACTTTCTCCAACAAAACCTAACAACAGAAACATGGTGAGAAATTGAACCAAGCGAGCGAGAAGTAGAAGAAGATGCAGAACTCAGGAGGAGGTAGCAGGAGCAACATGAACATTCTATCATCACGAACAAGTTCACGTTCGATAACAGAAACGGTGAACGGTTCTCACAAATTCGTTATAAAAGGATACTCTCTTGCGAAAGGGATGGGAGTAGGGAAACACATAGCCAGCGAAACTTTCACCGTCGGAGGTTATCAATGGGCTATTTACTTTTATCCCGACGGTAAAAACCCTGAAGATAATTCCGCTTATGTTTCCGTTTTCATTGCACTCGCTTCTGAAGGTACCGATGTTCGTGCTCTTTTTGAACTCACGTTGCTTGATCAAAGCTCTAATGGAAAACATAAGGTTCATAGTCACTTCGATCGGTCTTTGGAAAGCGGTCCTTACACTCTCAAGTATAGAGGCAGCATGTGGTTCGTTTTCTTCTTCTTTAATTTTGTTTGTTTTATTGCTAATTTCAGGTTTAGGTTTTTTTGAGGGTTACTTGAATGGTTTTCTTTGATGGTTTGCTTAATTTAACTTTCCAATTAGTTGCATGGCTTCTATGAAATCCTAATAAACATATAGATTTTTATGATTTGGATGATTTTAGGAAAATTTAGATGCAGAAGTTGATTCAACTCAGGGTGGGAGTTTTTTTTGTCTAAAAGTTTAACAGTAATTACAGGACTGTTTTAGTAACTATTTTACCATAGGTTTTTATAGGGGGAAGTTTATCTGTTTATGCAAAGTTCCGGTTGGTTTGGGTTTCAGGTTGGTTTATTATTAGCTTTAGCATATTTGAAAAAGCTCTTCTTAAGCCAATTTGTTGATATGTTATACTATATTAGTAAGGATGTATCCCATCCTTGAATTTAAGTGAGTTTACGGTGTATTTTGAATTGGGTGAAAGTATCTTTATCCGTACACTTTACATAAGAGCTCAGAAAACAGATGGGCTGGTTCCCTATTCTGGAATTGAATCAAATCAGGCCCTTTTAACTCAGTGGTAGAGTAACGCCATGGTAAGGTGTAAGTCATCGGTTCAAATCCGACGATAAGGGGCTTTTGACTTTTTTTTCTTAAAATGCCAAGAGTAGTACTGGTCGTGACCAAGAGAAGAAACTACCAGTTTTTTAGCTGATGTTGAGATTGAGACTACACTAGTGTGCTATGCGTTACTCTGTACTCTTATTTCAATTTTACCTTTAATAGTATCGTGATTCTACCCATCTCTATAAATATAATTCCTCCTGCTTATCTCTGAATGATAAGCTAATCACGTGTTCTTTCTTGATGGATTTTCCTTTAAGTATAAACGGAGGTGACTTAAATCCTATTACTTGGTTGTTTGCTTATTCTAATACTCCAATGAGAAATTTTTGATTAGTAGGCGTTAGCTATTCCATCCATTTTGTTGTATGCTTTACAAATTAACCTGTCATGCACTGCTTCTGTGTGTTAGGGGGTATAAGCGTTTCTTCAAACGGGCTCAACTCGAGGCGTCAACCTTCCTTAAGGATGACTGCCTGAAGATAAACTGCACCGTTGGTGTTGTTGTGTCATCCATAGATTGTTCTAAATTGAACACCATACAGGTTCCTGAATCTGATATTGGAGCGCATTTTGGCATGCTGTTAGAGAATGAAGAAGGATCTGATGTAACTTTCTTTGTTGATGGAGAAAGGTTTCATGCACATAAGCTTGTTTTGGCTGCTCGGTCAACTGCATTTGAAACTGAGTTTTTCAATATGATGGACGAAGATGATCGTGACGTATTTGTTACAGACATGGAACCTAAGGTTTTCAAGGTATCTCTTCTTTTCTAAAAAAAATGTCTTTTATTTCCTCTGTCCTTTTGCAGTTATCTTATATTCCATGCAGTGTGTATGCTGATTATTTCAGTGTAGTACATCATTTGCACGGTTATCTAATGTTTCGAGAGTCATATTGTTGGGCAGGCTTTGCTTCATTTTATTTATAGAGACACTCTTATAGAAGATGAAGAGCTCTTTATGTCACGTTCATCATTCTTGCCTTCATTATCCGAAACATTTGCGGCAAAGTTATTAGCTGCGGCAGAAAAGTATGGTTTGCCAAGACTTAAGCTGATGTGCGAATCTGTGCTTTGCAAAGACATATCTATAGATTCTGTGGCGTACATTTTAGCTCTTGCCGATCGATATCATGCTACGGAACTGAAGTCAATCTGTCTACAATTTTCTGCCGAAAACCTTGTTGGTGAGTTTGCTTACTCTTCCAATGAAAGGCTACATTTGAGTTCATAGTCAGCTACTTTTGAGCTTATAATATATAATATATTGGCATCTTTTTGGTTCTGCAGAATTAGTGATATTTTATCTGTTATTTGACTAACCAGTAGACGCGATTGATAAAACATGATATTTTCTTTTTGACCATCTACTTGGTTTCAAGCTATTAGCTGGTTAGGAAGACTTCACTTATAATCATAAAGCTGGTGGCATGCATAAACGATTTAACTTTCTTACATCTTCCCTTTTGCACGTGGTGGAAAGATCATACTTAACATACTATACATAAACAAAATCTTCCTTCTATTCACATTCCCACACTCATGAAAAATGCCCTTTAACAGTATCACGATTTTCACCACTGGCAGGCTTGGTTGTACGGAAAAATACTTCTATTTCTCACAACTATTCTTAACATGTAAAGCAACACCATTTTCCAGTGTCTACTAAAAAAATACTATCTTCCAAAATACAAATATTCTCACTTTATACTAAAGTGTAGAAAAAGAAAGAGTGGATTACACCCGCAAAAGTTGTACGAAGAGGAAGGGGGAAAGTAACAGAACAAAATAAAGGAGTATGCAGCAGGCAGGGGTTGTCTTAATACTAACTGCAGGTGTGTAAGAGGCCAACAGATATGTTTAGGGTTTTGTTTTAAGATTGGGCCATTTGGCATAATGAGCCCGTTCTTATTTAGGGGTTGTGTGATTACTTACTGCAAGAGGTTAACAGATGTGTTTAGGGTTTTGTTTTAAGGTTGGGCCATTTGGGATAATGACTTGTTCTTATTTAGGACCAGTGATAGATTAGTTGTTGAAAATTTAAAAAAATCCTCCTTTTGACTTGAACCCGAGAAACCAATATGTCAGACACTATAATATTGCATTATCATGGATCGATCTCATCAATATCCATTATTTTGCATTTTTATGGAATTGAAATATTGAATTAATGTTCTGTTATTAAAACTTTTTAGAGTCAATAGTCAAGTTTATGATTCGGGTTTACGGAAGCTCCACGAGTTTAGATAGACTCTCGAGTTTGACAACTTTGATGGTTACTATGACTGGATGTTTTTATTTATTAAAATATTGAGTAAGAAATATCACTTTCTATAGATGAAAGTTCTATACGTTTTGCATGATTGCACTTTAACTCATGTCTTTCATTTTGTTTTTAATTGAGGGTGTCACAACTAGGTGTGGACGATTTTTAAAAAATGGAGTTGCCACCAATTTTATTAAAATTAGAAAAATTTGAAAACCTAAGTTAGACAATGGCTGGTAGAACCAACCAAAGTGCGTGAATTGGTTGTTAGGTAAGGGTGGAGACCTAAGTTTCATAACACCTCCAATACACTTATTTACCCTAAATTAAAGTGATTGGATATGTTGAGAGTCAACTTTACTTTTTTGACAAAGAAACCATAATTTTGTTTAGAGAAAAGTAATTGTTCAAGTTTACATCTGATCTAACTTGATTCCCACCTAAAAGGCTTGATTAGTATCCATAAGAATTGAATCATCCACTTCAGACGTTGATAAGATTTCCAAAACAATATTATGTGACTTTTAGGCCATCATAAAAGTCGTGGGGCTTGACTTTGGCTTTCAAATGGCACCAGTCTCTCATACCCAAATGACCCCTGGAACCCCAGATATGAGTCAATTAGTAAACATGGTTTATGCTTTCAGCTTCAGGACTTTTTGCAACTTGTGAGGAATTTTAAATCCCAAAGACACTTGATTCAGGTGTTGGCCTTTTCTAACAATTGTGATATTGAGTTAGCTTTTTAGTGGTACAGATCAAATTGATGTGTGTTTGTTGCATTTGAGAATTTTTTGTTGCGCTTCAGACATAATATTCAAGTCTCAAGTCTCAACTCTTCACAAAAGTCACAGGTCTTTCACTTTGCTATTCAACAAGAAAAGAATGTTTGCATCGCTTCTATCACTCAGATTATGCTCAAAATACAGAGGCTGCACCAGAAATGCTAAATTTTTATCAAATCATGCTATTTATTTCAACATGCTTCATTTGAGCCCAATCTAACTGTTAGCATAATTGAGAGATTTGTTTTCCTTTATTATTGTAACTCAATTGATCCTGAAGCGACCAAGTGGTGTCTCTAACAATTGATCCTGATATCATTTCTTTTTTCTTTCTGTCTGCTGCAGCTGTGATGCAATCTGATGGTTTTGAATATCTTAAGGAAAACTGTCCGTTGCTGCAATCAGAACTGCTAAAGACAGTTGCGGGATGCGAGGAGGAATTTAGCGGAGAAGGAAAATGTCGAAGTGTGTGGGCCCAGTTTTCTGACGGTGGTGACACCACCAATGATAGGAGTGTAAGACAACAAACCTGGGAAAATGGAGTTGAAAGACGCTTATTTCCTAACTTTCCTGATAGTGTTAACTTTTCTGATGGTGTTAACAACAACGATAGTAGTCCTGGCCAAGAAGCTTGACGAGGTAAGCTATCATTCCTTGTCAGTTAGGCTTAAGCGGTAGATTAAACTCTATTGCAGGGACAAGAATAACCCCCATGTTTAGGGGGCAAAGGAGGAAGACTAATAGCAAACCAATGTAAAAAACAAAAAAGAGGCTGAGATACTGCTACCACTGTAACATGTCTGCTATTATTTTTCTTTAGTTGATAGATAATATTATTACAAGGATAGAATGGTAGCAATAAGTAATGACATCAATCCTTGTATGTAAGCTTGTCGGTTACACTATCATGAAGATCTGGTTTTGCTTTACTTGATGGTTGCATTTCATGAAAAAAAATGTTTTCAGGCTATAAAAATTATGAAAGTAGTCAATGGGCAATATTTATTTTTGGTACTTGTCTTATTTCTTGAATTCCAATTTCAATACAGAAATGATCAGAAGCATAATCCGTTGGATGCAGGGATCGTCGGGACAAGTTGACGGGTTATTGGTACAATACCAGCCTGCAGTTCTTCCCTTGACATTTCCTTTCTGTTTCTGTTAACTTGGTTTTTGGAGGGTGAGTGGATGGTCTATATTGAACAACCAAAAGGCATTTTGTAAAGTTAGTCATGTATTCTAATCAATGAGTCATAGGATGAGGTAAAACCAAAAGGCATTATGTAACGTTAGTTTTTTTGTCTTTTTTTTTTTTTTTTTTTTTCCTTTGGGTGGTACCTGGTTGATCACAAGACAATTGACATGTAATGCTTGATCGCTATAGCTCTGAAAGTTGGGAAACTTCATCCTTGTGGGTTACTGATTTCAAAGATGCGTGCGTTATTGTACAAGATCGGAGGTTGAGCTCCATTTTACCTCCTTATCAGTTCACGTCCCAAAATTTAAATCATGGATGTAAAATGGGACTTGAAAGTTGGAATTTCGTGTAATGGGAGTTTAATGTTCACGTGCTGTTTTGCCTTAGGTGTTGTATTTGGTAAGAAATAGTGGATTGAGCTCTATTTTACCTCCTTATCATATCACATCCTAAAATTTAAATTGTGGATGTACTGCTTTGACTTAGGTTCTATTTGGTAAGAAAATAGCGGATTGAGCTCTATTTTGCCTCCTTATCATTTCACACCCCAAAAGTTTAATTTGTGGATCTAAAATGGGACTTGGAAGTTGGAATTTGTTGTAACTGGAGTTTTATGTTGTAGGTTTTATTTGATTAGAAATAACAAATAAGCTAACTTATAGTCTATAATTGATAGTAGATAAGTTAATGAGTTAAAGGGTTTGGTAAAATAAGTGGTGAAACTAACTTATAAAATTCTAATATCATAATGGATATTCATAATTAATACTTAAAAATGAGTGATAATATTTGTTTAATGAAAGATAAATGAAGAGTTTAATTAAGGTGATAAGAGTAAAAATGAGAGAAAAACGAAAGATTTTAAGCTATAAGCTAGTGAAATAATGCTATAAGCTTGTCATATCAAACACTTAAAACAGAAGAGCCAATAATGGATAATAGATAAACTAGATGATTGAATTTAAAATGTTTGGTAAAATTAGTGGTTAAATTATCTCACAAATATAAAAGGATATAAATGAAAAATTGTAATTAATGCTAAAAATTGAAAGAGCATGTTTATTTAATAAAAGATAAATTAGAAATTTAATGAAAACTGAAACGCCGTTAGTTTAAATATTACTATTAGTGAAAAAAATGCTATAACCATATAACACTAGACCAATCTCACAACATAAAAAGGCCAATTAGATACTCACCACCCTATGTTGAATCATAAAACTACTTCTTAAAACTTCATCAAATCTCATCTTACACTTTAATTACTAAGATTAACACGTAAAGATCTATAACTAATCACAGTCGACTATCTTGTGACCTCCCTCCACACACGTGAACGATATATCCATTATCGGGCATACTGGGGATAAGATATTTGGCTGGTTTTGGAATGAATAATAATAATTTTATATTTGGTTTGCTGTTTCTTACTGTACATGGATATGGTTTTATGATTTATAGCTTTTTGATTTGATTTTATCCAGTGACTGAAAAAAGAATGGCTAGCTAGTTAGTCATATCCATCAAACAACGACACTTTTGTCCTGCACATTATCAGAATTTGATCTATTTGTTTCAGTCTGATATCTATTTATACAAATAAACTACTTATAAATCTATTTATCTATTTATACAAACAAACTACCTACAAAATTACCATTTTAGATCTCTTATTAACAAGACACATTTTCATTTTAGGGCTAAAAATGTCATTACCCTCTTTCTTTTTCTTTTTACCCTCACTTTCTTCCTTTTTTCTCTTTCTTTTTACACTCTCTTTCCTCCTTTTTACTTTTCTCTGACACACTCTTTCTTACTTTTTTCTCTTTCTTCTTACACTCTCTTTCATCTTTTTCACTTTTCTCTCACACTCTCTTTCTTCCTTTTTTTTTTTCTTTTTACTTTACTTTTATTTTTCCATAAACAATTTTTATTTTTATTTTTTGAGATTACAATTCTTCTCTTTCTCTTCGATATATTTTAGTTTTTATAACTAAATTTCTAAATTTATACAAACACTACTCTACTAAAATTATCTTCACTTTTCTCTCTGAAATCTGTTTACACTCTTATTGATAATCTCCTATCACCTCTTATTAATAATTAATAATCTACTATCTATAATTTATTATCTACTAATCAACCAAAATAATTAATTGAAACTACGAGATAACTACAATGATAAATAAAATATACGAGAACAAAGGGATTAATATTTCTCATTGATAATTAAAATTTTTGAACTACTGATTAATATTTAAATTAATACAATAAGATTTAATGACTATTTAAACTACTGATTAATATTTAAATTACTATTTATTATTGATAATCAACTATATCTCTTTTATTATCTACAATAATATACTATTCAACTAAAATAATCAATCGAAACTACGAGATAACTACACTGATATATAAAAAAAACACGAGATAACTGCAATGATATATAAAAAAACACGAGATTAATATTTGCCATTGATAATTATAATTTGTGAAGACTATTATAAACCTACTATCTAAAAACACAAGAAGACTTAGTGACTATTTAAACTACTAATTAATATTAAACAAATATTTCTTATTAATAATTTACAATCTAACTTTTACCATCTACTATAATCTACTAATCAACTAAAATAACCAATTGAAACTACGAGATAACTGCACTGATATATAAAAAACACAGGATAACTGCAGTGATATATAAAAAAATACGAGAATAATATTTGCCATTGATAACTAAATTTTTTGAAGACTACTATATAAACCTACTATCTGAAAAAAAAAGCTTAATGACTATTTAAACTGATTAGTACCTAAAAAAGACAAACAATTGTCACTGTTATATAAAATACACAGATAAATATTTCTTATTGATCATCTACTATCTATCTTTTACTATCTACTATAATCTACAAATCTACTATCTATATTTTACTATCTACTATAATCTACTAATCAACTAAAATAATTAAGTGAAATTACGAGATAACTGCAATGATAAATAGAAAACACAGGATAACTGCACTGATATATAAAAAAACACAGGATTAATATTTGTCATTGATAATTAAAATTTTGAAGACTACAATAAACCTACTATGTAAAAAACAAGAAGATTTATTTACTATTTAAACTACTGATTAATATTTAAAATAAATATTTTTATTGATAATCTACTATCTCTCTTTTTTTGTCTACTATAATATACTAATCAACTAAAATAATCAATTGAAACTACGAGATAACTGCACTAATATATAAAAAAACACGGGATAACTGCAATGATATATAAAACCATGATATTAATATTCATTGATAACTATAATTTTTGAAGTTTATTATAAACCTACTATCTAAAAAAACAAGAAAGCTTAATGACTATTTAAACTGATTAATACCTAAAAAAAGACAAATAATTGTCACTGATATATAAAAAACACGGGATAATTATTTCTTATTGATCATCTACTATCTATCTTTTACTATCTACTATAATCTACTAATCAACTCAAACAACCAATTTAATCTATGAGATAACTATACTGATACATAAAAAACACGAGATAGTTGCACTGATATATAAAAAAAATACGAGGATAACTGCAATTATATATATAAAAACATGGGATAGTTGCACTGATATATAAAAAACATGGGATAACAATACAAATATATAAAAAATACCGCACTGATATATAGAAAACACCAGATAAATGAGCAGTTGTTTTTAAATGATACTTTTACATTTTTAGATTTTAATATTCATCTATTTTTTATTTGAAACTCATTTTTTATCTACGTTAAATTTGTTTTTATTTTCACAGAGTATTGTTCAGACTACTTATATACTATCTAAGTTCATTCATAAAAAGAACATGACAGCACCCGTGCGTATGCACGGGTATCCTACTAGTTGGTTCTAAAACAATATTTTTATTTGAAAGCCTCATTGTTTTAAAATTTTCAAAAAAGTTTATTGTTTTTTTTAGATAAGCAATAATTTCATTGAAGGAAGTACAAGGGGTGCCCAACCCTTACAATGGGAAGCAGGCAGGAAAAAGACTCCCTGAGCCAAAACCCATTGGGAAAAAGACTCAGGCAGGAAAAAGAGTACCTCGCACAAACTGCACTACAGTGAGGATAATCAACCTAACCCACAGTTTCTCCCCCATTTAGACTACATATTGTTTAGGCATTGGAGTGGGTTGTCCACCACATTGAGATAGAAATACAGGAATTACAATTCAGTTTATAAATACATCAACTCCAAATATAGCTTTTGACACGAGTCACAGCCGAATCGACACTTGGTTCCTCATTCTTGAAAATAGCTCTGTTCCTTGCGATCCAGATGCTCCAACAAGTCGTCACCCAGAGAAGATGTTTCTTTCGCTTGGTCTTTTTTCCTTTGCACAATTGGCCGCATCTATGAAATAGATCCATTATGTTATGTGATGAATCGAAACCCAAACCAAGACAAGCACCGATACTTGACCAAACCGAACTCGCGAACGAACAAGAGGAAAACAAATGGTGCACAGTTTCGTGGAATTCGTTGCACATGGGACATAGAGCGTCCTCAGCTGAGTGCAAAATATTTTAGTGCAACAATTCGTCGCGCACCGGCAAAGAATTCGACAACAACCGCCAACCAAACATCAATACCTTCGAGGGAGCTGTCGTTTTCCAAAAGGACGTTCACAAATTCGGGGGATCCTATCATTGGAGGTGTAATCGTCTCGGACCAGCTGGAAGTAATATGACTTAACCGAAAATAGCTTAGACGGATCGTGAGGCCAAATCCACTCATCCTTCTTACCTCTAATGGGACACCTACTGTTAGATGCTATTTAGTATGTCACCTCTGCCTTAAGAATCGGGTGCGTTGAGTTTCGCCACGAAACCAACCACACCCAAGAATCATTGTGCCAATGTCCCAAACTAGACACCAAAATGTGCTGTTGATCGCACCCAACTGATAGCAGAGGAAACACCTTGGACAAAGGTTCAATTCCTAACCATTAATTGTTCCTTCCAAAAATCAATATCATTCCTGTCACCGAGTGTGCGTTTGATACACCACGCAAACCTTCTCGATTCCTCTACATGAGAGTCCAAATCAACCAAGTCTCTCCACCAAATAGATCCCACGCCCGGTATTTGAGCACCAAACCATCGAGTCATGAACAAAACAAGATGCAAGATTATCGTATCTATGAGATAACAACTAGCTCCACATCGCACTAGGCTCCATCAGCGCTCTCCATTTCCACTTGGAGAGGAGCGCCATATTGAACAGTTCGAGATCTTTGATTTCAAGGCCCCCTTCTTTTTTTGTTTTACAGATTCTATCCCAAGCCACCCAATACATACCATGATCTCCCTCTTTAATTCCCCAAAGAAAGTCCCTTTAGATTTTGATCAATTTCTTTATAACAACCTTGGGCGCTTTATAAAAAGAAAACATGTACAGAGAGATACTATTCAAGACGGAGTTAATGAGTGTTACCCGACCACCAATTGAGAGAAAACGACCTTTCCATAGAGCCAATCTTTTTCTAACCGCCCCTATGACTGAACTCCACGTTGCCTCCCGCCTCGGATTTGCACCAATCGAAATACCCAAAAACTTGAATGGAATGGACTCCTTGCGGCAAAATAAAAAAGTGCTAGCTCTTTCCAAAAAACCTTCCGGAGTTTTTATTCCAATAACCTTGCTCTTATGAAAGTTTACCTTCAAACCGGACACTAACTCAAAGGCACGCAAAATTGATTTAATGCTCCAAAGATTTTCCCAAGTTGCCTTACCCACCAACATAGTATCGTTCGCAAATTGCAACATGGAAAAATGAACATCATTACTAATAGAGAAGTCTTGAAAGTCACCAATCGCCACAGCCTTGCGCATCAACACTGGCAATCCTTCGGCAACAATGAGAAATAGAAATGGTGATAGAGGATCACCTTGCCTCAACCCCCGCTGCACATGAAAATCTTGCGTGGGGCTACCGTTCACCAATACCGACATTGAGCTATTACAAACACAAGATTTCATCCAAGCAATCCAGCGGTGAGGAAACCCCATCCTATTCAGCATATAGATTAGGAAATCCCATGAAATTGAATCATAAGCTTTCTCAAAGTCTACCTTAAACATCAAACAATATTCCTTTTGGTGTCGTGCATAATCGACCAATTCATTAACAACAACAACCCCATCAAGTATTTGTCTTCCTCCTATGAAAGCAGATTGTTGATTGGAAATTATACTAGGAATCACTTTCTTTAGCTTGCAAGCCAAAACTTTTGCCAATATTTTGTACAAACACCCTATCAAGCAAATGGGCCTAAACTCTGCCAATCCTTGCGGATTATCGTTTTTTGGGACCAAGGCAATAAAAGAAGTTGTGATTGCTTTAGGGAGAAAAGCGTTAACGTAAAAGTCATTGAAGAAACTCACCACATCATCTTTCAATATACTCCAACAAGATTTGATAAAGTTGAGGTTGAAGCCCTCCGGTCCCGGGCTCTTATCTCCATCGCAATCCCAAACTCCCGATCTAATCTCTTCCTCGGTGAACGGTTGAATTAATGACTCAGACTCCGAAGGAAATAAAGAATCGAAGTGAATCCCCCCTAAAGTGGGGGCGATTATAGTGTGACTTTGCGAAGCACTTCTCAAAGTGACGCTTCACAAGGCTCTTCACTTCATCCACCTCTTCCACTAACTCCCCCGTCTCCCTTAAGATCACAACATTACACCTTCTTCTTCTATACCTCATCACTGAGTGAAAATATTTGGAATTCATATCCCCTTCCTTAATCCATCTTGCTCTTGATTTTTGGGCTAAGAAAGACTCTCTGGCCTTGATTTCTTTCCACAAAGAGGCAGAGACTTCCTTCCTATTAATCACTAAATCACTATCCCACCCTTCACTAAGGATACCATCCAATGAGTTTAGGTCCCTCACCAAATTATCAATGTTCAAGTCAACTTTACCATACACCTCCTTATTCCAAACTCTAATCCTCCCTTTGAGCTGTTTCAATTTCTCTTTAATAAAAAAAGCTTTGTGACCTGTAACATTAAGCTCATTCCAACACCTGCGTACAATAGGCAAGAAATCGACATGATCCAACCACGCATTAAAGGTTTGGGCCCCCGATCATTCACTACACGTAGGAGCCAAATAGGCGAATGATCCGAAATATCACGATTCCCAATCCACTGACCAGTGATCCCCCAATCAGAAATAAGCCCCTCAGTGACCAAAAATCTGTCCAGTCTACTCATAGAAATTCTGTCAGAGCAAAACCAAGAAAATTTCTTCCCCGCCACCGAAACATCGACTAAGTCCATGTCAACAATGAAGCTATTAAAATCATCTAGTTCAACATCACCTGTGGTCACGCCTCTACCCCTTCTCTCTGAGGCACAAGATACAATGTTAAAGTCACCCACAATACACCACTCTCCATCCCCAAAACTCTGAGGTTTATTATGTGTTTTTTTTAAAATAGGTTTTTTTTCTTAACCGGAAAATAGAATTTTTAAAACTATAATATTTAAACGTTATGTTTATGATTATTTTGAGAAACTATTTAACAAAATTTATCTAATTCAATTATATTTCCCAAAATTTTAACAAATGAACTCAATTTTAAGACTTAATGTTGTATATTCCAATCTCTGCCTTCATATTCAATTTTTATTTATAATTATTTTTTGAGTTTATGTTGTTTTTGAATTAATTTTAAATTGTAAAATATATTAAATTAAGGCTTTGTTGCTTTATCTATCAAAAAAAAGTATTGTTTCTTTTTAACTAACTTGATATATGGTTTATTTGTGGTTGAGAAAAAGGGGGTTAAAACCCCCCACCAAAGCCAAAAAACCCTCTTTATCTTCAAATAGAAGTGAGTGGATAAATTGAGGGGCAAAGTCGTAAAACATAAAATTACAATCCGAATTAAAACTATTTCTAGCTAAACAGTCAGCAGTTCTATTGTAGTCTCGAGGAATCTTGGACCAACTAATATCACTCTCTCCCAACCTAATACGCCTGATGTCTTCAATGATATTTGAGAGAGGGGTATGAGTGGAAGTACGACCATACAACTCAATTAATTGAAAATAATATGTTTTCAATCTTATCTTCTTATAAATCTTATCCTAAGCCAAATGCAACCTGTGAAAAAGCGCCCAGGCTTCAACTTTAATAGTTGGACACCCGTCAAACTTTAGAGAAAAAGCAAAGAGGAATTCACTATCGTGACCCCGTGTGACACCACCACAACCAGCACTCGCTCCACCGTGTCTCACTGAACTATCCACATTCAGTTTCACGAAGCCAGAAGGAGGAGGAACCCAGAACTCACAACACTCGTCTCGTTCCTGCTGCGAACCAAAGGATCAAGCTTTTGAGCGACGTTCACGACTTGCAGCGAAGCTTCAATCCTCACTTGAGCTTTGAGGAAAATTGATCTGAAAGAGACACTGTTGTTAGCAAAAATAAAGTCATTACGAGCAAAACAGATACAGTCCAACACCACTCCGAAGATAAGAGTCCAATTGATTTACTGCATGTTGCTCTTCTTGTTCAGATTAATCTTTAGATATATGGTAATAATAAAAAACTAGATATAAATAAATGAGCGTTGATCAAATTGTTGAGTCTTCAAGTGTAAGATGTGAAACAAAAGTCCCACCTATCCGCCAATCTAACAATAACCACTACCTAAAAAACATCAAATATTAGTGCTTAATAAACACGCCTAATTTTGTAATTCGTCATCAGCTAGTCAAATCTACTATCAAGTAGCGGATAAGACTTACTACCAAAGAAAACCTGGATGTAAATATAAACATCAGAAAATCATAGTTAATCACATTTAAATTGACGAATAACAAAGTTCAATAATGTTTTTTTTGTACACGTGGGAAAAGGAACACAAGAAAAGAACAACAAAAAATTTATCTAGAAAAGAAAGTCCCACTAGCATAAGCTTGCAGAAGAGTGAGGATCCCATATGGAGGCTCTGCAGTAGACCAATACACTACATGATTGCCAACCCCAAGCTTTGCTAGAAAGTCGGCACAAACATTACTCTCCCGAAGCGTGTGAATAATTTGAACTCGCGAGTCCCTAGAAAGAAGCTCATTAATGTTGGGAAGGATTGTTGCATAGTGATGTCAATCACTAACCGGTTCAGAGATTAACTTGATAGTAGACTTAGAGTTTGAAACACAACAAAACAGTAATACCAAATTCCCAAGCCATTTTCAATCATTATGAGTTACTACACACATGGTAAATTCATCGAATTAAAGCCAATATTAAAATAATTACGTGTCTCAATTCGTCAACCATTTAGAAATTTATTGAATTTTAGTGTCTCAAATTTAGCTTAAAATTTACAAAGTAATATCCCGCTGAACCAAAGGCTCTGATACCAGTTATTGGGGGAAAACAACATAGAGAAATAAAATGAGCACAACCGGAATATAAGAAATTAACGTGGAAAACTTCAAAACCGGAGAAAAATCACGAGAGAAAAACACTATGTGAAGTGTTTTGTTTTTGCAAGGTATTTTTTTTTTTTTAAAATTTGTAAGGACCAAACTAGATTATTCAGATATTTGCAAAGACGAAATATACCTTTAAGCCATGTTTTTATTAAAATAATAATTGCATTTTGACCTAGAAGTAATAAAAAAACAAAACAATAATTGAGTTTTTAAAAAAAGTCAAGCGGGACAAAAGTTCAATTGGTCCACTGTTTTGGATTGTAAATAGAATAGATAGATACGGCAGCACAGGATCTTCTTATTCATATTTCACAATATTTTGCACCATTCCTGCCTGCGTTTCACGTAAAACCTGCTCACTCATCCCTTCGCGCTTTAAGCAAACCTTCGTCCTTTCTCTCTGCAATACGAAAAGGGTGATAGTGGGTGGCTTTATCTTGGCATAACATTTTCTGGGGTTAATCAAAGTTTGCTCCTTTCTGCAACAAAATAATTAATCAGAAAAAAAAACGTAGCATCATCAACAGTTTGGTAATTATTTGAATTGTATTGGTTTTGGATAATGATTGTAAAGGGTGGGAATGAAGGAGGATGGTTAAGGGGATTTGGAAGTTTAATTAGGAGAAAGCAAGTTGATTCTGTTCATTATAGGGGACATGCTCAATTGGCTCGGAAGTTATCTGCTATTGACCTTGTTGGAATTGGTAACTGTTCTATTTCAATTTCAAATTTTAACAATGAATAATAAAAATTGGATTAGTGATTGTGATTTAATGAATTAAGTAGATGTTTGGACTTTGGAGTTGTATGATATTATAGCTGTAATGTGCTTTTGGATTAATTAGTGATTTAATGTTGCTCATTGAAGTGATATAGTTTTGCCTCTTGTGTTCATTTTGATAAGGGTTTTCTATCAGCTTATTGATTTCTCTTCCTTTCTATATGAAAATGTTGCTTTGGTGTGTCTTGTGGATTTGTTATGTTTGTGGAATTCTCAAGAAATTTGGTAACCAAGTTATCAAAATTCAAAACATGCACAATTGTCAACTGATGTATTAATGAAGGTAATTGATGATTATTGAAAATTAGGGGTTGGAGCTACTATAGGAGCTGGAGTGTATATTCTGATTGGAACAGTTGCTAGAGAGCAAGCAGGACCAGCACTTGTATTATCACTCCTCATTGCAGGTATAGCTGCTGCATTATCAGCTTTGTGTTATGCAGAACTTGCATGTCGATGCCCGTCTGCAGGGAGTGCTTATCATTATACATACATATGCATTGGAGAAGGGTAAGTTACATTTTCCCCATTTTGTTTTAAAAGAAGAAAATTGTATTCAAAGATAGAGGAGATGTTAGAATGATTATTTCTTGTTTATTCATTTTTTGTTATCATTGATAAATCTATGATTTATACATTGTTATTGATCTCAGGGTTGCATGGTTGGTTGGTTGGTCGCTTATCTAGAATATACAATCGGTGCTTCAGCTGTTGCTCGTGGCATAACCCCAAATCTGGTGTGTTATACCAGATACAATAGTTATTCAATGAACTTAAAACTGCATTTTTTTCTTATAAATAGGTCCAGAGGAGTACATCATACTTAACATTTTGGTTTCGTGTTTTTTCTTGTTTGTTGCAGGCCTTGTTTTTTGGTGGTGGGGACAACCTACCTTCATTTTTAGCTCGTCATACGTTACCAGGTCTCGGAGTTGTAGTTGATCCATGTGCATCTGTATTAATTCTTCTTGTTACCTTCCTCTTGTGCCTTGGAATCAAGGAGGTATGTCTTTTCAAATAAAACACATATACATGATCACTTTTTTTAGGTACCTATTTTATCTAATAGACCTATTTTTTTCTTTCTAAATTGTTTCAGAGTTCAACAGCACAATCCATTGTGACGACGGTAAATGTATGTGTCATGTTATTCATCATTATAGTTGGTGGATATCTAGGTTTCAAGTCCGGATGGGTTGGATATGAACTCCCAAGCGGTTAATGAATCTTGTGTCTGCGTTTCCAGCTTTAGCCTATATACTTCTACTGATATAGCTGAATTTTCTCGCTTATATCTCAGGTATTTTCCGTATGGAGTGAATGGTATGTTTGCTGGATCTGCTATAGTTTTCTTTTCATACATTGGTTTTGATTCAGTGACCAGCACAGCTGAGGAGGTAAATATTCACTTGAAGGACTGACACATTGTAAAACAATATTGTTACGAAGTTTTGTTTATTTTGTTATCACGCAGGTCAAAAATCCTCAACGAGATTTGCCGATTGGCATATCGACTGCATTAGCTATATGTTGCATTCTGTATATGCTTGTATCAGCAGTTATTGTTGGCTTAGTACCATATTATGCATTAGACCCTGATACCCCTATCTCCTCATCATTTTCTAGCTATGGCATGGATTGGGCAGTGTAAGATTTTCCAGGGCACAGTTCCATTGTTTAATCTAAATATACGAATGTCGCTTTCGCATATTATGCTTAAAGTTCCCTTTTCCAATGACAGGTATATAATAACAACCGGTGCTGTAACTGCCCTTTTTGCCAGTTTGTTAGGTTCAATTCTTCCTCAGGTACATAAACAAGTAAAAAAATGATTTATTTATTTATCATCTTTGTTGATCACTTAACTTAAATATATTTTCCCAATTGCATTTGCGTTTTGCAGCCACGAGTCTTTATGGCGATGGCTAGAGATGGTTTGTTGCCATCTTTTTTCTCGGATATCCATAGACGCACGCAGATTCCTTTGAAAAGCACTATTGTCACTGGTGTCTTTGCAGCTGTTCTTGCATTCTTTATGGATGTTTCCCAGTTAGCAGGGATGGTGAGTTTAGTTGTATATTTCTTAGGTTAATATAAACATAAACAATCATTATATTCACTTTTTTGTTTGGGAATACAGGTTAGTGTGGGAACATTGCTTGCATTTACAACAGTTGCAGTTTCAGTTTTGATAATCAGATATGTTCCACCTGATGAGGTACCCATTCCAGTTTCACTTCTAACATCCGTTGATCCATTATTGAGGCATTCTGGTGGCGAAGTTGAGGAAGAAGGGACCGTTAGCCCCGTAGATCTTGCTAGTTATTGCGAGAATAGTCACCTAAATGACAAGTCAGAGGTTCTGCTTGGACATCCTTTAATCATAAAAGGAGTAACCAATGGTATATAATTGGTATACTTTATATCAACATTTGCCTCCATTTTTTTTTATGGTGTGCTAACTAACAAAGTTGAGTTTGGACTTGTTTGTATAGAGGAACAGAATGAGAAGACTAGGAGAAAGCTTGCTGCATGGACCATAACTCTTCTATGTATAGGGATTCTCATAGTTACCGGCGCCGCTTCAGCCGAATGGTGTCCCAGGTCTGTAACCCGCGATAATCCTTGTTGTTTCAAAGTTAGTGTGGATATTATCCCATGTTCTTTTCGGGAACGCTTTGCAAAATGTGACTCCGAAAATTCTCATTTAGGTTTATTTCTATGCAATGTGTATGAAAATGAAATCATGCTGTATACATTTTGGAAAGAATCATGCTTCATTTGAGTTAGTTGTTTATACTTGCGTTCCCTTTTGGTGATTGTGCATATGCAGGATTTTGCGCGTAACATCATGCGGAGTGGGTGGAACACTTGTTTTGTGTAGTATAATTGTTCTGGCCTGCATAAAGCAAGATGATACCAGACACACTTTTGGACACTCAGGAGGTATGTGCACTGTATAATTGATGGATATACACTGACAGTGTAACAAGGTTTTTACTCAGCCATCCAATTATATTGCAACATGTAGATGTTTTAGGAAGTAATAACAATTGCCACCATGGGGAAACATGATTGGAATACAGTGTAATACTTTTTTACACAGTCAGTGCACATCCATTAAACTCATTAGCAAAACACAAGAATCAACAAAAGATGATGGAATTATGTTATTAAATTTATCATCTTTTTAAACATGTGTATCACAGTCCTTTTACTCAATGGTTTAGATCCTTGTAATTCAGGTTTTGCTTGCCCATGTGTTCCATTCTTACCTGCTGCCTGCATTCTTATAAACACCTACTTACTAATTGATCTTGGGTGAGAAATCAATCTCTTAACAACCAACTATGCTTTCTGTTTTGTATCCATAACATGGAATCATTCTTGTGTTTTAATTTCAGGGCTGCAACATGGCTTAGAGTTTCTGTATGGTTGTTAATAGGAGTCGTTATATACACGTGCTACGGCCGCACTCACAGCTCTTTGTTAAATGCAATCTATGTTCCTCAGCGTGCTCACGAGATTCACCGTACTCAACAGAACCATCTAGCCTAGTAGTTACTTACCTCACTGTATTTCACTATCCATTTTGTATATCTTACACCACCAATTTGTAAACATCCTTCTTCTCAGATGGAGGATAACCACCATTGTTCAATTGTTTGTTTATTTAAATTAAATGAAATGTTGTATATACATTATTCAGATTGTCAGAGGATGGTGTGTTTGTTGTACCTGATCATGTCTAGGAACTGTGTAATGGTTCTAGATGAGGATGGGAGACATCCTTGTGTAAGAAAGGGGGTTCTTGTAGTTTTTCTACTTTACTTTTTGTTACGGAGTAAATATGTTCTTGTTATTTACACCTCTCTTTCTTCAAAACAAAGTTATTGGGCCACCAACCAACCAAGGCCCAGGTCCATTCATCAATGGCTCACAATGCACCTCCTAACTGAACGGTTCAGATCATTTTACTCAAGTGCCCTTTGACTCTATATATACATAATTTATTACCAACAAAGAGGTACACATTTATTAGAGGTAGAATCCGATGAAACAGTTGCAGTTTCTTCTCAGTTTGCAACTAGAAGCAAAAGATTCAACAATCAGATCAAATTGAAACTATCATGATAGTTGCTAGAACAATAAATCCTATTGTGATGAGAGACTTTGAAGGAAATAAGAGTCCAAGTAAATCTATTTTTTTAAGCTCACTTGCAAGATGGGTCATGGCCTGTCATTAATTAGTATTGGATATTATTTTAATTTTAATGTTGTAATTATCATGCCACAAAATTATCTATTTAAATGCGACACTAACAAATGCTTAAGCGGTTCATGCCATATTTTCACATAAGTTAGATTATAGAAACTAAGACTAAGCAAATGAAGATTTGTCTAATTGGTAAGGATTCAGTTCACATCCTACAATGACGTGAATTTAAATCTTGTGGTCGATGTGAAAACCTTGTTAGTGGATAATATGTAAATACTTCTATAAACATTTAAAGAGCCTTGAGGTTTTTCTTGACCCTGGTGAGCCTTCAGGACCCAACTCGCACTAAGTAAATCCTAGGTCACGATAAATCTTAGATCACATAAGCTAATTACATACACTTACACTCTAATTAATGCAATTTAAAAATATTAGCCTAATTACACACAAACTAATTACATACTTATTGTCAAAAAAATTACATACACTTACCAACATGATGTGTCACAAGTGGTAGATACTTGATTTCCTTATTATTTGGTCTTGGATTCGATTAATGGTTGGTGTGTATGAAAAAACATTTGTTACGAGATATCAACTCCTCATTTATTAAATGTAAAAAATTGTCATCATTAATAAAGACATAGATAAAAAAAAGTATTAAAAGTTACATTGAAATTTTAAAACAACAATCAAATGAGACTGAGGGAGTACATACAACTCAATAATACCAACATGACGGAAATTAAAGCACGAAATCAACAAAATCACTAACCACAAAAATATAAAAAGTTAAATTTTCGGAAGGACTAAAAGCAAAAATAGGAACTAACAAAAAATGCGAAATAGTGGTGGTGGCAGCAGTGGATGGATAGGGTGTTTGGCCAGAGAGAAACAGACAATGGGCGCGCTAGTCAAAAAGACAGAGAGATAGATAGATGGGCAGTGGCGGGGGTTTGAAGGAGAGGGATTTGGAAGTTTAAGTCAATATATATTCCAGATTTTAGAAAACAATTGAAGGAATCGGTATATATATCGGTGGCTTTTGTGGTACCAAAATCTGACAATTTTGGTATGGTACCCAAATGCATGAGAAGCCATTGATATATATTAAACATATTGAACGGTTAAGATTAGTGACCCATAACCTATTTAATACTGACGTTTCTATAATTTACTAAAGTTTAGAATTGTGACCCTAATCTTTTTGTATTTGTTTTTTGGTGGAAAAAAATTACATAATAGTAAAAATTGGTTTTTACTTTTGTTCCAAAAATAACTATATTACTTTAACCCAATTTACCGAATAAATATTAACAGATATTACTTTACCTAACAAACAGAATTTATAAGAGTAAAATCTGGAAGAATAATGGTTTTTAAAAATTTGGGAAACAAAAAAGAGAACATGAATGAGTTCGTTTTCTTCGACGTTCAAAATTCTCAGATTGTTGTTCTTGAAAGGTTTGTTCTTCTACTCCAAAGGTTTGATGTTCTTCAAATTTCCGTATTCATAGGATTATGTTGACTTTTTAAAGTTTGTGTTAGTAGAGGATGAGCCCTAATTAGTTTTTAGGGAAATAGTTGAAGAATAGGGATGGTACAAGTATGATGAATCGTTGAAATTGATAGCGTTTTGGCGTTTGCAGAGTGCTGAGTTCGTTCAAAGATGGAGTATTCGGCGATTTACAGTGACACCGCATTTGAAGGTTAGTGAAATTGGTTATTTTTTGTATCTTGTTTAAAGAATTAGGTTTTTGATTTCAATTAATAATTATCGAATCCCAAATTGTTTTTTTTTAATTAGACAATTGATTATCGATAGGTTTATACAATAACTTAACCAATTAAAAAAATCTCGAATAATTTTAAATTATATTTGCAGAGATGAAGAACATTAATGGAAGAAATTTGATGATGAACCTAGTCCATTGGGTGATTCTGGGTTAGTCCTTTGTTCTGATTCTGGATTTAGTTATTCTGTTGCATTTGATTTTGATAACAAAGACTCATAAGGAAAAAATTAATCTGATGCAGGGCTTATGCTAGGAATGTGAGTAATGGAGTGTGGTACCCCATTGCATTTGGGTGGATTGTAGGTGGTGTTGATAGATGGCCTGAAGGTGTGGACATGGAATTGTGCAATGGAGCCCTTAGGAGTTGTGGAAGTTTTGATCGATGGTAAGGATGAATTGCTTGACATTGTTAGATAGTTAACCTGTAGTTGTACTGATAGTTTAGTGAATGATATAAATTTATGGAGAATGTGAGCATTATACTCTTTTATTGAAATTCCACTGGATATTGTATTATAGTGTTGAAGAATGTCAACACCTCTTATAGTCTTTCCCCTTTCTATGATCCTTAGTAGACCTAAGTGTCTTTATAATTCGTTTCACTCAACAATCGAATATGTTCATGAAAACTTATCACCTAATGATCTGGGTAGTTATCTTCACCTATTTGGACCTCATTGAATGTTGAATCAACATTTATTTTAGATTTTTCTCTACTAAAAAGCACCAGTTGTAGTAAGTAATAATTACTTGACCAAATTTGTGCAGTGATTATTATAACAATGATAACAACATTTTGAATTCTAAATTATTATTACTAGCCATGAAGAAGAAAAAAATAGAGTTTTTGATGATGCATGTTTGTTGATAGAGGGCCTGAAGGTGTGGAGATGTAAATGTTAAATATAGTGAAAGTTGCAGTGATGTAGTTGTATGTGTCTATTTATTAATTGGATTGTAGTAATAGTTGTGTTATTTGAAGTAATTGATTGATGTTTAACTTGATTGATATAATATCGGAAATGTGTAAAGATAGAGAGAGCTGAGTTGAGCTGAGTTGCAGTATTTTGATTGTAGTAGTAGGTATTTAAGTTGAATTAATTAACATGTTCAAGTAGTAATAAAAAGAATGACTAATAGGTTAATAAACAGATAAAGTAGATAGTGATAAAAGGCTTGATTAATAAGTTGAGGACTACACATTGATAATAATTTTCAAAAGTCCCCTAACTAAAATGTAGAGGTCATAAGAAGCTTAGTCCACTTAGTTTGCAAAAAGATTAACCCAAAAGTGATGCAGAAATTTAAAAACTAAAATTGCATTTAACATGATCCACAAAAGTTCAACTTGAACCAGCCACAAAAGTTCCACTTAAACCCCAAAAAACAAAAGTTGAAGCTTCCCACTTGAACCATTCCTACCAACTTAGATTCCTTAAGATAGACTGTTCCAAAACACCTCAGCTCTATCTTGAATCGAATCCCTTATTTCATTGTTTAGTCCCAATAGCAAGCTGGTGGCCATTGTCATTCTGAGCCGATTTTCTTGGAGCTGAAACAATGTAGAATGTAAGTATTAATGATAATAAAGATATGCTGAAAGGAAAATCAAGCTTTGAATACAAACCACTCCAACAATGCTTGAAAGAAGTTGTGTTCCATTTGAAGCCAATCTAGTACCCAAACACCTGAGCTGATTCTATTAAACAAAAAAAAAGTTGTTAGTAATATTCTTGAAGATTTTGTAGTTTACATTAGATGTACTTACCCATTCCCACAGTTAGGGATTCCCCTTGCCTCCTTAATTGACCAATCTTGGAAATCGACAACTTTTTCCTTGAAAGTATCTCCATAGTTGGAATGGCCAATCATTTAGGCCAACACTTCAGCCTGAAAATGGTAGTGTAAGTTACTTTAAGAAAATAGTGTTTAAAAAAATTGTGTCAGTTTACTAACCAGTTTGTGAATCTTAGCCTGCCTAACTTTAATTTGCTCAATTGGTAGGAAGGGGTCCATTTGATAAATGGTTTGGTCAGGTAGTGAAACAACCATGAGGCAGTGATTATCAGCTTCAGTTTTGTAAGGGACATAGATCTAATTGAATAAGGGAATAGTGTTAGAAATTTAATAGAATGAATGACAAAGAATGCAGAAAAATTATAAATAGTTAGTGACTAACATAATCAAGGTTTGGGAATGGTTCCATCCATTGTTTGCAATATTTTTCATATGCATCATGACATGTAATTCCTTGGAAACTAAACAAATTTCGACTTCAAACATTGGAGGAGACACCATACATTCCTTTCTTTGAAAATTTTCTCGAATCCATCGGATTTTGTCACGAGCTATGGCCAGAATTTCACTTCTAACATGTTTGCCAGGGCACAAGCTTAGGAAGTCACTTCTTGTGGCAAATATGTCACGAGATACAAAAAGTATCTCCCTGCAGACATTGTTTAAGACATTTAAAGTAACAGTAAACCATTGTAATGGATAATATTAATAGTATATATATGTTACCCTAGGTCTTGCTCTGGATGAAAAAGATATACAGCTGTTTGCTGTTGTTGAAAGTCTAAGTTCATATCATTAGTAGGCTTGAATTTAAGTCTCAATCCCTACATTAGCAACAAATTAGTTTGTAAAAATATTTGATGTGTTTAAGTGGCCTGCAAGCTGAAAGATAGGGTTATAGAGCAAACCTTTGGTATTGTTGTCCTAGGATACTTAGTAACAGCCACTGTTGTAGGGTTTAGGTTTGTCCTTCCAACAATGTCATTTCTTCCATTTTCTTCAGCCAATCACTACAACATTTTGACCCTATGGCAACGCTCAAAAACTATTGCGTAATCCCAAAAAACCGTTGTCTTTGCCTTTGGCAACGGTTTTGAAACCGTTGTAGTCGCAGGCGTTGCCTAT
Organism: Oxytropis ochrocephala; assembly: GCA_020916435.1. NCBI lineage: Eukaryota > Viridiplantae > Streptophyta > Magnoliopsida > Fabales > Fabaceae > Oxytropis > Oxytropis ochrocephala. The sequence goes on from CM037091.1 coordinate 88,567,028, forward strand.
TCTTCAGGCAACGGTTTTTCAGCAGCAAAGGCAACGCCATCACAAAACCGTTGCCTTTGATGGCACAAAGGCAACGGTTTTTGAAATACTCTATGGGAACAGTGCAAAACCGTTGCAATCAATGACAACGGTTCTGAACCGATGTCTAAGACAAAACCGTTGCCTATTCATATCATACACCACGCTTTAAAACCGTTGCCATAAGTAATAAAAAATAATTAAAAAAAAATTAATGAATTTGTGGATGTCCATTTCATCTATATTTTATCCATATGCAAGAGAACAAAACTAAGTGTAATATCATTCAAATTTAAAACAAAAAATTGTTAAATTACACAAACCAATAACATGTCATATTGAAACCTATTCACCCTAAATTCCTACTTTATTTTTGGTGCAAACAACCAACATATTCACAATATATTGAGGAAAAAAGCTACTTAAATATATATCCCATCAACATAAGAAGAGACTAAGTACATGCTCATCACTTGTAAAAGCCAACAGATTAACCATTTCAATTGAAGTTGTTGCTTGTCAATCATCCTTCTTTCCTTTTGAAGTTTCTGCACCAAAAATAAGAGCTCTAAGCAAAGTATACTCCAAAAAGTGACAATCATAGTTATTGATAGTTGATACATTTCGTAAACAACTACTAATGTATGCCATTGTCAAGTAACACCTGGTTATTCTATTTCTTGTTAATCAGATTCATGCTGAAATCCCAGAGTTTCTTAGCCAAATCATCATCCCTCCCTAGTGGGGTTGTTTTAGCCACATTGATGTCTGAGAAATACTTGCCACTAACTCCTTTCACTGAGGGCTAATTGCATTGTGAAATCCATCAAAAGTTGAATTAAAATGAAATAAACAAGAAAGATAATCCCTCTACATAATGAAAGATACCCCAGAATACATTTTTTTAGTATACCAAATCCCATGACTTGTACAATTCCTAGACAACATGTCAAAATGAATAACACAATGGGGTGCTTACTACCGTTGATTGTATTGTTATGACGGAAAAGATTGGTGGTGATTGTTCCTGGATGAAGAGAATTTGCAGTAATATCCACCCCATCTTCCTGATCAAGATGTAGAATATTACATATATCAAAGATAGTTAACATGGAAAAACCAAAGTGGCATCTTTACTCAGAAAACAAGGAGAAAAAGACCCATAAAGAAAGTAAATAAAATGATGATTAACAGATAATTAAGATGATGAAGCAAGAAGTCGCCAATCATTGTCTCCACATATATGATATGATCCATTTCAATTAATAGATAATTAACACAATGAAGCATCTTATTGTACATAACAAGCAAGATAAAAGGGATTAGTAAGAGTGTAGCATGATGAAGACAAATGCTGTTTAAAACCAATAATTCTAAATGAAGACCATGCCATAGTCTGATTATGTTAAATCAGAAATATCAGTTTCTTTTAGTCAACTGATAAAATCTAGGGACAAAGAAAAGATCACATAAATCTACGGACATTTCTTTCTTATCAATCAACCAAAAGTGAACATAATGTCCTTCTATGTCCAGCTAAAATGTTGAATTATGTTAAGAGTAACACTAATAACTGACTATTTAACCAGATAACATCTCAGTTAGACCACTGTACAATACAAATCAGCACACCTTAAGTTGTTTCGTAAGTTCATTAGCATGTAAAATGTTAGCAAGCTTTGATTGCCTATATGCGCGCCAATTGTTGTAACTGTACACAAGGAAGCAAGAAAGTAGTCACATTTTGATGCTTAATTCTACAAAAGAAAATAAGAAGGAAGCAAATTATGATTTGACATTACCTTGATTGGTCATTAATTTTGTCAAAACGGATTCCTTCAGCATATGCAAATCTGTGAGCCTCTGAGGAGACATTAACAATTCTTCCTTCTTTCTTACTTTCACGTGTTGTTTTCTTCATAGTATCCAACAATAGATTTGTCAACAGAAAATGCCCTGCATAATTAACACAAGGATTGCATTTTCTCAGTCTATGCATTCAAAGAAACTTGATAAAATAATTCCCAACTACTATATAAGTTCGGAGAAATCATATTGGACCTTACTCACGAGAAAAAACATTGGAATTTCCCACATACCTATGTGATTGGTGGCAAACCGTAGTTCAATGTTGTCTTTTGGATGACTTGAAAGGGCATGCCATAATTCTCGCATTATTTCTTACAATCACAAACAAACAAACAAAACAGAAAACATTATTACTACTCTGTGTTTTCTTGTATGATCATGATTGGGAGAGAAAACTAGTAAATAACAACTTTAATAATGAAAAAATAGCAAAATAAAATTGATGCCAATATGAACTATATATCTTCTTTTCTTACATTAAGATGTTCAATGGATGCCAGAGGAATTATACTCATATGCAAATTTCTTGTGTAATCCATTGAATCGAGATCTAACTCCATGGCATCAACTTTAGCAGAGGAATCTCCTTGAGTATTGTTTCTTTGACATCTTTAGCAAAGAACCAAGTTTCTCACACCCATAATAACATTGACACCACGCAAAGCAAGAACACGAGCGCCTCAAAGACCAATCCCACTTTGAGGCTCTGTTATGTTACCACAATCTCCTTATACCGCATTAAAACAATGAATGACACATTCCAACAATCATTTATTCACACACATATAATCAAGCATAAAATGAAACAAATAAATCATACATATGCAACCATAAGAAACCAGAATATTACATCTACTGTTCTACACACCAATTAGTGTCACATGAATAGAAAATCATATACCTTAATACAATGAGACTGCAAGGCCAACTTAGTAAGCTGCAAGATAACAAAAATAAGAAAACTCTAGAAATTTCACAGTCCTGTAACAGAAACAAGCACCAAACCTGCAACAGAAACAATTGTTTACACTCCTCACAATAAATACCCCCAATCACCATAGGTATACACAACTAAGAACAAAATTACCTCCATATGTGCAAATAAAGAAGAGGAACACAAAAGATACAAGCCTAAACAAATTAAAACACAAAGATCAATCACTCGAGAAATTAAATGACGGATCATCATAGAAGGAAATCTCTTCAGCGTTTTTATAGGGATCTTTAAATAAAACTAGGAAACCATATAAAGTACGAGTTGGGATTTCCTTATGCAATTTCAAGAACGTCCTTCCCTTCTTTGCGTTGGGATTCTGTCCAGAGTGAAAGAGAGCAAGAGGAGAAGAAGAGAACTTTAGGGTTTTGAAAATTTTCTTTGTAGTGAAAGATAGCGCAAAAGAAAACTTTAGGGTTTCGAAATTTTTCTTTGCAGTGAAGTCCAAAGTGCGAGAGGAAGAGGGTTTTGAAGATTTCTCCTTCTTTCGTTCAGTTTTGTGTGAGGGGAAGGGGAAAACGAAGAAGGATCGTGAGGGAGAGAGAGAAAGAGTCTCAAAGACCGAGACAGTTGAGAACACAAGAGAGTTTCTGTGCAATGAAGGCCACGACGAGCAAGATGATGGCGAGCGAGCAAAGAAGGTGACGAGGAAGATGGAGGTGGCGAGCGAGCAAAGAAGGTGACGAGGAAGATGGAGGTTCAATGTGAGAGGAGTGAGAGGGGTTCAGAGAGTGAGAGAGTTCGAGTGTAAAATGGACTGAAGGACCTCACGTATTTCCACCCAAAAAAACATACATTACCTTGCTAATCAAAGTCATGGCTCTTCAAAACAAAACATTCCCCACTCTGATTTATCGTAATTCGGTATTATGTTTTTCATTTTAATATGTTTCATTTTTGTTTATATGTGTATATATATATATATATATATATATATATATATATATATATATATCCACAACTTCTAAATTAATCACTTGTTATCTTTTTTAACTATTATTTCAGAGGTACATCAAAATATCGGACAGTTTCTACGAAACTTATCGGGAGCGACTACCTTCATCTCTTACGCTAGAAGCACGCGCTGGTGGTCTTCCAAAAAATGCTAATATTTTTATCAACGAAAATGGTAAGCCATATTTAAATACAGACACTTATGCAATAATGGAGCTTTACGGTATTGAAAATCAAGCTCACAGAGAAATTACTTTGAGTTACTCAAGTCGTGGCTGATTCATAATTGATATCGATATGGATCCTAGTCGCATTCGTCCTAGACGTACACGCTATGAACCTGAACCATTAAATGTACAATATCCAGAAAATACTGTTGACGAACATGGCACAGATGCTGAAGATCCTATTGTCATTGACTAGACATAGTGTTGAATCCTTTAATATGTATTTTATTTTAATTTGTTCCTAATTTCCCCTATTATTCAGCAATGTAAGTTTGAGCAGTTTTATGTTAACATTATGAAATAAAAGTGTCCGCTTATTTAAACTAATTTTATTGGTGTTACTTTAAAGTATTTCTGGATTATAAATTTTAATGACTAACTCATATAGACATTTATTCTTTTTTCAATAAATTAAATAACCTAATGTAACTACTATTTGTTTTTAATGTAATCGTTACTATTTGAAATTTTGAATGCTACATTTTTTTTTAATTTTCTTTTTAATACATTCACAAAAATAAGGAGTTAAATAGTCATTTAACATTACACATGGCATTCCCACAGACCTCTGCATGCACTCCAACGGACACATGGCGTTTTAAAACTGCCACTTTGACTAAGATTAAATATATTTTTAACCCAAAAACCCCTTTCCTGGTATCATGTCTTTTATGTAGGGTCATTTTTGACATAAACATTTTGAGTGTACAATTCTAAACAACAGATACTTCCCTCTTCCTCAACACTTTTCTCTTCCATCTCAAATGAACCTGTAACCATCCATCTTCAACCATGGCAACCAACTATGCATCTTCTTCACGTTTTCCTCACAGATCAAGCTCACATAACAACGTTGCCAGAAATTTCAACACCCAGGTACTATTAATCGTTAATCGACATATGCAAATGCTCATTATAATAACATTATTAACAATATCCAATATGTTCTACTCATGTCATTCGTTGATGTTCATATGGAAAGGTTCATTATAACTGCAATGTTCATTATAAATTGCAATTTCATTCTTTACATTTACACAATTTCATACCTTATATTTACAATAAAAAATGCCTCAAACCCTAGAAATAGGTTGCATATGCAATTTCATTATCAATTAATTTAAGTTGGTTCTTGATTGCTTTGTAACTCTCACTTACAGGACATTGACTTGACAAGATTTGTTATAACCTACTCTGACATTAGGGGGAATAGAATTGTGAGTAAATCAATCCTTTAACCATGATTACATGTTTAAAGTCTATTGTTTACAGTTGTGACTAACTAACTCTATCATTTGGTATAGAAATTTCCTAAAAAATTTACCGACTCCTGGGGTTCCCGAATTGATGATTCAGTTCTACTCAAAACTAAGGATGGAAAAGAGTGGTTCATCTTTGTCGAGTGGCGGAACGGAAACATTTGGCTGGGTCAGGGGTGGCCTGATTTTAGAGACAATTATCAGTTCCAGCTATTCGATACACTTTTGTTCAAATACAAAGGGGGATATAAATTTACTGTGCTTATCTTCAATGGTCCTGGCCTACTATATGGATGGGAGGATCGTCATCCATACGATAAACCTGTTCCATTCTTCAAGCAAATAGTCTCCAAGAATTATGCTAACAAAATTGTAAGTCTACTAACTTCATAAACCCTAAAACTTAACAATCACTATTTTTCCAATTCTAGTAGTACATGATCACCAATTGTTTATTTCAACAGGTTATCCCAGATGAATTTACATTGGTCTATGATAATCACATAGAGAACCCACTCACTTTGGTTGGTCCAAATGGTCTAAATTGGAAGGTGGTGTGGGCAAGAGTAGACAGTTCAATTTGGTTTACTCAGGGGTGGGCTAATTTCGCCCAGCACTACAACATCCATAAGAGAGATTTTCTATTTTTTAAGGTATCTGAAGTTAATGTTTATATTTACTAAGCCTTTGGTTCAATTTGTTGAAAGTTTTCCTTTTAATTTTTTTTTTGTTTCAATGAAAGTTGTACATAAGGTTTCATTTAACTTCGCCTCCACAGCCTCGTGATGCAGAGAAAATGCTGGTTCGTGTCGTTCACACTCATAGCGGTATGATTGAAAGTTTTAGTCGTCTTGGTCCACATGACAATATCGATGAGGATAATAAAGTACGAAAACTATGGTCAATGAAACTCAATGAAGCTGCAGCAAGGAGGACTTTAGCTTTGGTGAGGGTTATCATCAACAAACTCTCATATTTCTAATTGACATTACTTAATGTTTTTCAATAATGCTTCTGATAAATATATTTTCTTCTCTTGTAGTATGTACCTGCTTATATTGTCCACACCATGCTACCACATAAACCGGATTATATTCCTGTCATTCTACCTTCGGTGAGCGGGAGGAATGGAAGGCGATATGGAGTCGGTAGGCCGGGATGATGAATGCTACCTTGGAGATCTTTGGTACAAATTCAAGAGGTCACATAATCTCAAGCGGCGGCGGCGTATCGACGTTTAGCCGCCTAGGAAAAGATGTTCATTTTATTATTCAGCTTCGTTGACCAAAATGCATTTCCTCTTCTCTTCTTAACTATTTTGAACATTATGAACACTTGGTTTCTTCTAACTTGGGTTACTGGAGATTGTTGGTTTTGTAACAACTTTCGTTGCTTGTTTTATATATTTCTATTCCATTGTCAATTTCCATATACAGGCATTTGTCTTAATTAGTCTACAACTTTGAACCCTTTAAACACAAACACTGTGTTACACACACTAAACATCTTTTCTAGTACACTACTATATTAACCATTTCAATATATAGCAAGTAATATACTCAATTCACTTTTTCCATAATAAATTAAATTCCATTGTGTTCATCAAAATAAAGGTCATAATCTTATAACAACTTAACTCATAACAATTCATTCATTAATAACATACATCTTATAACATAATAAGTACCTCTTCTCAAACCTACCCCTGACATGAACTGCATATAAAACTGTATATAAATTTACTCTCTTCAACTCTCATCAAACCTAGCTCTCAAAATGCGAAGTTCTTCATTCAAAACACTATTTTCTAGACGTAACTCAAAGTTGCACTCACAAGCTCTTTGCAGCTGATCTTCCAAAAGTTCAACATTATGTTGATTGTAATCAAGTATCTTTTTCCCTGTTCCTACAAGTAGTCTACGCAACAATAAAACTGCAACATCCTCACGCGCATCAAATTCTGAACGTGCATACTTCCCAACTGATGTTCCCGGCTTTCCCATTGCCTTGTACATTATTGTACCACGATATTGATAGTGCCTCCTATTCCCGTAATCCTTGAAATGTTGTAATGTGTACAATGGTTGTTCAATCTTCAACTGGTGACAAGCATCACGTAGTACATTTTGAATGCTTTGGTTTTCAACTATTATTTCACCTTTTTGATATTGACGAACACGTCCATCATCAACTACAAATTTATAAAAAACTTGCAATTTTAAAAGATGAACTTTATGTTTCAGGAGGAGAACAACAAAATATCTATTGACTTACAAAATATACAATACATACCTCTTGGAACTTCAATTTTTTCAATGATTTCACAATAGTATCCTTGACCCCCCCTCAAAAAATGTTCAATTTCATCTTTCTTTGGACAAAACGTTTTTTTCGCATTCACAAATCGTTTCCACCCATTTGAAGCTTCCATTTTGGAGTCGTAAATTAGAACAACACTTTCTTTCCACCCATTAACTTGTGCATAACAATCAATCCATGTGTAGTATACCCCTGGTTTCCTTCCATTATATACAACATATGTCTTGTTGTATGGAGAACTGTCCATTTCTAATGACAATCTGTTTTACTAACATATAACAATATCCATTTTACAATTCCAAACTTCTTTATATAATAGTCTCCATATAACTATAACATTTATTTTCTCATTTATTACCAACCTAACATATTCAATAATGTTGTACTGTGTTTGTTGCACCTAACAATTTAGTGTTACTAATGTTATATCTTTTAAAGATTTTATATATATATTATTTTTATAAACCCACATCAATGACTTACCATTTAATCTTTTCACCTGCACCATAAAGGAACCAACGCTAACATTCATTTCATTTGACTTTCTTTCATATCCCTTATTAACACCCCAATAATTACCTCTAACTTTGAAAACAATACATTTTGTGATGGCTCAGTGGTCTAACTATGCTTTCGTGACTATTGCATACCGAGTTCGATACTTGCTAACGCTAACTCGCTCATATTTTTTCAATTCCCTCGGTAATAATTAATCAGTTCAGTTGGTTAAAAAAACCTATTTCACGGTAAAATAATAACTAATCAACCAACAGAATCATCAAGCATACTCAATTACCACTAAACAACCCACACACAACATTACATCAACAATAATGTATCAATTACAAATTTTACCAAATCCATCTCTTACACAACAATGCATAATCACTACAAGTTTCTATTCAATTACCATGCAGCCAAAGCAAAACTAACGTCTGTTGCTTGAAATTATAAATACTACAAATTCAACAAAAATTCTCAGTCTTCCATTTAATAACCTCAAATAACTCTACTTTGACTCCCAGCACCATGTGTGACCAATTAGCAAATTTTACCAAAGACACTTTCCTTATACAACACCAACAACAGCAGCAACCATCCTACAAATTTTAAACACAATAACAAGTAAAAATGCATTCATTCAATTACAATCAATCAATCTTTATTTTAAACTCATAATTCACTAATTACCTCATCTACCTTTTAAATTCTCGTGTCCACAGTGGCATAATCCCACTATTCAAAACCTTGTGTGTTACTTTATTCCGCACCAATGTTCGACGATTCCTCAACCAATCTACATGAAATATTGTTGTGCCCTTTTCTACCACATACACTACATGTGGGTGGCTTCCTTGGTGTTCTGCTACTTTTTTTTCTTTTCACTTTGTGATGGTCTTGCTGGCCTTGAACCACAATAATTTGTTCGTACACCTGAACGACTATGCAAACCACGACTAGTTAATGTATCAACATCTGTCATCACAACATCCTCACCTCTTGCAGCAGCTTTCAACCTCTGAGTGTGAATCGTAACAAGATCAAATGTCCTTCGAACCAACTCTGGCCTACCACACTCCAATGCAGCAATCGCCATTTTATGACAACGATCCACCATACCCTTATCTGTTGTGTAATTATGGAAGGGTCAAAAATACTGATTTACTCATTTTTCGTAGGGAATACTGGTCTTTTCACCTTTGTCCATCGTTTGTTCACTACACAATCCGGAAGCTGTACAATATCCAATACCAAATAACGTATAGCATATGTTCGCATGGAATACCTAATGATTCTAATCTCTCACATGAACACTTAAATTCCAACTTTATTGGAGAATAAGAAACTTCTCATTCATATCCCTCTTTTCGGGCCTTCACCACTGTGTAGATGAACTTAAATTCTGTCCTTTTAAACCGAACAACCCTACACAAATAGACCTTTTCAAGGATAGGAACAAAAAGACTAAATATCTCTCTTGTATAAATTTCAGATGCTGATTTTTCTAAACACTTAAACTTAGTTTGCATCACCAGATCACCATGTGATGAAATAAAGTCACCTTCAGCTTCTCTATACCTCATATAGTTCAACCAACGACAAAAGTGTTGTAATAATTCCAGCAAATTGTTTTTTACTCTAACATATTTACCAATTTCTGAGTGTAATCCCTCACACCTAGAAGTTGTCGAAACCCAAAGAAAGAAATTTCCCACGTATGTGTGTGCGGTAGCCCACATACTTCTCTTTTGATACAACTCTAAAACCCAACTGTTCTCTTCCAGACCAAACTCAGCAATCAACTTATCCCACTTACTTTCAAATTCATCTACAATCACCAAGCATACAAGGTCTCAACCCAGAAACAAACTTTGGATCTTTAATGTTACTTACTGCATTAAGCAACAAGTGTCACGCACATAAACGATGATGTGCATTAGGAAAAACTCTTTTGATAGCATTTTTCATTGTTACAACACCATCCGTTATAACCGATACCGGACTCTTGCCACCCATTGCATCCAACAAACATTCTAACAACCAAACATATGTTCACTTTCATCTGTCACAATTGCAGCTGCAAATACTATGCTCTGGTTATGATGATTAACACCTGAAAAAACAACCAAAGGACAATAGTATATTTGTTCTTCTTATAAGTTGCATCAAAAGCCAAAACATCACCAAATACTGAATAATCCATCCTACTAACACCATCACACCAAAAAAGTTGCTCAAGACTTCCCTCCTCATTAACAATATGCTTCCAATAGAACATCTCATCGTTCTTTGAAAGGCTATCAAGAAAATCCAACAATGTTGTTGCATCTGTTGTTTGGAATTTCTTTTGCTTTGATTGTTCGTTGTACATGTCTCTCTTCATAAACCCAACTTTATCAAAACCTCCAGTCTTAGCGGCAAACAAACCATATATGTTACTAGTCCCTATACCAACACTCCTCATCATATTCATCTCATACTTATCATGCTCATTCATCTTTCTATGGGCTGGTAACATACCCCTCCACTTCTCTAACACCAGCTTGTGGTTGTGTTCATCATCCAAATATTTGATGTACCATCGCCCAGACATTTCATCTACATGTATTTGACATTTCGCCTGACATCCACATCTTGTATCAGGTCTTGGTTTTCTCACCCTACCATCTCTATTATAGTGCTTTTGTCTCCTATGCCCTTCCTTGTAACATACAAACGTTTGTTGCGTAACTTCACCACTAGCATTCCTCATCAAGTTAAATTTTCTTGCAGCAAAACCTTTTATGCTCCCATACCAGTTATAAAACATAAATGCAACATTCAAATCTGGAAAATACCATTTACCAACATACTCCGCTGATGACAATTGCGAAATATTTACTTTAATCAGATCCTCCTCACTATTTATAGTTGCTTCCTCATCAAAATTAAAACCAACACCATTGGTTTCATCCCAACAAAAATCTTCTTCATCTGACATACTTTCAGATTCTTCATAAGCTGATTCAGAAGCTTCAGATTCTTGTTTAAATCACCATTCATTCATAAGCAATTCCACCATAAACAACAAATATTAAATGTAATATGTTCATTTTAAAAATACCTCTATTGCTTTTCCTTTTAACTTAACACCATTTGAATCTCCTTTGTTAACCATTTCTTTGTTCATAAACCACCACTGCACATAACACCAAAAATATTTCAAACTATCTTCACAAAATATCAACTATAACGTCAATAACACTTAACAATCACTCCTATGTAAACATCATTAAATAGATCTTCAACTAATCATAATCAAAGTGTATCCAATGTCTCCTAAATACACAATATTCAAACAAACACTCACAGATCTGATCTACTTATATCTAATTCACGTTTAACAAACAACAAACTTCAAATAGATCTACCCATTCACGTTTAACAAACAACAAACTTCAAATACATCTTCTTTTAAAAAAATCGCTAATTTCTCAAATTCAAACTAACTAACAAACAAACTTACAAATCTACAAACGAATAACTAAATCATACTTAAGCTGAAAAAACGAATTTCGAAAATCATACATTTAAAGCTTCTTTTCCCTCTTTTTATACGAAATACAAGCTGAACATCACAAAGAAGATGAAGTTTTCGGTAAAGAGCAACCTCACAAACTGAACAAAATGCACCTTCGCATGGAGTATAGAGAGAACTTCATTTTCAATTGCCCTCTGAGTGTGAACGACAAAAACCAGTACTTTATTACCTTCAGTTATTTATTTTATTAAAAAAAAATTGGGCCACCGACATAATTTACAATAACATCTGGGTACTTATCGTAAATAAAGAAAAATCGCGTCAACCTAAAATAAGAGGTCAAAAGCCATTTGGGTACCATACCAAAATTGTCAGACTTTGGTACCACAAAAGCCACCATATATATCAGTATATATTCGGTATATATAAATACAAGATCGCATTTTTTGCCATTTTGGTGGGAAAATTTTTTCCCACCATTTACCAATATACCCCTTATTTTGTACCCCACTATTTACCAATATATCCCCACTCTATATTTTTGGACCAACATACCCCCACTCTATATTTTGTGCCCCACCATTTACCAATATACCCCTCATTTTGTACCCCACTGTTTATCAATATACCCCCACTATATATTTTTGGACCGACATACTCCTGACAAATTTTTTTTTCTCCAACACTTTTTTTTATTATTATCAAAATGTACCCCTCATTTTGTACTCCACTGTTTACCAATATACCCCCACTCTATCCGAGAACTATTAATACACAATCGTTGACTTCCCCACTTTTGGTGGGAAAATTTTATTCCCACCATTTACCAATATACCCCTCATTTTGTACCCCACTGTTTACCAATATACCCCTACTCTATATTTATGGACCGACATACCCCCACTCTATATTTTGTACCCCACCATTTCCCAATATACCCCTCATTTGTACCTCACTGTTTACCGACATACCCCTGACAAATTTTTTATTTGTCCAAAACTCTTTTTTTTTATCCACTTTTTTTTATTATTATCAAAATGTACCCCTCATTTTGTACCTCACTGTTTACCAATATACCCCCACTCTATATTTTTGGACCGACATACCCCTGAAAAGTTTTTTTTTGGTCCAACACTTTTTTTTTATCCACTTTTGGTGGGAAAAATTTATTCCCACCATTTACCAATATACCCCTCATTTGTACCACACTGTTTACCAATATACCCCCACTCTATATTTTTGGACCGACATACCCCCACTCTATATTTTGTACCCCACCATTTACCAATATACCCCTCATTTTGTACATCACTATTTACCAATATACCCCCACTCTATTTTTGGACTGACATACCCCTGACAAATTTTTTATTTGTCCAACACTTTTTTTTATTATCAAAATGTATCCCTCATTTTGTACCCCACTGTTTACCAATATACCCCCACTCTATATTTTTGGACCGACATTGTTGCCTCATCCCACTAAGAGCTATTGTTGCCTCTTCGTCTTATATATATATATGTGTTGCGTATTTTTATACCCCTCTTATATAATGTTGATGTTTTTTCGAAACTACATCTGTAGGCCTGTTAATCACCTCCCCGTGCATCGCACGGGTAATCGTCCTAGTAACTATATAGATACACATGATTCATTTTTAGAAACATATATAATATAATAATGTATGTATATCAACACCACAAACTCTGTATCCAAAGGAATGTAGATCACTAAAGCGGTTGTGAGCAGTTGACTGTAGAGTCGTTAGATCTATAACGAGAGAAAATTTTTCTATCTATTAAAGAGTAAATAGAGATCGTTCCTACGAGTATTGTTGAGTTTTTTTTCTATATTTAAATTAGTAAGTAAGCTAGTGAGTAATACAAAATAACATAACAAGTTGTTGAACCCAATTTTATCAACAAGTAGCAAGTAAATAAAGGATTACAGTCACTTTTCTACAGGGCTTCATTACAAGCATTTATGTCTAAGCGCTAAATAGGTCCACCCCTGGCTATTACGCACCCACATCCAGCCTACAGAATTTGCCCTCTTATGTCTAGGTTTTAAGAAATGATTATTAAAGTGTCCTTTATCATCCTTTTAGATCAATTTATAAATCATGCCTGAACCTATAAATATTACTTATACTAGCTGATCAATTCTAAAATAAGTTTGAAATAGTATCACGCAACGAATATTATGAATTTTCTATTTGTTTTGTTGATGATTTACGGAGAGTGCAGTCGCAATTTTCTTGGCAGTGCAAGCCAGAGTTACTGCGGTTGTTTGACTAACAACCTGATTTTAATCCTTCAAATATAAAATATACAAATATACAATGTTGGATTAGGCTTACAGGTCTTGCTCAAGAATATTTGAGACCCAAAATTCTTTTTCTATTGATAGGTATGTTGGAATACCAATTAGACTAAATGATACAACAAGTATGAGCTCATTTGGCAGATCTTTTGGTCATTTTGCACGCATTCTGGTTGATATAGATCTGAAATCAGAGCTTAGCAATCAAATCCTAGTTGACAGGTCGGGTTAGACTTTCTCAGTGGGCATTGAGTAAAAAATTTTGCCTCCCTTTTATATGAATTGCAAGACTGTCGGTCATACCATTAGTGCTTGCAAAGGTAGGAAGCCCTCTGAAAATCAGGCAAAACAGATTTATGTCGCTAAGCCTCAGGCTACCAATAATGTGAATTTCAAGCAGAAAATTCAACCTATTGAGATACATCAGCGGCAAGGGGAATATTCTACGAATGAGATTAGAGAAAAGGTCATCCAATCTAACAATGATGTCCATGTCTCGGTCGCTTCAGATGATGGTCAACAATTGTCGCCTGTGGTTTTGCAGATGCAACAGATTGCTTTGATCCAGAAGTTGCTTATTGCTTCTACCCTTAGCACCTCTGAAGCTAACCGTGTTGGTAGTGATTCCACTTGACCTCCCACCCCTAGGCTAGATTCACTATTTGCATCAGAGATAGATGGTATTTCTAATCAAGTGGTAGCATTTGACATGAGAAATTCGGGGAAGCTTTTGGGGTGATGTGTCAGACGACGCTGATGATCCTATGCCTCAAGGATTTGTTGCTAATAAGTCCAAACCGTTGGTGTCCACAACCCGAAAGAATAAACATAAAAAGAAACTGGTCCAGGAAACAACATACTACAACACTCGCTCTAAGACAAATTCTGTCTCTGTTTCTTTTTCATCCACCTTTTATAAGTGGGTCCTAGGATTTTCAGAACATCAGTTTGTGGCTAGAGTTTGGTTGGTTACATCTCCCGTTTCAAGGACATATGTCATCTAACTATTGTTAGTTATCATTCTTTTATCTTAGTTGATGTGTTTTAGGGGATTCTGTTAGAGGCTCCCTAGCTATTATTGCTTTTGACTTTAGTTTCTCTTATGCCAAGACTTTTGGTGTAGTCCCCCTTGTGCTCTTCCCTGTCTTCTTTCTTTAATAAATTCTGATAGGTTGTCTGTTTGTTAAAAAGAAAGTATCAAGCAAAGGATAAAAATGCTAAACCTCAAATACATTGCATTAAACCATTAAAATTCCATTACATAGTTACTAGCATCCAACCTATAAAGTGATTAGCTCATAGTGAGCAACAAATACAAGAAATAAAGCATAGATGAAAAATCTAAAGCCATAAAACTGAAATTACAAGGAAGATATACTAAGAAGAGGTAGACTGAGAATAGCTCCAAGAATAGTGAAAATGGAGGTACAAACAGCTCCCTAATCCAAAAAAAAACTCCTAGTATGTCAGTTCCAGTGATGCTGCAGCACTGTTGTGCAAAATTTCTACTTTTTATTGTGAAAATGGAGCTTGGAACAAAAATAGAGAGAAAGATTATGCCTAAACCTTGCCTCCTTTGAACCAACCTCCAGAATGATGAAAATGAGTTGCCTTTTTATAGTCCTGGGGTTGAGAGATGCAAGAAAACCCTAAAAATGCACTTCATTGTCTTCTTGTGTGCCCAAAAGCACAATCCAAAGCAAAACACGTCTGCACACAAAATAGTTATGGTCCCAGCAACACCACGTTCAGACATTTGCTGACGCGTAGCAGGTGTTGAAATTAGCGCAGAAATTGTCTCCAACGTTTCCTCTCTCATCTGTCGCAGGAACTGATGTTGTATCATCACATGCTACAGCACACTGAACAAACATATTAAAACACAAATGGGGCACCAAATTAAGTGCCAAATTATCACAAACTAATTTCAATCTCTTCTTTACACTAACCAATACATTTTAACTAATTAAACACAATATTACTTTAGAACTCACAACAATTTTAGCTAAGAAAGCACAAATATAACTTATAAATAAGAGTTATCAAGTATCCATACACAAATTCAAAGTGACTCTTTTTCTTCTAGACAAGACAACAAACCGACCAAGACAGACATACGCATAAACAAAACCCTCACAAACTCTCTATCCAAACTCTAAATGATCCTAATTTTTTTGTTATAGGAGACTAAAGAAAGCATTGAAATTAAGCGAACATATGATTTGTAGCTAAAGAACATGAGTTTACCATGACATGATTTGTGGCTAACCAAGTATTATGCTTTGCTTGACGTTTATTGTTGATGACCTTACCATTTTCACATAAAAGACCAACGCATAAAGTGGTTGCAGCTTGAATGTATTATTACCCTTAATTCTTTTCATTTTCAAAGCAGATATAAGAAGCTTTTTTCCCTACAAACCACTAAGATAGCTAGAACCAATTATATAGCGACTCGCAAAGGCATTACAAGGAAAAACCAAAAAACCTTTGAAAGGGACAACCATAGCAAAAAAAATTCATTTGAGTGAAGCTTTAAATAACCCATCTCAAAATTTGATAAGCTCGAGCAATAATTCCTTGTTTAAAAACTAATAGTACAAGTAAAAGGTAGATAATGGAGCTGCCACGTGTCACCATAAAAATTAAAACTTAATAATGATTAATCAAAAGAATTTGGTGCAACAAAAGTTACGTTGAATTAATATAGTTTTTTAATAAATTAATAAAAACTTGTATTCTTATAACTGAGTCCTCATAACAGAATCAATCCGGTCTACTAACTTAAACCATCCTCCACTCATGATGTATTACTTTTTTTATTCTTCAAATAATTTATTACATATTATTTTCCTTATAGAAATAGTTCCAATATATATTCAAAAAAGTTTCATATTGTATTAGATATAAATATAAATTATGTTGAGCTTCCTTATAGATAGAAGCATTAACATGCGTGCACTACACATTCTAGTTATTTTCATTGTTAAGCAATTTCGTTACGTACGCTATTTTCCATTTGGCAAGTTGCGTCTTTCTCAATCTCTTACTATACTACTATATATTGACTTTCCTTTTTGCCATTATTAATATAATTCTACTATATACATCAATTATTATACCGTCCTTCTTGCCATGAGATGGTTATATATAGACATTTTACTATATATATATAGTAAAATGGGATCATGCAAAGCAGTATAAGGTTATCAATATAGCACGTTAATTATTAGTGAAAGTATATTTCTTCTTTGATAAACAAGCTTATAATTTTTGTTTCGTGATCATTTGACCATGTATAAATTTAATTTTGTAAATTCGTTTGGAATGTTAGATTTATTCTTGGCATTTTGTCAAATGAGGTTTTAAATGTAAATTAAACGACCAGACCACCATAAAAAATTGAATTCTTTGACGTACTTAACTTCTTCTTATTAATTAATTACCAATCTTGAAATGTGCAACTAAATGTTGATAGTGATTACTTGTTGCCAAAAAAGATTAAAAAATAAACATGAGGCTTTCTTAGAGAGGTCGTAAGGGCCGGCCAGAGTCACATAAAATCACACGTAATTAATTTTGTGTTTGATAAATTACAAGTTGACAAATCCTAACATGAGTTTTGGTTACTTTATAACTTTTTTTTTATCCTTTTCCATTTTGTAAGAATATTTTTGGTTCATAAAAATCAAAGCGCTACAAGAAATACATGTAGAATTTAGCTATTTTTCTCCAATTTTTTCCCAATTTTCTTTACAATATACTGATGGTGGTGTATTGGTAACTTGCAGGGGTGCAAGTATAACAGGCCAGAGATTGAAGCCCAGTCCAACACACACAGAAGCTGCTTCAAACAAATAAAGTGAAGAGTCCAATCGGGTTGCTGCGGCACCCACAACCCGATCCACACCAAGGAACACGCGGGTTAAACTTAACCCGGACTATATAAGACGTTCTTGCTTCGTTCTTGATCAAACCCTAAGACTCACTCTCTTCATCTTCTTCCTCTGTTCACACGAGCTCTGCTAGGGTTTCTTTCTGAAACCCAGAAACCACTCTAATCATTCACCAATCACTTCAACAAACCCACCAAAAGGTAGATCGTGGTCTATTCTTCAAGAACCCCAAACCAATTTCTTGATTTGAACGAACTGAAGGCAAACCCTAATTTTTGTTTGCTGATTGAATGCAGGTAATGGAGACCGAAAGGAACAACGAAGCTTAGCGAAGGTATAACAACTATTTCCCTTTACTTTTACTTCGTTTTAAACCACAACAACGAAAACCCTAACTTTGTTGTTGTTTTTCTTTTGCATGAACTCTATGAACCCTTGATGGTGAATCTGACTTCCTCCTTGAAGTTTCTCACCAGGATACTGCACATACAAGGTAAACCTCCGTTCCTCACTTGTTTTCTTTCTCTTATCTTCACCTATGAACAAAACCCTAACTGATTTTGTCCTTTCTTTGCGAGGTACCTGTCTGTAACTCACCCAGAACTATGGAAATGCCTTGAAGGAAGAAGAAAAAACGCTTAAAGGAAATATTGGAGATTTAGAACTCTAGGTAAACCCTAGGAGGTGCAACAAAAGAAATTAAAACTGAAAAACTTTTTTATTGCATAAACTGTATGTATGTACAATGTGTATGGACTGTGAGCTATATATACAAATAGGTAAACGTGCTAGGTATTGAAAAATAGGTAGGGTGAGTTAGTTTAAACGGTTGCAACTAAAACAAAGTTGTTACAATTGTTATAACTAACTCATGCATAGCGAACTTCAGCCTTTCTTTTGTTTTAAAAAATGTTTGTTTGTTTGTTTGAATAGAAAATAGCCGTTAGAGCATGTGTTTGAAATTAGACATTTCAACCATTATAGAGGGCAAAAGCCGTCATAATGGATAAAAAGTCGTCGATAATGGCTTATTTCTGATAGATTATCGACATGGTCGTGACTGTCAGACATTGACTGGTCGAAAACACGTACCGACAATAGAATTGAATCTGTTAGTATCTCATCTGATGATCAATTTCGCCATTATTCATAACATGTAACAAGATTACCGATGGTCAAATCCATTGATAACCACATGTGTAGGTAATTTTTTTTATTTAAAAAATTCAACTTGCTTGCAATCAACTATTTTTTTAATATTAATTTATAGATATCGAAAAACAAAATAAATTAAACCATTCAATATAAAAATTCTGGCAAAATTTAAATTACAAAAAGTGTTATAAAATTCAAATAAAGTACAAAACGAATCCTAATATGTCACATCATCATTATCAGAGTCAGATCCTATCTCAACACCATCATCAAGGGACTCTAATGACTTCTACGACCGGAGAGCTCTCGACTGCATCTTCGTATACAACCTCAGCATCTTCGTCTGGTCATGCAAGTTGCATCCTCGCTATATATATCCTCCTCCAGGAGGCGAGTGTTGTCCTGATAACTGAGCCTGCATCTGCATCCTCATCTCTGCTATCTCATCTACCCTCTGAGAAGGAGAATGTCGACTAGCAGATGCTCTGCTACTGTCGACGTGATCGACCCCATTCTATATAAAGGAGAAAAGGTATCTGCACCACACAGGCGACCCTTATACTCCCTACTGCCGTCTTCTTCTTCCAGTTCTGCAGAGTTAGTATAGCTAGTTGCTTCTGCTCCTCGGGGGTAGAAGGTGTCAGAGGGTCCCTCCCCTGGGTGGCATGAGTCATCTGGTGGAATTCCTCCTATTTTGCTTAACCAAACAACATACAAATTAGTGTACATTTTAACAAAACAATATAATATATTGTACAAGTCATATTCGGATATTTACCTGAGTCCTCCGCCTCGAGCGCTCATCCACGTAATCATGGGTTCCCTTCCTAACATGTGTGCGCCTATGCAGCTCATGTATAGGAACCGCGCGCCCTAATTTCATAACCTGTAAAAATGAAAAGCACGTGTTCAATGGTTTCTAATTAATCGCCTAACTAAAATAACACATATATTTGTTAAAAACTTTACCAGTCAGGCAACATGCTGAGCCTGACTAACCGATCCACAATAGTGAAACAAAGCCACCCTTCTTTGATACTCTGTTCTTATTGCTTTTGCTCCGGCAGCTTTAGAAAATCTGCAGAAGCCTAGTGTCCCCGGAGGACCTCCCAGGCACTTTCTCTTATCCCGAGCCTTCGTCCGCTAATGCAGCGTCCCTAAGCATGTTAGAAAGACGGCGACTGCACTTTTTGATTAAATATCTTCCTAATTTCCTTCTCGACCTCAACCTTCCACGCCACTTTTTTTGTATTAAGCAAATACAAATCATGTATTAGTGATTATATTAAACAATAAATAAAATTTAACCACATATGCAGAGGAATTATTGTTACGTATCATAAATGAATCAAAAAATCCCTTCTTAGAATCGATATCCACATCTCCCTACTTTGTCCAAAATTTGCGATACTTTTTTGTCATCGCATATGCAATGGCCTTTATAGTGGTCTTCGAAGGAAGCAACCTGCATAATAAAAAATATATTAAAGAATAAAAAATTCCTTAAAGTTTATATTTGTCTTTCAATTTAGTATCTATGCTGCAAGCTTTAGGAACTAAATTAATGGATGTAGATAATACAAACCACTCCCTCCATTTCATATTGTTGTTGGATTTTTAGAAGAAATTTTTTTTATCGTCATTTTCATAGTTCAAAAGTTACATTAATTATTAATTTTTCAATTATACCTTTAATATTTTTTGTAGACACAAAAATAAATGTAATGTGTAGTAAACAATCAATGGAATAATAGGAAAAAACTAGTAATCTACTATCAATATATCTACTCTATTATCTTCTAATATTAATCGATCAATATCAATATATCAATCAATCAATATATCAATATATTCAAACAACACACTATCAAAAATACTAAATTATCCATCAGTTTTATGATTAATGGGTATTAATCTCACATCATCTTTTAATTTTTTTATTTCATTTTAAAATCTACTTTTCTTTTTCCACTTTCCTACTATCAACATAATCAAACATCTCACTACCAAAAAATATTTTTTTTAATTTATTTTTTCTAAAAAAAATAGTAATTAAATAAACTTAATAAAATTAATTTTAAATTGAAATATCACATTTTATGGAGTTTTTTCTTTTTCTTTTATTACATTTTGACAACTTTTAATGTATTTATAATTTCATAGCAAATTATAAGAAATACAATATTACCCGTGCGTATGCACGGGTAAAATACTAGTGATGTTATGAAAAGAACAAAATTTACTAATTTTTTTAATTTGTTTAAAAACAATCCTAAAAGATGATTAAAATAAGCCAACAAAGTATGAGAGAATGATATTTGAAAGATTATTTTTTAACAATAAAGGAATTAATTATTGAACATGAATGTCCCCACCACTTTGGTATATGATGGGGTATCCTAAATTAGTGTAGCACAGCAAATAGCGTAAACCGTACCTTCAGAATCCTTTATGTCATCTTTGCTCATCTTCAACTTCATGCCTTCTCCATCATTTCTCACAATAAAAAATAAAATCTCTAAACAAGACTGGCCACAGTTGGACAATTTAAACTCTTTCCTAATATAATCAACAAACACCTTTTTAGGTTCATTGAAAAAGTAATGTATCTGAATAATATATAGTCTAGGTACATTACTTTTTCAATGAATCTAAAAAAGTGTTTCTTCCGGAGAGAGTATTTTCTTAATTTACTATGTTTATAAAATAAAATTATTTTATTCCTTTATTTTACACACATTTTCCTAGTAATAACAAGGACAACTCCATGCCAAGCCATCACCAATAAACACTAACCGACAACAGGGATATATAATTCATTGTTCTTTCCAATTCTGCCCTGCCTATTGGATTTTGAGCTCATAAATTCACCACTTTACATTAACACTTTTTCTCATAATACACAACACTGATTGGTTACAAGTCACCAAAGCACTTTTTTCTCTTTTCTGATCTTCTGTGACAATTATCACGTACTACTGGTTTTTTTGTTTGAGCAAATTTTGGAGTTGTTTCTTTTTCTCTCTCCTTTGATGGGTGTTTTAGTTGGTTCACAATCACCTGAAAAAGGTTCATGTTCATGGGGGAGTTCCTTGAGTTTTTTCACTAGAAGGAAGCAGGTTGATTCTCCACGTAATAAGAACACTGAAGCTGAACTTGCCAAGGAGTTAACTGTTCCTCATCTCATTGCAGTTGGTAATTTATTCAATCCAACATAAAAAGATTCAATTTTGAATCGTTTTTTCATCTGGGGTTCTTGAAATTCGGTTTTCTCACGTGTGAAAATGTTTAATTTGTCTTTTCATGCTTTACTCTTTCATCCAAAAAAGTGGTGTTTTTTTTCTTCCTGTTTCTGAGTGTACGATGTTGTCGGATGTCAAGCTTTTCCCGCCTTTTTATGTTCACACTCTATGATTGTACTTGTAATCTTGCATGCACACGACACGATTATTAATTTAATTTTGATGTAATAAACAAGGTGTTGGATCAACAATTGGAGCTGGAGTGTATGTTCTGGTTGGAACAGTTGCTAGAGAACATTCAGGACCTGCTTTGGCTCTTTCTTTTTTGATTGCTGGATTAGCAGCTGCTCTTTCAGCTTTTTGCTATGCTGAGTTAGCTTGTCGTTGCCCTTCTGCTGGAAGTGCTTATCACTATTCATACATATGTCTTGGTGAAGGGTACTCTTTCTCTTCCGCTGGAATTGTGTTTGTAAAATTGATTCTGAGTAAACTTGATTTTTATGTTTGGAGTGTTGTTGCTTTTACAGTGTTGCTTGGTTAATTGGCTGGGCCTTGGTATTGGAATATACAATTGGTAGTGCTGCTGTTGCTCGTGGCATAGCCCCTAATATTGTATGCTCTTTTTCTTCACTTTATTGCTGCAAATCAAATGAAATATTGACATTAAATGTATATATGTTTCTTTGTTTAGGCTCCACTATTTGGTGGTATGGAGAATTTGCCCATATTTTTGTCACGCCAGCATATTCCTTGGATTGATATTGTTGTGGACCCATGTGCAGCAATTTTGGTATTTGTTGTTACAGGACTCCTATGTTTTGGGATCAAAGAGGTATAGGTTTCAATTATAATCTTTTTTATTCACCTCTTATTTCAAAAAATCCCAAAAATATTGAACACGTTTTTGAGCCGTCTGCGTTGAGATCCTTGTCACGACATAACCAAATGTATTGTTATTTTGACTTTGACTGTTGAATACATGCAGAGTGCAGTGGTACAAGGCATAGTGACCTCAGTGAATGTATGTGCAATGCTTTTTGTGATAGCAGCTGGTGGTTACTTGGGATTCAAGTCTGGTTGGGTTGGATATAAACTTCCTACAGGGTAACTCAAATCTGTTTTGCACTTCCTCATTCTTGTTTTTTTTTTTTTGTCTGTTGTTACTGAACCGACAATTCCGATTGAAGATGTATTTGGTGTCCAACACGTATCGTGTCAAATACCGATACAGATACTTCAATTATTTGTATTTTTTTAAATTAAAACTAGTGTCCACGTGTTCGTATCCGTTTCGTGTCCATTGTCTGCGTCTGTGTCGGTGATTCATAGCTGAAACTCGTCTCTTTTGGCTTAATAGGTCATTTCCCTTTGGCGTCGATGGGATGCTAGCTGGTTCTGCAACACTCTTTTTTGCATATGTTGGTTTTGATGCAGTTGCTAGCACTGCTGAAGAGGTGAAAAATCCTCAAAGAGATTTACCACTGGGAATTGGCATTTCACTCTTTCTATGTTGTGGAATGTATATGTTGGTCTCTATTGTTGTTGTTGGTTTAGTGCCTTATTATGCAATTGATCCGGATACTCCCATATCTTCTGCATTTGCTGATCATGGCATGCAATGGGCCGCGTAAGTTTGTAATTTCGCAATTTCATAAAGTTTTTGTGGCTCAAGAGATAGTGAATCAAAGACAAGTTTTGTGTTTATGATTGCAGTTATATTATAAATGCTGGAGCTTTCACAGCTCTTTGCTCAGCATTGATGGGTGGGATACTTCCTCAGGTAAATTAATTAAAACCTCTGAAATCTGTACTTGTTTTATTGACCAGATACATCAGTCATTTAATGAACCTAAGACTGTATTTTTTTCCCCGTATAAATAGGACCAGAGGGAGTGGCTTTGTATTGGTTGTAATGAAATGAATTTTAATTGAAGTATTTGTTTTTCCAAGAAAAGAAAAACTAAATGTGTTTTGTTGAATGTTTCTCAGCCAAGAATTTTGATGGCTATGGCAAGGGATGGACTACTGCCATCATTTTTTTCTGAGATAAATAAGAAAAGTCTGGTTCCTGTTAAGGGCACAATAATAACTGGCCTTGTGGCTGCAATCTTGGCATCTTGTATGGAAGTCTCTCAACTTGCAGGAATGGTAAGTCCACAAGCACTGACACAGACATGAACGAATACTGGACACGATACGGACACAGACACACAGACACTCTGAAAAATACAAGTAATTTAAGTGTCAGTGTCAGTGTCAATGTCGGTGTCTGACACGATACATATCCAACACCGGAGACGTCTACAACTGGAAGTGTTGGTGCTACAGAGCTGTCCGTTTGCATGTATAGTACCAATATGTATTTAGTTTTTCTCTTTTTGCAGGTTAGTGTGGGTACACTTTTAGCATTCACAGCGGTGGCGATCTCTGTGCTGATCCTAAGATATATTCCTCCATATCAAGTACCACTTCCTCCTTCTCTTCAGGATTCAATTGCAGAGACCAATATGGAATATGCAGAGGCAAATATCAGTACTTCTGATGACACAAAACCTTTAAATACTAAAGAGGATTTTTCCATTAACTATCCCCTTATTTGCAAACAACTTCCCATAAACAACTGTGAGTCATGACTTTCTTCTTCTTTACCAATCTCTATCATAGATATTGCTAATATAATGTTCAAGAATATAAACTATGTTGCTTAAGTAACTACACCAACTCATTTGTGTTCTTCATATATGTCATTTGTTGTATAGACCAGATACAACAGTTAATCAATGAACATAAAATTGCAAATTTTTCTTATAAATAGGACCAGAGGGAGTATGTCGTATTTCTCCTTCCTTATTTTCTTTATGTTTTTTTGGTTGCAGATCTAAATGAGGCTAATCGACGAAGATTTGTTGGGTGGATCATAGCATTCATATGCTTAGGCGCATTTGTCCTCACATATGCAGCTTCATGTTTATCACTTAATAGGTTAGTCATTTAAGGATTCTGTATTGTCATGCCATTTCAGAATTGCTTGGTGTTCTAAGTTTTTTAAACATTGTTCTATGCTATTGTTAGTTCTGTTCGGTTTTCGATATGTGGAGTTGGAGGAACACTTCTATTGGCTGGTCTTGTCTTCCTATCTTGTATAGATCAAGATGACGCAAGACACAATTTTGGTCACTCTGGAGGTATGTATGCCTAGGAACTAATATAAATGTCATGCTCATGTTTTAGTATCATAATAATATATCAGACATGAAATGTCTTGAGCATGTTGGCCATGAATACACAGTTGAATTTAAGAGAAATAAGTAACATGAATGACATTTCAGGTTTCTTGTGCCCATTTGTGCCACTGCTGCCCATAGCCTGCATTCTCATCAATACCTACTTGCTTATTAATCTTGGGTAAGCATTATTACTTAATTTTACATGTTATTTATGCATATGGATAATCAAGCTCACTGCTCAAATGTACTTATAATTTCCAGCTCTGTGTATGAGTTAATTTAATCTACCAATATAAATCTTGAAACTGAAGGAAGTGGTTTTGTTTAATGATATAAAAGTAACTCATGGAAAATGCTTTAAGAAACAAAGCAGAAATCAAACTGGAGAAACCTCTGGTCATGGTTCAATTTCTTTAAACTGCTCAAACCATCAAATAATCGAACGTAGGCAAGGCCGGTTCACAATTGAACCAATTAATCAATGAACTTAAAACTTCAATGTTATCAGCTGAATCAGCATTTCTCTGTCTTGCTATGATGCATGATTTCTCTAATTGTTGTACATATTTGTTTCAGAGAGGCTACATGGTTGCGAGTTTCTGTTTGGCTGGCGATGGGAGTACTAGTTTATGTGTTTTATGGCAGAACTCATAGCTCTCTAAAAGATGCAATTTATGTACCAGCAAGACAAGTTGATGAAATTTATCAAATTTCTGGAAGCCATCTTGCTTAATCTCTATAGAAGAAATTAGGCTGAATCTTAGTGTGTGGAGGTTGCTATGTTGCAACTCCACCAGTTGTATAATACTTGTACATAAAATGGTTCTAATCTCTCTAGAAGAAATTAGGCAGTCTTAGGGTCAAGTATTTTTCATTCTTCTAGAGAAGAATGTCATTGTTATATGCCTTAATTGCTATGAAGCACCGACATGGACAAGGACCTTTGACACGGCGAGGGACATGCACAATGATTTTAATTTGAAAAATACATGTAATTAGAGTAATCTGTGTTGGTGTTGGTGTCCGACACGATATGTCTCGGGCACCGAACGCGTCTTCAACCAGAAGTGTCATGGCTTATTTGTATATCTTCTCCATTATTTACGATTTGTATGATACCACCATGTATGAGTGGGTGACAGTACATGTGTACTGGTTAGATTATTGTTCCATAAATGTAAATATAATTTGAACTTGGTTTTTCTTTACTTACGATTATTTATTATTTATACCTCTTTGTTTTGTGCCTTAAATTTCCTTCTAACTTTTCTTTTACTATTTGGAACAAATTCAAGGTTAGATGATCGCAGTTCCTTCTTAAAACGCAATACCAGATGAATGAACGTGACAAATGATTGATAGGTCAAAATTATAGTTTTTCAATACCAGATGAAAGTAATCAATTTTATATTATAATAATCTACATTAACATTCCAAGAACCCAAACATATCCTTAAAAAAGCAAGAAAAATTGGTCTCCAGAATACTTGTTCAATAATCATCATTTCTTCATGAAACAAATACACAAGTTATCAACTCTTCGTGTAACAAATACATAACTTAAGGTTGTCTGATACAGTGGCCAAACATATAGAACCCGTGTAAAAATAAGGCTAAATTTTCCTTAACTTTAATTTAGTTTTCACTTTGGTTCCTTAACTATATAAAATTAAAATTAAAAAGTACTTTTTTATTTCGCAAAACGTCAGAAAATCAGTTCGGTCCTCGCAATTCCAAAATTTTTAAAATAGTCCCGCAATTAGTAAGCGTTACAACTTTAGTCCTAACATTACTTTACTCTTAAAAAGGAGGACTAAACCTGGATTTTCTTGATATTTGCGAGGACTAAAAGACCTTTTAAATGGAATTGCGAGGGACTAAAGTAAGTAATAAATGAGAGGACTAAAGTAGTAACGTTTACTAATTGTAGGGACTATTTTAAAAATTTTGGAATTCATATGACTAAACCTGGATTTTCTTGACATTTGCAGGGACTAAAAGTACCTTTTAGCCTAAAATTAATACACATTAGTACATATTTTCCTTAATTTTCCTTTTGCTATGTTGTTCGGCATGAGCTACTACATCAGTAATAAAAGGCACGAGCAATTGGAAATCAACAATCAATGGATCAAGCTTACTAAGATATTTCTGCACATCCATATCTTCCATCTTCACAGAAATGAGGCTGTGGACGACGCTATAAAGACGATGAACGTCAGTTAGGTAAGCATATATGTAATGCTTATAGTCATAGAGAGTCAATAAAAGTGTCGTACCACCTCCACCTTTTGCTTTAGTTCAATCTCCATGTGGTCCAATCTTTCCTCCAATGAGGACACAATATCCAAACATGGATTCTACTGTTGATCCTACCCAGTCAACATCTGAGTAGCAAGAAGCTAAACAAAGTGGTCAGATTCGGTGTTGAAGCTGGATACCGAGCTATGGCAGCAGCGACCTCTAAACTTATATGGTTTAGGCAACTTCTCCGGCAATTGAAATTAGGAGACCTCTGAGACAAAGCTCATATTTCACAATCGAGTAGCACTTCACATTGCATGAAATCTAGTCTTCAATGAACAAACCAAGCACATGGAGATAGATTGCTACTTTATTAGAGAGAAGATATTCTAAAGAAAAATCACTATTGACTTGTCAATTCTAGTGACCAATTGGCCGACATGTTCACCAAGTCTCTCAAAGGTTTTCAAGTTGACTACATTCATAACAAGCTGAGATCATATGACTTATATGCTCCATCTTGAGAGGGAGTGTTAGAATAACGAGATTATCATGTGTCTCAGTGTACTGACTAGGTTATTAGTCAGCCAATCATTTGTAATTAATTGTTAGGTCCTCCTTGTACTATATATATGTATCTCTTGTATGTTTTTTTTTGGAACATATCTCTTGTATAGTTTTTTTTTTTGACAAAATATCGTGTATAGTTTTACTGACTCAATAAAGTAGAAAGTACTCTTTACATTTATTTAGTTTTATTTTAAGCTAAAAAAACGGAGTCAAACACACTCTTAACTTTTAAGCCATAAAAAACTTGGCCAAAACACGAACTAATCACAAAGAAAGTATGATATTTTTTTCACAAAGTTTCTTATCTTTAATTCTTTTCTAAAGAAAACAAGAATACAATGGGCATGGCATACCTGTTGAAGAATAATATTACAGAATTCGGATTTGTCAAACATTATAATTTTAATTTGTGTACAGTAAACGCCTAATACATTGCCTTACACAACATAATATTACATCTCCCTGATCCCTTGTACTAGGGTACTAAGATTTACATTTGATGCCTCCAAAATGGGAGCACTGTAGGGAAGCATTATGGAAAATAATTGAAGATTCGAGTACAAGGTTTCAGATACAGAGGGATTATCGGGAGAAGCAGACAAAATTCCCATGACATACTATCACAGACAAACATCTCAAGCATTACAAGTGAGATTTACAGACTATACAAAAGAAGCATTGAATTGTAAACCTCAGGCACCTTTCCTGACTCAAGAAAGACTATCTGCCGGAAAATGTAGAGTGTATTCTCATTTCAGGCCCCAGGATGTGCTGAAAAATCATTGCTGTCAATAATAACAATCATACAAGTTATTACTAACTATGGTAAAGTTAAATAGTCAGCAAAGTAAAGAAATGTTTTAAAAACCTCAGTTCTCTGACAGCCGACAGGGCTAAGCAGTTAGTTTTGGCAATATTCTTTTATTTACTATTTGCAATGTGTTATCAAAATAGAAGTTCCATTGAGCAAGCCTAAGAGTTTGGATATTAGTAGATAGGAGTGTTAATACAATGAATCAGCAGATAATGATATAGGTTCCTCATACCATTTTTGTAAGAACTTGCAATGTCAGCCTTCCTGTGCATATGAAACCAATTTTATCTCACAAGCAAGCTCAACTTCCTCTGTTTTCGTCTTTGGCTATCAATTTTATGCCTCTCCACCAACCAAACTACTTCCGTCTTTGCCAGAGACACTATTGACTGCTTTGTCTTTGGTCTTCTTTATCTTGTCTTTGTTAGTGACGGGCTTATCCTGGGAAGGGCTGACTGATCTCCTGATAAATTTCTTTGATGGAAGTACAGAATTGTCTTCTGAGCTCCTTTTAGATGAGGTTGTACCTTTGGGAGTGTTAAACTTATCCTTAGTCTGTTCAGTCCTCTCATCAACTAAACCATCACTTGTCGGGCTGGTAGCTTCTTCCAATGAACCCTTACCAGTTGTATCTTCATTGAGTTTGCCAGTAGGCTGTTTAGCATTTGCATTTGAATCGTCTAGATCTGTTTCGGGAAGCAGTGCTCGGTGACTGAGACGCAGCTGTCCCTTCTCATTTATCTGCAGTGCATTCATAAAAACCATTAGAGAGAATGCCTACCATAAGATATGGTAAAATAAAATATTCAGAAATCATGATACAAGAATCATA
This sequence comes from Oxytropis ochrocephala, assembly GCA_020916435.1. Taxonomy (NCBI): domain Eukaryota; kingdom Viridiplantae; phylum Streptophyta; class Magnoliopsida; order Fabales; family Fabaceae; genus Oxytropis; species Oxytropis ochrocephala. The sequence continues at coordinate 88,596,992 of CM037091.1, forward strand.
TCCATCAGACCATCAGACACAATTAAACTTTACACAGTCCATAATATAGCATATGAAGCACAAAATATTCCAACTAACTAACGTGATCGGCTTGACTGAATGCAGTTTTACCAATTTCAGTGAGAATTTCAAATGATAAGGAAGAATCACAGAAAGATAGGAGAAAAATAAACTCCTTAGAATTTAGGTAATGACGTAACGCATTCCCAAAATCAGATCAACTCATCTTTTCATGTAGAACTTCCAACACTCCCCCTCACGCCAAGGGCTGGACATCTAGAGCATGACCTGATAACAGGTATCCCAACAATGGATCTCATTCTCCCCTGCAGAACTTCCAACACTTCTTTTAAAGGTATACATTAAGGCAAAGAACCATCTGTATCTTAAAACAAGGATGTTTGGTTCAGCTTCGTTCCCATCTCGAGAAAGGAAAAGGAAAGGTGAAAGCTAATTATCGTATGGCAGGATAAATATTTTCAGGGTAACAAAATGAAGTTATGACCCTTCATATAAAGCAAATAACACTGAATATAATCAGGTTGATAATTGCTCTAAACTCAGAACAGCGTCTATGTTTCTCACCTAGCTCCTCTCTTTTCTAGCTCCTCAAAGGAGAAGGAACGGAAGGGGCGTAAATATTCAGTAAATGTATTTCTAATTGTAAGTATTCAGTAAACTGGGAATTAGAACCACTGATAATTTTGAACATTATTTAAAGCTAACAAAATGTAAAATGACATACCTCTATAAGTTTTACATCAATACGATCTCCCACCTTGAAAACCTGGGATAATGTAAGTCAAATAGTATCAAACCATTTTTTGCAGATAAGGACCCTTTTTTGAGCAAAGGAATAAATAAAATGCTTACATCTTCTGCCTTAGGTAGCCAACCTGAACTCAGTTCACTAATATGACAAAGCCCCTACATAAAATGAGAAGAAATGATCAAAAAGTAGTCACAAAGTTTGAAATTTCCATCGTTCTAGAGAAGCATTGCCTTTTCTATCTGAAACAAAGTGAAATGAAAACATAAAAAGTGAAGACATACATTTTTCTGATAATCTGATTAACTATACAGATGACAATAACAAATAGATTCTAGTAAATATACACACAACAATGTAACTACATTTTCCTAATACTTGTGCTTTTGGCAACTCGGTGGGAGTATGTACCTCTCTTCCAGGTGCTATCTCTACAAAAACTCCATATGGAGTTATTGATTTGATTTCACAGTTCCTGAGGCATAGAAGAAAGAAGAGCTATATATTACATAATATTTAGATGAGTAGTTTTGCCATAAAAAATTAGAAAACCAATCAAAGAAAAACAAGGAGTTTTTTGTTTTTGGTAAGGAACAAATTCGTTAAGACAGAAGAAGAAAAGGGAAAATATATCAATCATGGCATAAAAGTGAAAAAATACCACAATAACGATCAATGCAAAAACACCCTTCTTTATAGTATGATAGGTACCAGAAAACATAGAACAACAAAATGAAACAACCACTTGTATTATCTCAGAATGAGTGAGAAACCATTACAAAGAAAGTATAAATCTGAATGAAACAGTACAATGACACAGAATGTGCCAAGTCCCAATCCCAAGCCAATCTCAAAAACCAGCCTCCTCTCTCCTACCTCACTCCTCCTATTTATTCCCCTCCTCAACACTTGTCGTGAGGTATAAAGCACACTCTCTCACTTTGCCAACTCAGCAAAGTTGGTTACAAATGATTCCCTCCACTATTAGCTACTTGGCTTGTATTCCAATTCTACCCCTTCTAGAATAAACCTTACCAATCCTATTAACTTGCCTTGATTTATCCAAGTCCAAGTACTCATCAATACTCCCTCCTTCAAAATTCACCTTGTCCTCAAGGTGAAGGTATGAGCTAATAGCAGACTTAACGGTCTTCCTCCGGATCCCAAAGCTTGTGGCGTGTTTCCACCAATGACATTCTTGAAGATTCTGTGTCCTTGAATCAAGTGTTCACCCATAAGCATGTTGTGCCACCCAAGCTTGAACAATTAGCTCTTCATTAGTAAACAATAATAAAGGTGGCTCCATTCTAAAGATTCATCCACGTTTTCTGGTCTTGGATCAAGTTCGGGGATGTGCTAATACTTTTAATAGGGAAGCTTAAGTGGGTCATGGCGGTTGCGACTTTATCCAAAGAAGGCTCCATGTACAAGAGCAAAAACATCCACAATAAGAGGCATCCTGGAAATTTTGGAGTGGAAGAAAAATACTGAAGAGTGGGTCTAGAGTTGGTGCTGTTAGGCCTCTATAAATTGTCTTGAGAAAATTAATTTTTGTGACCCAAGATGGCTTTGCAATGGGGTGATACCCATGGATAAAGCGGTGACATCATACTTATACCTTTGTGTCAGTAGAATCTTAAGAAACACACCAACCACAAGTGTAGAGTGATGATACTTTTTGTTTTCTATTTCTATTGCTTGCAACCACCTCTCCTCATCATTGAATGGGGCAGCTTGAATAACATGACTCTTGAGCATTTTAGAGCTAATAGAAACATCACCATAGTAACGAATGAAGCTTATAACTTGCTGGAAATTGAGATGATATAGAAGTGTTCTACTCTAAGGCATTCCTTCGCACTCTTGTTGGCATCTTTATGTATACTCTCATCTTTGCACACGGATCCCAATGATAAACAAGTGTAGACTTTTCAATGATGGGAATATTTGTTAAGCACCGCCACATTTCCTACCAACTCCCACTAGCCACTTGATTATTTTGCCAACTCCTTTGAATTGTAGCTCAAAACCATTGTAAAAAATCCTTCCACTCTCCACTTATTTTTCTTCACGCAGACAAGAGCCCATGTGTTTTATATTTGTGTAAAATGAAACTTTCATATTTTCCACTTCACTTTCTTCTTGAGACACCCTTCTCTCAATATTAAGGTGGGTAGAAATAATAATAATGAGATTTTGATGCAGTATATTGTTCACGGGAACTAATTCAAACATCTCCATCGTAAGCCCTTTTTCATCGAGCAATTTTGAGAGCACACCATTCTTCAATTGATTACTCATATAGCGGGTATACTCTAAAGCATAAATGGATGATCCAACTATTGTTTGTCTCGTGGGCTCATAAAGACTTCTTTAAAGCGGCTCGCTTGCGAAATTAAGTAGAGCCCATCGAACACCAACTTTTGGACATTCTCCGTCCATTATGAAAGAATTGGGCGGGCCCATTAGGTTAGAAAAATTACGGATCACCTTTTGTCTTACTTTCTCTTTCAATCCCATACCGGTCGTGAACCTCGACCTCGAGTGAGAGAAACAACAACTCATGAGAAGGGCGTAACCCATCTATGCCCGTTCCACCGATCGGCGGCAGCAGCGGCGACTCGCGACGGTTCTCCGGCGTCGGCTCTTCCGATGGTGATGGCAGCTCCGATGGCGCTCCTTTTCATCCCAATCGGACCCCACCATCTTCTCTTCTTCTCTGTGTAGCCTTCTTTGATCACCAAAGAGTGAAATACTTCTCCCAAATCGTAAGTTGGCGGATCTCCGTCGTGAATAAGCCTCCATCTGGCGGTTACGGTAGCTCCGGTGGTCGTGCATGAAGTTCGCCGACAACGGACTCCCGCATTCGGTCATGAGAGATTCCGCTTCGCGAGGTCCGATCGTATCTCGCCCGATTGCGCGGCTGGCGCGTTGCTTTGGTTGGTCGGTTGCCCGTGTGTTGTCGGTCAAGGTTGGTGCGATGTCGCGGTATTGCATACACGCTGCATGCGGTATCGGAGTAAGTAGCGGCGACGTTGGGGATGGTGATCTCAACATGGACCATTTGTCTTCACTAACTCTGCACTCTCCTTCGTGTTCCCCACCGCATTGGAACTAACACGGGCCCTGGTGGTGAAGCATAATCTACCTTCTCTTCATCGTCTTTTTCAGATTCACCTCTTCCAATTGTTTCTTGGTTTTGCAACCACATTGGAGTTCTTGAATTTCAAATCTAACAAGATCTGGTCAATTTTCTTCAAAACTTCATCTCTCCACCCTCTCCTTCGAGTTCAACATCTCGTGCCTTCTTGCTTCCTCCTATTCGGTGTTGCTCTATCTCTTTTGAGCCTTACTCCCTCTTACGCAAAGCGTGCTCGATTCTTCTGCTTTGAAGACTCCATGGCAACATCTCTCGACCTTCATTTGAGCACTCGGGATCAAGTGCTCGATACCACTTGATAGGTACCGAAAACATAGAACAACAAAATGAAACAACCACTTGTATTATCTCGGAATGAGTGAGAAACCATTACAAAGAAAGTATAAATCAATGATGAAAAGATACAATGACACGGAATGTGCAAGTCCCAATCAAGCCAATCTCAAAAACCAGCCTCCTCTCTCCTACCTCACTCCTCCTATTTATTCCCTCCTCAACACTTATGCGTGAGGTATAAAGCACACTCTCTCACCGCTAACTCAAAGCAAAGTTGGTTACAAATGATTCCTCCACTATTAGCTACTTGGCTTGTATTCCAATTCTACCCCTTCTAGAATAAACCTTACCAATCCTATTAACTTGCCTTGATTTATCCAAGTCCAAGTACTCATCATAGTATCTTAATGAGAAATATATCATTATGTTAGGTCGGGGTAAACATAAGTGAGATCAGCAATGCTGAGCCAAAGCATCTAACTATATCACTTGAAAGAAGAAAAAGGACCAATAAAGAAAGAAGTTATTGATTGTATTCCATGCTTTCCGTTTCTTTCTCTTTTGCTTTCAGTATTTCCTTTTGTTTTTTGATAAGATGTAGTTTCCTTAGAAAGAGTAGATTCAAAGCCACAATCTCTCTAAAAACACAAGTTCATTCACTTGTACCATCTCTAAAAAAACAAGTTCATTCACTTGTACCATTGAAAGTCTTCATCGTGTCAGTTCAAGCAATAGACCAATATAAGCAGAAGAACAAAGGGATACCTATATATATCACCAAGAGTTGGAACCATTGTCAAATTACTAATGATAGCCTTAGACTTCTCTAAACTAGACAAATCTCTCGCAAATATTTTCACCTGCAAAAGCCACATAAGAGTTAATCATTGCATATGAATAGATGGACACTAATGATCACATAAAAGCATGTGTATAAGCCGATTGTTCTCATACAGTGCCATTCTCTTCTGTATCAATAGCTTCTATTCCAGATTCCTCAATAATGCTCTTCACTTTTTTCCCACCGGAACCAATTATGAGATTGACTTTGTCAGGTCTGACCTATAAAAATTTATGATGGTAAAAAGAGACATTACATGATGCGGATCATAATATTAGGATGAGGACATGAAATGGGTGACTGAGAGTGAGTGATAACATATGTGGGTAAAAACGAAAGTAACATAAAAACTAAAAAAAAAATGGTAAGTAACAAACAGACCTTCATAATGTGAATCAGAGGAGCATACTTGGATAACATTTTTGCTGGAGGGGGCGAGCAATTCATCATTTCTCCTAAATTTGGTAAGGAAAGGGACAAGAAAAGACAAACATATTTAGGATTTCAAGAACAACCGATGAAAACTAATCTAAAACCTCAAAAATATGGTAACGAATTTCAACTTTTACAGAATTCACTATGAATATTGCTCCCAAAATTACATGTACATCATGATTATGACTTTGTTAGGTGTCAAAGACACTGCTCAGTTTTGGATTTATATGAATGGGATCCCTGCAAGGAAACTGTTACTATCTTTTATGTTTTGATCTATGATGGTGACATTATCACTGCTGGTAGTCCAAGAAACAAAATTTGGTGCCCAAGTTGAGTGCTGAAGCTGAGTACAATAATTTGGTTCTCATTGCTAGTGAAATCCTTATAATTCAGCAACTGTTATGAACTTCGGGTTTCTTTCTCCCCTCCCATTATTCACTGTTACAACCAAAGTACACTTTCATTATGTCATAATCCAGTTTTACACTCTTGCACCAAGCACATGGGGCTTGACATCTTAAATCAGAAAAAGGTTCTGAACAGATCTCTCATTGTCTCCCACATTCTTGCTCAATATCAAGTGGCAAATGTGTTCCCCAAGCATTTGCCAAAGCATCATTTCCGCATACTTTAAACTAAACATAGGGTGATCAGTGCTACTTAGTCTCACATACGGACTAAGACATTCTAGAATATCCGGAAATCTGTTATTCTAACTAACGGGCCTCAGTCAACGAGCTTGGGTGTATCTATAAATATCACTGTATCAGTGGGACTATCAGATCAAACAGAAAAATAATTAGTCTCACACATTTTTCTCTCAATTTCTTTTGACTATCCCTCTACCTCTAGGTTCTGGTCTTTCTTTGGTTTCCTAGTAGAGTATCGAAATTAATTTTGGCTTCTGTCAAACATTGAAAATATAGGTGGTTGGTTACTAACAAGCAAAATTAATTTTGTCTCCAATCCCCAGTTTCACAAGAAGTCATAAATTTACGTTATCTTTAACTGATAACTTGCTTGCAGAGTAAACATGTCAAACATAAATCACCTCACTACAAGCTCAATTGTAACCAGATAAATTTTGCATAATCAATTCCATTCAAATTCACTTTTTTTAAACGCTCACCCAAATACACCTCTAATATGTTTCAACTATTAACTTACGAAGTATATGCTTTCTTCCATCTCTTGCTTGTAGGAGTGCTTCTCTCATAATGGGCAAAGTAATTCCACCTACCTGTATCACCAATATATTAATAGCCTCGGACAACAATATTATATAAACTAAATATTACTTATTAAAAAGGAGAAAATAACTAGAAGCTAATTAATAAATAGTAAATACCCTAATTTCAAAGAATCTGAGCAATTCTTCAATATTCAAAAAACTAAGGAAAGGGGAAGTAAGCATGTCTCAAGATATTACTATGAGCATTACATTGTCGGTTTATATATGTTTTCAGCCCCCCCAAAATATGGTATATTTTGCTTTTTGCCCCGCAAAATGTTTTTCCGTCTCATTTCATCTCTCATTTCTGAAAATGTCAGTTTTGGTTCTTTTAGCTACCTCCGCCAATGAGAGAGTCATTTAAAAACTACTGAATTTTGGCTATAGATTACTCATTCTTGTATGATTGCAAGCAAGGATTTCTAGCACCACGATTTGGTACCTTTCATATAAGCTCTTAAGCTGAGGAAGTTATAGAGAATATAGTTGACGCGTTTTTGGAAATGAGGAACCAAAATAGGATGAAAATTTTGGGGGGACCAAAAAAAAATTATCATATATTGGGGGGACAAAACACATTTAAGCCTAAACTGCTTATACTATTTCACCTTAATGTCCATCTGAAATGCAGTTATGCCATCTTCATTCCCAGCAACCTGCATTATATCAGTGTCAAAACACCTCTTTTAGCATTATCGTTATCTGTATCATGTAAAGCAAATCTTGTTTGAATTGAAAAAATAGTGAGAAAGTGACAGAAAACAAAACATGTGAAACAAAGATGACAGATAGAGAGTCAGCTAAGCTTTCAGTTTGAGAACCTTTAACTGAATTAGACCAACTATTTTATGTACTTAGGAGCAGGGCAATTAGACTAACAGCTAAATATAACTGAACTAAGTATAATAGTATTGTAACATTTCCCCCACAAACTCAGGATGGATGCAGCAATGCGAGTTGACGAAGCACTCTAAGTTTGTCATGCAATTTACAGAACCTAGCAACAACCATAGTTTCACACAGTTGACCATACCCAGAGCAAAGGTTCCCTGCCTTGAAACGGGTCAAAACCCAAAAAAATTATGGCCAGCTGTCCTTTGTCCTTTCATGTGCCCTCACATGCAAGTTGCAAAAGAGCGTTTTCATCAGTCCCAACTTGTCAGTCTTCCTCCTCTGCCCCTATTCAATGGTTAACACCCTTTTATACCACTTCTTTCCTTGGTTGCTAAGAAAACCTGGCCTTGCTCGTTCATAACAGCCTTCAGTCTCTCAGAATTGCTTTTAACAAGCCTGTATCTTCGCATCCAGACTTCCATACAGCTACCACAGATGGTATTGCTTTATCTAATAATCCAACCTTCACCATTGAATACAATCCTGATGTTCCAGACTTCCATACAGCTACCACAGACGGTACTGCTTTATCTAATAATCCAACCTTCACCATTGAATACAATCCTGATGTTCCAACCCCTTTAAATGAAGCCCTCAACAAGGACGAGTTAGGACACCAGCAAACTCTCGCTGACCCTCCCTAAGTTTTCCTTTTGGTTATTAATCTCTAGTTTTGACTCGTAAAAACTTTTTTGCTCACTTCATTAAAGGCTGGGCATAACTGAATGGAGTATTACTCAAACAAATATATACAGAATAGAAATCAAAATGAGGAAGAAATCCAACTGATTTCTTAGTATCAGTTACGCATCCAAATACATATATGAACAAACAGGTATCACATGTTCAATTATGTAAATAAAAACCTTAAAATCCATATCTCCAGATGCATCTTCAGATCCAGTTATGTCAGACAGAATAAGCGGAGTTCCATCTCCACCAAATTCCTTGGTGTCCAGAACCATACCCATTGCAATTCCAGCAATGGAGCTCTTAATAGGAACCCCAGCGTCTTGCAATGCTAAGCAACCTCCACAAACAGAAGCCATGCTACAATAAAAAAGATGATGTTAAAGATGGGAACTTCAAAGGATCTGTATTTAACAAATTGAAAGCAAGGTTACTACAGAAAAGAGAACTGCAATAGCATTAAGTGCAAAACTATAACTAACAAGTCAAAAGTGGGAGAATATGACATCCTTCTAAAACAGGAAAAATATTGCATCAACAACAACAATTAAAGCCATGACTTTTATGCAATTTACATAAATGCTATTCGCTCCGTTCCTAATCTTTGGTACTTTTGGCCTTTTATTTTTGTTCCAAAACAATAGTACTTTTAAAAACCCAATGTATAATTCTCTATATTTTTCCAAATATACCCTTTCTATTTATTGAGTCTTTTAGAGTTCCAAAGTATGCATTAATTGTCCCAAGACTCTTTTATTTTGATTTCAATTATTCCAAGACTACTACAAAAGGAGTATTATCTACCACAAATTAATGATACCTTAGTTTGTGTGTAGAAAGGCAAAAGTACCAAAAATTAGGAAAGGAGGGAGTAATCAATAGCAAAATGTGCACAGCTCCACAAAGTCATGTGCTCCTTGCTCATCATAAAACAATGTTTATGGAACAAGTGCAAGAAAATATGGTTAAAATCAAAACCGGAGGAATACAACAAAACAATCTATCTAACTCATTTTAGCCCAGTCCAAGGATGTTCATTTCTCAAGGGATATTGTTAGGTTACCAACCTAACGATCGCTAGCTAATAAGGAATCTGGCGCAATAAAGAATCGGAATAGGAACATGAAAGGAGAATGTTATTGATGTGAAAAGGTTACAATTGGGAGATTAGGCTCCCCTCCTCCGACTTCACCCGGTATCTACTAATTTTAGGTATGATCCAAGATACTCAAACTGGGGGGTGGAAGTCTTACTTATAGGCTGCCAATACATGGGGGTATAGAAGGGAATGGGTTAACCAATTAATAACTACCCAACCAATTATAACCAACTCCCCCAACAACTTCCCTAACCGCCTAAAACTAACTCACTTGGAACCCCCAACTTACACAAGGTATCAGTTTCGGTGTGTCATCAAGAACTTCATCGTCCTCTTCTATTTCTTGACGCAACCTTCCGTCCTTATCATAAGGCGACATATCTCTAAACTCTAGCTTAAAATACCAAAGAAATGCCCTAGTGAAAGAATTCCAATCCACCGTCGGGTGACGGGGATCCACCAAAGATACCATGTGCGGCCAAGACCCCGCATAGCCTTAAGAGACTCTGTTAGCTTATCTTCCTCACAGGTTCCTATTGTTTTGAAATATGTTTCCATGCAGAGAACTCACCTCCAACCATCATCTTTTTCTTGGAGCTTCGCTCGCTCCATCACTTCCGGCATCGCTGGTCTTTCCTCAAACATCAGGCAGGTCAGACCAATTGTTAGGTTACCAACCTAATAATCGCTAGCTAATTAGGAATTTGACGCAATAAAGAATCAGAATAGGAACGTGAAAGGATAATGTTATTGATCTGAAAAGCTTACAGTAGGGAGATTAGGCTCCCCTCCTCCGGCCTCACCTAGTATCTGGCCTCACCTGGTATCTACTAATGGGGGGTGGAAGCCTTATTTATAGGCTGCCAATACATGGGGGGATAGAAGGGAATGTGTTAACCAATTAATAACTACACAGGAAGATGAAACAGGCGTGAGAGAGATAGTTGGACAGTTCACGCGGAATAGTGGGACTTGAAAGATGAAACAAATTTCAAGAGATGCATCAATAGTGGTCGCGATTCGCAGCGAAAATGCCGTGATTAGCGGCTCCGAATGATACTTCTTTAATCCTGCTACACACTAGGTTCCGCATTGCCCTTGGTTGATTCCGCTCCGCGATTCCAAGAAATGCCACTATAGTGACACGATTTGGTACTGTGCTCTGAACTTTTGTGGCTACAACAATTGCTTCAGAAGCTTCAGCTAGGAGACGTCAAGAGCAAGAAACTCATTTGTGATAACCAACATATCGTAAGTATTGCCTCCAATCCCGTTTTTCATGAAATAACTAAACATAAAAATAAAAAATATCATTGTTATTATCAACACAAACGACCAATTAGAAGATATATTCTAAATCTCAAAGCGAAACTCGAGTTGAATTTATTTGTAACAAGTTTGGTGCATATGACAAATATGTTCCGGCTTGAGGGGAACTACTAGAAAAAATGCATTATCAACATGTGCATTAGTATATGAACTTGAGCATTGGAAACTGTGTGATTACTGTATCATTAGCATGTTCATGTCAATTATTGTACATAAAGAGAACAGCCGTATGATAAAACACACTATTCCTAAAATTCTATTACGAACACCAAAACATTTTTGTAGCGTAACACGAGATTCCATTCAATATTCTTTTTCTTAACACACACAGACACTCACCTTGAAGAGCCATTACTTTCTGTGATAGTACTCTCAATGCGTATAGTGTAAGGGAAATCATTATCTGAAGGCAAAATTTGTTCAAGGGATCTCTCGGCGAGCATTCCATGACCAATTTCTCTTCTACTCGGTGCACCAATCCGGCCAACTTCCCCAACACATGAAGGAGGAAAGGAATACTGCATTTTTGTTGAGTTAGTAACAACATTTTGTATTGTGAAAATCTTATGAGAAAAATTATGATGAATTTTAAGATCCCAAAATTTTTACTTGCACAAAAGTATGAAAATAAAATGGCATACGTATAAAGAAAGTTGTGTATTAAACCAATCACCATTATAAAATTTTCTATAAGAGCATAAATACAGGTCAAGGAAGATCTTCAATGCGTGCTTAGTTTTCAGGAATAATCAAGTCATGGAAGATCTTAGGTATAAAAGGTTTAGTTTTCAAACGGTATAATAAGTTGGTTTCATGCATTTATAAGAAACAACTATGCCAAAGCATGTTAAAAAAGAAGAAAACAATTTCTCAATTTAATAATTTTCCTTAATCATTGAAAATAACTCCTCCAAAAGATGAGGCATAGTTGATATTAAATTACATTAAGGTTGGTACGTGAATTTCTAATTCAAAATTTTCAGATTTTCTATATGATTATTATGCCAGAAAATTTATTATTTGTTAAACAAAATATGGTTTTAATTGGACCAGGATTGGGTGCAGTCATGACTGTGGTGCAGTCACCTAATCCCACCACCCTTGAATTTCCTTTAAATCCAATCTTAACCTCTGATTATTTCTATTTAAAAAAGTAAATGAAAATTAAAGGAGGAGAGATAAGGACACTGATGAATGCACCGGATCCAAATCCGTTTTAATTGATGACAACTGCTAAGGCATTTGGTTCTGTTGGGGTTATTAGCTTAATTATTTTTTTATTTTGTTTTATGCATAGTTTTACAAAATGATTTCTATGGCCACTCAGCCAAATGGGACATCGTTGGATTCTTCATCTGGCTTTCCCCTAGCCCCAGTTATTATGATGGTCATTGAGCATTTGATGCTTCCAGTGTCATATTATCAACACAGAACTGATCAGACATGCTCAATGGCAGTACAAGTTTTTATTTTTTTGTCTTGGTTCTTGGCATCTAAAGCTCTAAGTTTGATGCACGGATACGTTATTTTTTCTGCCGTGTCCGTATCTGATACGCACCGGACATACGCTCGGATTCGCCTTGGATACGTATCACAACAGTGTCCAAAGTGATTTTTTTGAACAAAACTAATAACAGTCTTGATACGCCATGAGTTCATCTTGGATACGCCGTGGGTGAACTCTCAATACGTTGGATTGTGACTATTCCTCTTTCTCCTTCTTCGAGAGGCTGTATTTTAAGTGTGAGTGAGTCTTTGTTTTGAGTGTCTCTGTTTTATTGCAAATGCGCAGCAGGATAACAGAGCATCAAAGTGTGGTGGAGGTGGACTCAAAGTCCACGTGGGTTAAGATTAGATAGTCTCGTGGCATGTTTTTACTTACCCACACCCACTATTTTGTCTTGTACTATTTCCCATCATCATTATTTATCAACTCACTATATAACGGATGGTAATTCTTTAGTTACTAAAACATGTTTTTTCTTTTCTTTTGTGAATATTAATGAAATAATTTTGTATTTCTAATTTATTTAATTGTTTTTTATTTTCCATAAAAATTAGCTATTTTATTTTATTTTATTTTATTGTCTATTTTATATTTTATTATTCTTAAACGTAACGTATCCTATATTTTTCAAAGAACAACGTATACGTATCGTATCCGATACTCGTATCGTGCCCGTGCATCATTTAACCATGAGCTGAGCTTGAGAAATGACGGGTTCACAAGCCTGCCAGTCCGATTGGGTTTTTCAACTATTGCTCAGTATAGATGACAAGCACACAAATATAAGATAAAAAAAAGTCAAAGTTCTAATAAAGACCTGCAGATAGAACTTCTTGTAATCGTCAACACCTATCAAATTGTCAATTCTTTGTGCCATCTGCTTATTCCCAAGTGTAACAACAGCGAGAGACTGCCAAACCAACGAAGAAAATTGACTGCTCAAGTTAAGATGCAGATATGAATATCACTAGCAAAGTACCAAAAGGAAAACACAATTAAACAGAACACTAGAAAACTACTAAAGAATTTTAGTAATCATGAGATATTCATAGTGCACCAGGTTGCAAAAAGGAACAGTAGATATGAAATGGAACCGATCCTTCCTTGGACCCCACTAGGCAGGAGCTGTGTGGTACAAAGCTTCGCCTTTTGTGTTAGGTGAAGTTACAATGAAGCGACATGTTTCTACTAAGAAACTTCTGACAACAAACAAAGCTACAAATAAGGTGTCGCCGAATCTTGACGAGAAATTGGGACAAGTAACAGTCTTCCTAAGCTGTCTCTTTTTGTTCAGACAGCAAATAGAGCAACACTTTGAACGTGTACTAATACCGTAAATGAGGATCATGTTGTGCACTTTGTAAAATCATAAATGATGTTCAGCAGATAATAATTAAATTGTCAATAAGGCTGTGAAAATTAAAGAATTCCGCCCTTCTAAGGTTTGGCATAAGAAGAGTAATGCAACATGCAACTCTAGTTGCTAATTCCAAAATTATATCCCAGTTGAGAGGAATACGCGGATTTTTAAATGTGGGACGTAGGGTGTTACTTAATGATCTGAAAGTCCGTGTTTTATTAACTTTTGTTGAAAATTTGAGTTTTAGATGAAAGGAGAAGAGAAATAACAAGAATTTTGAATATGATAATGTTGTAATATTGATGATGAATTGATACAATCTCAATACAGAAAACTAAACACTAATCCTTATTTACATACAACACTCATAATCCTAATTAAATGAGAAAACTACAAAACAAATCACAAAAATAACCAGATAATGCAACAACTAACCCTAGGAGATAATCTAAAATACTCTAAGATCATAAACTAATCTTGCGAGATAAACTGCAATAATATAAAGATATTGCAAGATACTTTCTTATATTCTAACAATTTTCTTCCACTTTTGTATTTGTAAACAATCTTTCAATGTCTTTTTTGTGACTACGTGAGGATATAAAGACATTTGCCAATTACCACGTATAAAAAAGCATAAATTTGGAGTTAAAGAGAAAGTCACCACAAACCTGTGTCTCGCCTCTTGTAAAAAGAGCACTTCCATGTGCTCTAGGTAATAGGCCACATCTTGAGTTTATTGGACGTATTCCATTTGGTGTTCGCCCATCACTCCTTTTCCCACCCTATTACATGCACGGGAAGAAATTGATAAACATAGATCCTTTGTGTTCGGTAAGCATGGACCCAGGTAAATTTACCCAAAGAGAAATTTTAAACAAAACAGTCGTGTTCTTATAAAATAAAATAAAAAAAATAAAAACAGTCGTGTCCTTTGTCAAGGACAACTCTAGGGAACATAAACTATAGTCAATTGCTTAAAATATTTATCCTCCTCCCTCTCTATTAAAGGAAGAGCTCAAGCCAACTCTAACTGAGGCAGTTATAGATTATAGTATGACTAGTGTCACTTAACTTAGTCATTAGAATTTAGAGGTTTAGCAGAGTTAGCAAAACTGAAGTCATTTAGGATGTTGTAACTGACTTCAGTCCAGGTCAGCATTTTCTGTTGTTAGATAAACAGAGCAGTGTTTTTTATCGTGTAATCAAGATTTCACAAATTCAGAAATGAAATTCTAGAGTCCCTATAGTCCCTCCCAAATTCCACAATGAGTAGAAATAAGGCCTAAAAAGAGCTTATAAAGTTTAGATGCCGCTAACAAGCTGGTTTGTTGGGTTTGAGCTAGATCCAAAAACTAATACCGTATCAAAGTTTCTCCTAAATTCGTTGTTGGCCACCCACCATATTATCCATGGCACCAAGGCTAGTAGCCATGGGCGTGCAGGGTTGTATTGAGAAAAACTCAAGTCCCAAATAAGACCTAAAAATATCTTAAAAAGATTGGACACTCCACACCTTACAGGCCGACTTTATGTAGTTGAAGTTGGTTAGAGTTTATTATGTTAAAAATCTCAACTGTAACAGAATTATAGACACAGCTTCTCCGTATATAAATATCATATTGTACACATATTTCAGAATGATAATTATTGAAGTCCCACACCGACTAGAGATATGGCCTGAGTAATCTATTATAAGGCTCAAGGAGTCCTCACCTTATAAGCCAATTTTGTGGGGATGAGTGAACGCTCTTTTGAGGTTGGTGAATGGGTATTCTTAAAATTGAGACCTCATGTCCAACAATCTGTGGCGGCCAGAATCTGTCCTAAGCTGTCTCCAAGGTATTTTGGCCCGTTTAAAGTGTTAGAGTGTGTTGGTGTTGTTGCTTACAGGTTGGAGTTGCCTCCTACATCTCAGATACGTCCTGTTTTCCATGTCTCTTTGCTCAAGAAGGCTGTGGGTGATGCTGCTGTCCACCCAGTTCTCCCTGCCAGTTTGGAGGTCGCTGAAGAGTCTGAGTGGGAACCAGAGGCTGCATTAGCTCACCGGATGGTGGACCGACGTGGTGTGACTGTTCCTCAAGTTCTTATCCAATGGCGTCACAAACCAATTGAGGAAGCTACCTGGGAAGACAAGGACTTCGTTGCTGCGCAATTTCCTACCTTCAGCCTTGAAGACAAGGCGGGTTCTCATTGGGGGGCAATGATAGCGCACATAACAAGAGCCAAAAGGGTAAACCCATCATTTGGAGGGTTTATTAAAGGAGAAATAAGAAGAATAAATAATATAATATTTAAGTAGTTATTGGTAGTTATTGGTGTGTTAGTTTATATTTGAATTGTTAGTTATTTGGTTTGGGTGTGTATTTGATTATATATATGTTGTTTGTCTTTTAGATAGTTAGGTTGGGTAGTTATTGGAAGTTTATGGTCAGAAGTAGTTACTCCTGAGAAGAGCATTGCTCTTAGACCCTTTGGTTGTAATTCCCTACTCTATTATCTATACTATTAGCAAGTTTCCCTCTCAAATTCCCTTCTTCATAATTCTGTCTCTCTACTGTTGTTGTTACAAATTCTGGTTTGTATCACAGAGCCTATCCTAAATCTCTTATTAGGCCAAGATCTCTATTATTCCACCCAATTGTGCACACTTCAGATGTTCAATCCTGAGTGTGAGGGGTGTGTTGAGATCCTTGTTACTCCACTCGTATTAGTCCATGCTATAGATGTCCAGCCCTAAGCGTGAGGGGGGTGTTGAAGTCCCACCTAGAGATATGGCCTAAGCAATCTCTAACAAGGCTTATGCAATCCTCACCTTACAAACCGGTTTTGTGGGGATGTGTTGGGTCTTAAACACAAATTTAAGAATAATAATCAGTTTCTATTCAGTTTACAAATTCTCTCAGGCTCTCTCACTTTCTATCAATTTCTCATCACTCATCACTTTCTAATAGTTTACCTCAATTACCAGATCATTCTCTTTCAGCCCATAAAAAATTTCGACTTTTTAGCGGAAGGGGTTTTAAATCATGAAGAAAACAGAATTCACAAACAAAATTTGACAGTCACACTGAGACAAAATAAATCGCACTTGTATGATTACGTTAGAATAGTAGTCTTAATTTCATACCTCTACTATACGTTTCCTCAAAAACTTTGACGTAACTTCTTTAAATACCAACTTCACGTCTACCTCAGAAAACTGTAAGATGAAAAAACAATATATAAGTAAAGATCAAATAAAATTAATTCAGGACAATAGGCGCTCAAAATGGCAGGGCATCATCAGTACATCAATCAAGTAATTCCAGGAACAGAGGAAGAAACTACATTAACACAAATAAATAAATAAAAAACGTTAACTAAAAAACATGGAAATAAATTAGAAAGAACATACTTTCCATTGCCAGCAAAAATTCACCCAGGGTGTGCACAAAACTGGAAAAGAAAAACTAACCTCTTTCGCCTTCATTATTGGGGGGATACAGGAGGGGTAAAAATTGTCAACAGATTTTAATGTCTTTAATTGCAAAGGCAAATGTTATAAGATTTTACTTAATTGTACGTGATAAGATGTTGTTCTCGTTTCCTAAAGCATATATTGGCTATAGTAAGATCGGAAGAAGGAAAATCTAGGATAGATGTTCCCTTAGCATTTAACTCCATTCGGTCATATCCCCATGCAAACCCTTGCAACCTCTAGATGCACTTCCTAAATGACCATTTAGATCCTAGGAAAATATTTCTCCTAGTAGTATTTCCTATATTAAACCTTCTAAATCCTCCAAACATTTTACCTTAGGGTGTTCTTCTAACCCTACCCAAGGTACTAAAGACTAATCACATTAAAGGTGTCTTGCTCTACAACGGATTTTAGGGCTATGATCCTATCTCCTAGGTTCTTCACATCCACAAAATTTTCGAATACTTATCGACAATTATGCCTGCCACATTTCTCAATTTTACTCTGCCAGCGTACCGAAGTTAAAATTCGAGGTGTCTAATTCCTTTGCCTTTTATCCCGCTCACTTAGTTTCTTGTAGCACGTGAAACTGATCCTCCTCCTAATCATAGTATCTACTATTTCTAATAATTTACCTACATGTGTGCGTATGTTTCAAGCTCCAAAGCAAATCCTACTCTCGTGAACTAGCTTTACCCATATGTTTGCATGACTGAACTGAACGTATGATACTTGTTGGAATTAGTGTTGTTGGAAACATAATTAGGAGTGCTGGAAATAGGATATGATTAATGTTGCACACTCCAAGTATAATTAGAATTCATTGTATCCTAGAGTTGATGCATTTTCTAGATTCATTGTATCTTAAGAGTTAGTGCCAGTCTTAATTACTCTTCTTGAAAATTGTACTAATCATATATATAAATAGAAGCTTTGGCTGAGTGTGGTGAGAACTGAGAACTTAAGCACAACTCAAGAATTTCACCAAAATATTCGGTCTTTTCACAATACTAATCTACCATAAAACATATGAGCAGAAAGAGCACTGAACTCATGATACCAATATATGTATCACCATAAAATGATATAATCAAAAAGAAAAAATATAAATAGTACTTACTAGAGGCGTTGGTTTACGTGGAGTTGGCTTTATATGAACATCACCTTCATCAACTTCACCATCAACAATTACTTCCTCATCTTCATCCTCATCCTCAAGGATCTCTGCAATGGTTTCAGCATTACTCCTTGGTGTTGCATCATTTGTCACAAACCCATTTTCTGTAAGTATCCTAAGAACCTTTTCTTCTAATGATGAAAGGGCTTTCGTTCTTGGCATTTTGTTTTTAATTTGAAGAACTTTTACCAACTCATCACCAGCAATTTCCTGCATATTACCACTCATTTCAGTTTCTATCCTAAACACCATATTCAACAAAACTATTTAATGAGGTCTTCAATCATCTTGTTGAACATATAAGTTAAGCAAGTTAATGCATTGTTACGTTCCTAGGAATTTGAATAGAAACGGAATGGCAATTTTTTTGAATATAGGAAAGAAAATGAGAGAAGAGGCTCTCCTCCTGCTGGCATAACCCAGCTACCGGCCTCACCCATTCTCTACAACTAAAAAATATGTCAAAAGATATCTACTCCACTCCCCATACTTCTATTTATAGTAACATAGAAGATTAGCGTGATGGTTACAGTAATAAACTAATACTAACTAACACTAACAACTTACAATAACAAACTAACACTAACCAACTAACATATGATATAACTAACTAACAATAGCCAGTTATTCCCTTACAATCCACGACTAACTCTAGTGCAAGTGGCACAGATCCACAATGGGATCGAGAAGTCAGATAGTTGCAATATTGGTAGTATACCAGAAGGGAAGAGGGTGGACATGTTCAATGTGGCAGACAATTTGGTCACCATGCAAATGTGCCCAAAAAAGATGCAATGGTTACAATCTTAGCAGAAAATGAGCAGGTTGATGTCAACAGGGAGATTGTTCAAACTTAGGATTGTAATCTTAGCAGAAAATGAGCCTGTTCAAACTATTTTTATTATATACACAAAATCAATATTATTTCTATCTTATTTGGATCCCCCTTTCTCTCTTTCTCTTCTCTACCCATAAATTCAACAGGCTCATTCTAGTTTTTCCTAAAGGGAACCCCACAATTTGGCGGAAACAAAGTTATTTGGTCTCAGCATTCTTGCTATTGGCCTTTATATGATTGGCTGTCCACTGTTTGGTTGGTATGGAATACTATGTAATGGTTGTCATTAGGCCCTATTTTGAGCTGTTTAGAGTGCCCAGACAAATTAACAGATCAGGAACACTTGAAAAATATTTTATAATAAAAACAGTAAAAAGTGATATTGAGTAGCAAAGAGTATACTTCAACGTGCTTGTAAAGCTCAGGAGGAGGCAACTTGATGGCATCATTCATCTTTGGTTTACCACATTTCTTGACCAAGGCTTCCACCTCATTACAGATTGCTCGCACTGCATCCTGACAGTAGACAAAAGGCAAAAGATTAAGCATCAGTAGACCACTATATCGAGAAACCATCGAAGAAAACAAATAACATACAAAAATGAGAACATGGGGCTTAAAAAGAGCGCTTGGGTACTCCTCACCTTACAACTTGGTTTTGTAAGGTTAAGCCCAAAACTAAGATAGTATCAAAGCCTATCCAAAAAATTTGTTGGGTCAGCCACTATATCATCCACACACCAGACCCAATAGCCCATGGCGTGTGGAGGTGTATTAGGAAAAATCCAAGCCTCATGTTGACTAGAGATAAGACTTAAAAAGAGCTTATAAAGCTACGGTACTTCTCACTTTACATCTGGTTTTGTGGCCTTACTTTTGTGCCAATGAATAACCGTATCTTTTTCTAGTGAACATTTCTAATACCCAATGGCATAATAATCAATCATTAAAAAGGGAGTTAAAGGTCTTAAAAATCAATCTAGATGAATGCAGAAGATGGCGGGTTTAAAAAGTATATTCAAATAATTTAATATGGTACATTTGCAAAGCCAATAATATTTGAAAGAACATAAGTATTTGACTATAGGCGAGGAAAAGAAAATTCATTAAACGTAATAATGATTAGTAAGCTTGTTCACAAACTATTACAAAGCAACGACCTGCCCAACTTCTACAGCTTTAAGTAACTTCTCTTCCGAAAGAAAATTGCCATAGCCCTGCAATAAAATTTTATACCAGTTCATTCAGGGTGAAAGAACAACTATAAGAGTTCCAATAATCAAGACTGACAGATACTAGAATCTAGCAAGTTAATATTTTGCCAGCATTTTTTATACCAGCATCCAATGTTGACAATGACGGATGGTGGTTTACAGTGAATGGCCAAAATTCCACCATATAAACATGGGATTGTGACCTGTGGTGCCACTGTGGCGAATACCATTTCACAAACTGCCTATGGAGGCTGGCACAAAATCCACCACGCTGTTCCACCATGGGTGCTATCTAACAACACTGCCAACATCAATATTCCTGCAACTTGTCTTTTAACACGGCTGGAAGTATGTGGTGACAGTTCTTTGCATACAAAAATAGTGGAATTTTTTAGGGGGAAAATTTTAGAGTCGTGGCTGATGCTAATTCAATAAAAAAATGATAGCTGGGATAGCATGTACTTAATGTGGATGAGAAAATACAAACACATCAACAAGAAGGTTTCAGATAATGGATCTTTGTGATGTAAAACTCCATCTTAATATAAATCACAAAATTAAGGTCCTGTTCCAAATGTAAATATCTGGTTAAATATTGGTGATTAAAAACAGGTTCTTTTGGGTTATAACTGTTCAGCACTACCACAGCACTATACCAAGGCATATAAATGCATGATTTTCTTCTGAACGACAACTAGAAATGATTGCCAGCTTCTGTTCATATTCCTAAGATGTTCTTGTTCACAAGCAAGTGATTTTATTACCTCTATCATCAATATTGCACTATCCGTGCCAGCCAACATCAGGTCCAACTCCGAGTTTTCCATCTCCTCGGTTGTAGGATTTACTATATACTTATCACCAACAAGGCCAATCCGAACTCCAGCAACTGCTTTTGACATAGGCACTTCTGAAAGTGCACTGTGGAAATTAAACAGTTAATGGTTATTCACAGTGCCTACAGGCATGTGTAGATAGCATCACCAAAATACTTCAGACTTAACACCGAAGTGTGTGTGTTGTGTCTGTGTCAGGGATCACTGAGGACTGAGCATATATGTGCTTCAGTTACACATCTTTCATAATTGGGTTAAATATGTTTTTGTTTCCTATAAAATTTGGAAATTTTGTTTTTAGTCCCTATAAAAAATTTCACTCACTTTTAATCCCTACATTTTCCTCCGGCAATGCTTTTAGTCGCTCATTACTTTTAATAGCCCTTTTTTGACCTTTTATAACAACAAAATAACTTACAGTGCTATACCAGCTGCAGTGACAGCCAAGGAATCAGGGGTGTGCAATCCATCATAGCTTAAAACCTAAAAGAATAAATTCAAGGCCGACAATATTATGGAAACTTTCCACAAGGTCCAGATATTTAAAAGCAATAAAATAAAGAAAGAATAAAGCAAAATACATGATTCCCTGACATGATTTCTGTACATGGGCTATACATATATGTAGGTACAACCGTACAAGGCAAGCTAAATTGGAAGATAAGATCCTAACTGACCCTAATTTCTATTTATATAATGTACATAAAATCCCCAAAGATAAGCAAGCATAATAAATGCAAATCAGGAATCTTATCCCATTTTATCATAATTGCGTCATATCTCAACATTTAAGTCGTAAATTGACAAAGAAAATTATATATTACATATTCACTTACCAGGCAATTCAAAAGTATTATTACCATCTGCAACTTATGATTTTGTCAAAAAAAAAATCTGCAACTTATGATATTTGCTAACATCTACACTGAAGGCCAACAAGAAAAGGAAAAAGCAATTCATATTTATTCATTAATAATTTTTGTAAAAAAAGGATAGTCAAAAAATAATGACGAAATCTTATTTTCATAAATTTCAAAAAAAAAAAAATCTTGACCAATCTTTAGATATTTATTATATTGTTTTCCTGTCTCATAACTAATTACTGAGAAGCAAATAAGCTTATATTAAGACGATGCTGATACTTTTTCATATTACATAAAGTAATTTAAAGGGACTATCAAGAATCGAAGTCGATTTGAATAAATAAAACTTTCTTGGTCTAACATTTTGCTTGACAATTCATTTATTAACCAATTTAGTAGCTGTCGCTCTTTTCCATATGTATTGTCATAACGTTAATGGACATTGTTAACATCGCGATCACAAGATCAGTTCAACCAAATTCAATTAAATGAAACCATCAGTCCGTAGCGCAATGCAAAGTAGACTAAAAAACTAGACGGACAGACTGAAATAGACACGCTAACAATAAAATTTTGTGAAGGGAAACTGTAAGGATCATACCCACGATAATATTTGAGTTTCATGGTAGAATCCCTTAGGCATAGTAGGGCGCAGAGGCCTATCAATCAATCTACAAATAAGAACCTGCAAGCAACAGATGACATTCAAAAAATAGGGAAAAGAATTAAGAGACCATTTTCCAGATAATAAACATTTATTTAAGTAAGATTTGTTTCTTTCTCCTAAAAGAGACATTCAGATCCATAAAAAAAAATTAAAAAAAAATTAAAAAAAAAATTAAAAAAAATAAATAAAAAGAAGAGAACTTAACTTAACCCACTAGGAGAAAAAATCAATAAAATGCACGAGTAGATTATCTCAGGCTAAAATTGCTGGCATTCCCATTCCAACAAAATGCACGGCAGACCTTAGTTTCGATCAATGCTAAAATTTCTATCATAGATATGAAAAGACCTATAAGTAGGTGAGCATAAATCCATAGCCGTCCGAACCCAAAGGGCATGAAAACCTAAGAAAGCACACATCAGTTGCATCATGAACATGAAGAATGGATTGCATTCCCCATGCATCTTATTTTCGAAAGTGCTGAAAAGAGTGTTAATAAGCATGTTTAACTGAATTTCCTTTACTATTTAGTAAGTTTATGCAAAAAGGAGGATAAGGCATCCTCCTTAGCAAAAGAATAACACTAAGGGAACAAGCTGGCGTCAATGCAATAATGGTTTCCAGTCTCTCCGTATTTCACTACTGTGCAACTGGAAATTAGAATACAAGTGTACAATTGAATAGACTTTATCATAAGTAAGATTGAATATCTGAGTCAAGAGCGAGCAAATTGCCAATACAAGTCACATATTGTGAAACCTAAGAGGGTACTCCG
This sequence comes from Oxytropis ochrocephala, assembly GCA_020916435.1. Classification (NCBI taxonomy): domain Eukaryota; kingdom Viridiplantae; phylum Streptophyta; class Magnoliopsida; order Fabales; family Fabaceae; genus Oxytropis; species Oxytropis ochrocephala. Next base: position 88,620,419 of record CM037091.1, read on the forward strand.
GGATAAAAATTAATTGTCATTGAAAATAGATAAGTAAGGATAACTCCAAAGTCCAAAGTAGTACCTCGTGATCCTTTGCCTTTCCTTCTCTTTTAAAAAAACCTCCACTGAAAAAAAGGTAATTTAAGTATTTAAGACCAAAACATTTACTTTATGCAACAAGTAAAATTTATCAGGCAAAACATAAAAAAATGGAAACATGTGTAAGGCATACCTAGTGCGACCAGCTGCTGAAAAGCGTTCTTGATAAAACACAGAAAGGGGGAAAAAATCAGATGGTTCACTAGGAACATCATCCAAACAAACAGTGGTGTACACGATCTGCAGTAAAAAAAAAACTACATGAATTTCCACAGAACAAAGTCTGAGTGTTAACAGTTACTAGTTAGTTACATATCTGTTACATTTTCTTTTAATTGTAACTGATGGGTCACCAAGACCATACCCAAGCCCAAAATCAAGCAAGCCTGCTCCCACAGACCCTAGGTGAAGGAAGGCGGCAAATAGGATTCTGTTAGAAAGAGAAACGGAGCAAGGACCGGTTGGTAAATAGGCTGTGAATATTCATGGGGAACATGGTTGCTTTTAGTTAGGGTTTTGCTAAATTCGCCATCTCTTTTTGCTAAAGCCACCCCCTGCCCTGCTAACTCTAAATGAAGAAACCCCAAATTACCCTACCCCTCCCCCTTTACTTTCCCACCTAGAGGGGTTTTAAGATTATTTGGAAATTAGTTTCCTGATGAATCTGGAAATAGTTTCCAAACATACAAAAAGTGTCTCACTTTGCCATCCAAAAACTAATTCTCGGAAGCATAAAGTTGTGTTTCTGAAACTTGTTTCTCGATGTAGAAAAAGGACAAAAAAGAAAGGAAAAAAATTGCTGTTCAGAAACTGGACTTTTTTCGGAAATAAAAACAACAAACGTAAAGGGCACGGGGGATGGGGAGACAGTTGGGCAGGAGCGCATGGGAGGAAGGGGTGGCGGGGAGAGGAGGTCGAGTTGAGGGTGGGGAGCAGTTGGGAGAGGGGAGTCGCAGGGGGGGAGGCAGTGGGAAGGGGTCGCTTGGAAGTGGGGTGGAGTACTACACAGGTGGTCAAGACACGAGCATATTCAGAAAACTCCATCTTAACATTTTAATTCTCAAGTCAAGAGCAGCTATGCTTCCTTGTGTAACCACGACTAGTTAGCTAAGTGATCAGTGCTTCTATTAACAGCTATTGGTTAGTTAGATATCTGTTACAGAATTTGTTATTTGTAATAAAACACTTAGCGAATCATAGAAGCCATTACGACCTATAAAATATTGTAGTCCTCTGAGATCATTGTATGGCATTCTCTCATATTAAGATTTTAGAGAAATAGACATTGGTCTCCTGTTTCTGAGATCATATCCCTCACTTTCTCAAGAATCCCCAACACTTGCCAGAACCAAAAGGAGAAAATACCAAATTAGTGAGGTACATATGAAGAACAAAATATTTATGTATTTAATTTCCCAATCCCAGTTAAATACTCCACATGGTCCAATGCTAGTATCTGGGCCTTTCCGCTTAATAAACTGTCCCTCAATAACATACCATCATCAAGTAATTATCGTTTCATGCCAAAAGCAGCACATTATTATGTACTAAAACAAGCTCATGGTCTATTTGCATATATTATTTTATTTTACAAAAACAGGAAAGCTCGCGATATTTTGAAGCCACAAACAAATTTTTTGGAAGTTCTTTTTTCTATAAAAGAAGAAATGCTTTAAAAGCGTATGGTTAGGGCACATCTGTTTGTGCTTACGAAAAAACTGCTTTCTTAATTAAAAGATATGTTCAACAAATTCACATTAATTATTTGTTTATTGGTGGAAAAAAAACGAACCAAAAATATCAAATGAAAGCTGTTTTAGTGCTTTTCTCATAAAGTGAGAATAATAGCTTCTGAAAAAAGCTTAAAAGAATAAAAGAAGTATCATAGAATCACATTTAAGCTTAGACAAAAGCCCTCGTAGGATGTAATCAGTAAAATTCCTTTTTAATATGATTTTGATCCAATATTATAATTATAATATTCACAATCATGGATATGGATAATCTAATAAAAAATAATATGGAAACTTACAGTCTCTCCATCTGTAACTGTAACAGAACCACTTGCTTGCCTTCCAATATGACCAGTCTCAACCAAAATCTGTAGAATGCGACAAAACCGAATATTTAAATTGAAATGGTACTGAATGTGCCTCTTTTACTCTATAAAAGTACTTCTGCAACAATCACACCCCAGCTACAACAGTAATCTAAAATAAATTATTATAAAGGTTTGCCATATGGACCAAACAAATCTCTTGCCAAACCAACGGCGCAATTTTGGGAAGAAAAAGAAACAAACTTTACCATAGCAGTAGCAAGATAAAACTAAACTGTTCCACCTTTGCATTTATTTACTTAAGAATCCTTTAACAAAGATTGTTAGAATCCTACAATATGCAAGTCAAACCATGTGATTTGATTCAATATGACAAGCTATTGATTCGTCATGTGTTGAATAGCAAATTCTTTGAACAGTACATTACATGCATGACGCCAAGAACTGATATGATTCTGTATCATGTCATCGATATGAATTTCACATTTCTACAATTTTGTTTTTTTCCACTAAATCATACAAGGCTCATGGGTACAATGTACATCATACAAAATTAATGGAAAATAGAGGGAGATGTCGACTAGAGCTAGATACATGAGTCCACATCTCTAGGCCCGCCTGGCCATTTAACCTGTAATCTACGTGAGTTGGGACAAAGCATGGTGCACACCTGTGTAAATATGGTGCTACAACAAAGTATTTATCTCTTCTTACTGCATTAATGCATTTAATACATTTGATATGGTGCACTATTGTTGAATGTCTATATGTATTATTATTTGGGATTTTTTAACAAATACACGAGTGTGCCCACATATTGCATGTATGTGTTTGTGTTATATACATTTTTGAAAATAAAAACAACAGTAGGCATATTAGTGGGCCAACCCGTGTAAATCCACATACGTTTGTGTTGTAAATGCGGCCTATAAAATATAATATGTAGGTCCAGTTAAATTGTGGGTCAACCCAGTCCAACCCATTTTTATAGGTGGTCCATCTAGGACCTGGCAGACCTTACCCACACTTATATTCCCAACTATATGATATAAGCAAAGTGGATAAATGAAAGAATTGAGAGAACATAATGACAACTCATAGAAAGAACCTTTCTGGACACTTGATTGTTGAAAGTAGAATTCATATTCCTTTTTCAAAAATAACACGAGTCAAAAATTCATCGAAACCATGTGATAATATCGTCCTACTCACACCCATAATAACTTTTTTAAAATGGTGAACTTTATCAACAAAACTATTGGATTGAAAGTTCTTGTGAGGTGGATCAATATTACAACATTTCATGTAATTCAAACACTAATTGATAATTCACCACTTCTGTTTAATTGAATATGAAATATTCTATTTAATTTATAAGTAAATATCTCCCATAAAATTGAATGCTACAAATTCCTAAATTATCTAAAACTTCGTATGCATTATCATCAAGATATTGGGATGTTTTTGTCAAAAAAAATAAAATATATATTGGGATGTTATAACATAATTGAATGATTAGATTGACTTGTTTTGTGTGTGTGTCTATATATATATATATATATATATATATATATATACAAAATCACATACATGATACATTATATGCATCAATGCATGCGTGTGGGGAGAGCAGGGATTGCTAACCACCTCTCCCCGACTTCTAATTTGAAAAATTAGATATTTAAATGGTTTAACTGGCACTTGAAAAAACAAATGCCCCTGTACTCTTTCTTATTCTCAAATCAAACAACCTCCCTCCTACAAAGGACTGCCCAAGCCAATGATATTTCAAACAACTTAATATTACGTAACTTATTTCTACCAGATCATCTCTAGAAAATCCCCATAACAAGCTTCAACATTTGATAACAAAACTTATTTAACTTACAGAAATGACACGAAAATCAAATTAATCAAACAAAAAGAGAAAAAGAATTCAATAACGCATTTGAATTGAATCCACAACTCAATCTCCAAACAAGCCACAAACACTTGTATACAAAGCATAAACAAAATGCACCAATTTAAAATCAGCAATAAATGAAATAAAACTTACATGTCTATCACCAACGGGAATCTTCACGGAATACGGTTGCTGAGCAATGTGCGGGCCAGCAACATCGAGAATGGACTCTGAATCAAGGGAAGCTCTAACACCGAACCTTTGAAGGTTCCTCTTCCCGGATAACAGAGAACGGAACTTGAATTTCCCGAAAGGAGTGAAGCGAGAGCAAGGGGGGAAGAGAATTGGCTTGGAGAGAAGGAAATTAGAGGGTTGGGAATGCCGGTGCAGTGTTGCAGGGCCATGGAAGGTGCTGCTAGCGTATGCTAGCATCTTATTCTTCTCTGTTAGGGTTTTGGAGCAAGCTTCTGCTTCTGCTTCTGCTGCTATGAGTGAGTGGTGAGTGTGAGAATGAAGAAGAAGAAGAAGAAGAAGAAGAAGAAGAGGAATGTGCTGCAACCGTTATCCGCTTCTGCTCTTTGGTTCAGACGAGCGCTGAGGTTATGGGCTTCAGGATTGGGTTTCAGAGTAGGCCATTGCTTTTCCCACACCCCCTCCTACTCTTTCACACCCCTTAACAAATTTTATTCCAAAAATAACCTCGCGTGAAACGCTGAGTTCACGTGTTTAAAGATCGTTTCAACGACTTGCGTTGAACACGCGTTCGAAACTCGCTCAACGTGAAAGCGGTGAAACAAGAGGTGTGAAGTCAATATTTAACACACTCGACGATGTCGTCGAACGAGTTGAAACAGCGCCATGCGAGCAGTTCGCATGACCTCACCAACAGGTGAAAAACGCCTAAACAGAGTGTGAAGTCAAGATTTAACACACACGAACGATGTCATTCGAACCTGTTCGAAGGCCCGTGTTCGAACAGGTGAAATTTCGTGAAAAAAAGGAGGTTTTGGCTGGCCTTTTGGTCTTTTCACACCCTTATGGGGTGTGTTTTGAGTAGGAGGGGGTGTGGGAAAAGCAAACATCTCAGAGTAAGTCATTGGGGCCACCACGAGGAAATCTATGGAGGTTACTATTAGCACTCATATTTGCTAATACATCTCCCCCCAAACAAGTTTTTCCTTCTTCTTTTCTCAAAATACTTCGATTTGAGGTGGTTTTTAGTCTGGGAAAAGACAACTATTTGTGTCCCAGGAGAAGGTGTGTTTTAAATCGTGGATTTGCCTTTAAAAACAATCTACTTGATGTACCAGTTTTTGACATGTATTTGCTAATACATCTCCCCCAAACAAGTCGTTTCGTCTTATTTTCTCAAAATAAGACTATTTTGAGGTGGTTTTTAGCCTGGGAAAAGACAACTATTTGTGTCCCCTGGAAAAGTGTGTTTTAAACTGTCGATTTGGCTTTAAAAACAATCTATCTAACGTACCAATTTTTTGACACGTTTGTGGTGTTTTCAATTGTGGTCACACAACATATAATATTAATGTTATTTTAAAGATTCCATTTGTACTTTATGTTTGTTTTTGGATGCAATGTCGTTCTTTTAGACCGGCTAGTAAATTAATATGAATGATTGGCCAAGTGTTCAATATTAGTATGTCATTATGGGTGATAGGTCTTAGTGTTAAAGATTAGTAATTCATTATGGTTGATAGGTGTTAGTGTTCTAGATTTGTGGGTCATTATGGATGATTGGCCTTAGTGTTCAAAACTAGTAGGTCAATATTTGTGGCCTGGGTGTTCAAGATTAATAGGAAACTATGTGTGATAGGCCTTAATGTTAGAGATTGGTACTTCACTATGGGTGCTAGGTGTTAGTGTTCAAGATTTGTAGGTCATTATGGATTGTTGACCTTAGTGTTCAAAACTAGTATGTCAATATTAGTGGCCTGGGTGTTCAAGATTAGTAGGTCATTATGGGTGTTTCTGAATTAGTAGGTCACTATGTGTGATAGGCCTTATTCTCCTGGATTAGTCTATCACTATAGGTGCTATCTTATTCGTCAGGATTAGTAGATCAATATTGGTGCTTGTTGCGTTCGTGTGGTATTCGCAAATATAGTACAAGTATACACGTCGTACAAGTAATAAAGTGGATATAAGTAAGAGATCGTTCCCACGAGGATTGGTTTACTTTCAAAGTTCAAGCCTCAAAACACAAGTGAAACAAGTAACAAATCGGCACTAAAAGTTGGTGTTAAAACTAGAATCGTAAATAAAGCAAGTAAATAAGTGTTGGTTGTGAATATGGATGAGAATGAGTTGGATTGTTGCATGCAAGTAAATCCTCTCTAGTCAGACGTTATAACGTTTACACGTTATTACGTACAAATGTTATTCTGTATAGACGTTATAACGTTTGAACATTCATTGCAAAAGAGTCGTGCTTTTTCACCACAAAACGCCGAGCTTCAAGTACCGGAATGTCCTATGTCTAGGTTACGAGTAGCCCACTCTCGTATTTTAAGTACCCACAAAGAATGTTCTATGAACTATTATCCATTCTATATCTAGACTCAGATAAAAATGCCTAAATGTCTTTAGTACACCTTTTCGTTCATATAAATCTTTGAGTTCTTTTCATAGACTATGTCTGTACCTATGAATCTACCTATTTTAAGAGGCCAACCTCAAAACAAGTTTGGAAATATTATCATGCAAAGATTTAAAACATATAAACGTCAATACTTCATAACACTTAACTAGAAATTCATTACAAGCAAAACAACAACTCAACTATAAAATGTTTAGCTCATGCCGAGCATCTTTGAGAATGATAAGGAGTTAAAATCCAAATACCATACATAGGAGAAAAGACACTAAGTGCAAAAGATACACCTAAGTAGCTCTTCAGCATGTACGCTGTAGAGACGTTACAACGTCTGAGCCTCACAGTAGTGAGTTACAAAGAAAATAAAAATGGAAGTTTAAGAAAAGCAAAATGAAGAAGTCTGTGTCCGAAACTTCTTTAAGACACTTTCTCTGAAATGGAGGAGATAGATGGTGAAGGGATGAACTGGAGTGAAGTGGGAGAGTGAGTGTATGAGCGTGTCCTTTGAGAGAGAGTTGAGTCTTCATTAAATAGTCAATCTTGCTCACGTGTTGCCGATGTCACTTGCCCACCTACCAAGCTTGATTGCACTGACGGTCGACATCACATGCGATTGCTACGGTGCGTCATCCATTGTCACAAGACATGGGAAAGGAAGATCTTTCGACTTTTTTATATCTTTGACCATCATTGCTAGCGCGCCAAAACTGAGATCTTTCACTCTTGCTCTGCTGCTCTTCTATGGACGTGGTGAGGGACGTGGTCACGTTTAGCTCTTTTACTGCACAAGCACAAGAAACATCAAAACGCTCTCAAAGGCACCAAGAGGTGCCAAAATGCACAGATTTAGCAATTTAATCCCTAGCTAACTAAGAAACAAGAAACTATCATAAAACTAATTAAACTAACTTTGTATTGCTAGAGAACTTGCATGATTTATCTTTGAATGAATATAAATAACTCATATAAATATGAGTTATCAGTGCTAGGCTTATTCTTCTAGTTCAGTAGATCTTTTTGTGTGGTTGGTGTTAGTATTCAAGTTTACTAAGTCAGTATGGACAATAGATGTTTTTCTTCCGGATTAGTAGATCATTATGGGTGATAAGTTTTACTATTTGAGTTAGTAGATTACAATGGTTGATAATTCTTACAACTAACACAAGATTAGTATGTCACTTTGTGTGCTTGGCATTAGTGTTCAAGATTATTAGGTATGGGTTATTGGCCTCAGTGTTTAGACTTTTTAGGTCAGTATGGGTGATTGACCTTAAGGTTCCGGATTAGTAGATCATTATGATTGACCTTAATGTTCTGGATTAGTAGATCCAAGTATGTAGCTCAGTTGGCGAGCTACGTATGTTTGGCATTAGTGTTCAAGATTATTAGGTCAGTATGGGTTATTGGCCTTGGTGTTTAGACTTCTTAGGTCACTATGGGTGATAAACCTTAAGGTTCCGGATTAGTAGATCATTATGATTGATCGTAAGGTTCCGGATTAGTAGATCATTATGATTGACCGTAAGGTTCCGGATTAGTAGATCCTAAGCAGGTAGCTCAATTGGCGAGCTAAAGAATACCGAAGGAGTGCACCAAAAGAGTGCAAGCAGGAGGTCTCAGGTTCAAACCCGGGAAACTAACATTCCCCCTCCCCCACTAACAATGGGTGCTAGAGTGAGAGACAAAGGAGAATAAAGGGATTCGCCTTCTTAGGTGTTGTGGATTTGTGTATTTAGGGTTTTGTTACATATATTGTGGATTTGTGTATTTAGGGTTTTACAAGAAAGGGAATCACCTTATTGTAGAGCTTTTTACTCATATAATTATGCTTCCCTGATTTGGCATGAAGAGGGCTTTATAGGAGAAGAAACTAGCTCGATAGGAGGCAAGGAATGCTGAAAGATTAGCCATGCATACTTTCCATGAGAAGAAGACAACCCTTGTTGAAATTTATTCCAAGGTATTTTGTTTTGTTACAAACTAGGTTATATTCTGTTCTTCATTTGCATTTTTTATCATGGTATTGTAATATACTTTTATCACTGCTATACTTTGTTGGATTGTAATGAATCTATTTCGAGTTGCTTTGCTTAAGATCTACCAGGGGTTGCAGTTGCAATAACATTATCAACCAATTAGCCAATTTGTTGATGCCATTGGTTAAGTTGGGCTGAATTTATGCGAGCTGAATCTTCCCTTCTATAAACATCAACATATAATAATGGGTCAAAACTGCATATATAATAGAATTTGCCATAGATATTGTTGATAATTCTTCAAAGTCGTTTGTAATGGATAAACAGTTTTGTGCACTAAACTGCATAAAATAAGCAGCAACTCATGGTTATATTCTTATTGTTCTGTCCTAGATAATAGAAATCACTTTATCCTTATTTTTTCATCTTTACAAGAAAAATGTTGAAGCACTATAGCCAGATGCAGTCTATACAAGAACAGGTATTAGCATACTTTGGCTTGCTGATGCATGTTCTGTCATTTATCATGATATTTGAATGTTGTCTTATAGATATAAGATCTATTATGGTCTGTGGACTTTTTCTTCCTCCAAAGATTGTTCTTGTAAAAAAAACTCTAGTTTAATGTATGTAGCACACCTATAGGTCAATTCTGCTAAATCTATTGAGAAGGAGCTTAAATCACTAAAAGCTAAACTTAGTGATGAAGAAGTATTGGAGAAGCCACTTGAGGCCAAATTGGTTGAAAGGCAAAGTAAAGGTATGTTCTTGAGAAAGCAATGCTATAATTCCATTTCCAAATAGATGCTGTAAGCATGAATGACGGTATTACTTACGAAAAACTTTCTACAAAAGCTGTTCACAAATGTCCTAGCATAGTGGCATGAATGACAGTATTATTGTAGAGTTTTTGCTGGATTTTGCACATGAAATCATTACATGTACCCTTGACATGCATATGTAGTAATTTTGGAATCAATAAATTGATGTGCAGCTGGCAAAGTGTCATCTCTTGAAAGGTATCAATAATTTTTCTGATCGTTAGATGCTATAAATCATATCCCTGAATGAGCATACTCAATCTTTTGTTTTTTGAAGCAGCATACTCAATCTTGTTTCTATATATATTTACTTAGTTTTCAACTATTGGTCTCAAGTCTGTGGATACTTATGAAAACTTTGCTTTATGTGTATGTGAAAGGTAAATCTAAATAGTCATTATGGGGTATAATCAAGAAACCGGTGTTTTATATGAACTTAGCTAAGGCACCTAGCTTCATCTATTGTGTAGTTCTTAATTTTCCATATCAACATCATTTTGGTGCTTTGCTTTCTTTTTTCAGCCTCCTCCTAATATATTTGTCTCTATATCTGTAACCTTTGCTGAGGTCTTTAAATCCCCGCTAATTAATTTTGTGTGTCTTACTTGTCCTTTTTTGCTGTTTTGTAACATCTTCCAATATATATAGTATTCTTTGTAGACGCATCTTTAACTTTAGTTATACTTATAGAAATCAGATTGGATTGATTATTTTATGTTAATGTACATGAATGCCAAAGCCAAAGAGGGCACTTTAGATCCTCTTCTTCACACTCTCCTACATCTCCCTCCTTCCTCTCTATCTCTCACTTAACTTTACTCTCTCTCATCATTGATTCTATTTTTTTAATGATGAGAGAGAGTGAAATTTAGAGAGAGAGAGAGGATGGAGGAAGATGTATGGAGGGTTGGAAGGAGAGAATCCATATCCCCAAAGAGGGTTAGGAATATGGTAAAAGTAATTGATGGGAGGTGCTTGCTTGAGTGAAGACTTGAAACAGTGGTAGTAGGTGCTTGCTTGCTTCTTTGTTACGAGGATAATCCATGTGAGTTTTATTACATAAGTTCATTAAAATGCTGATAATCTATCATCTAGATTGTGGATTACAAATTACAACTATTTGATATCATAGTCTATAATCTAGATAGTTTTTATACATAGACTTGTTGGCTCATTTCATTATTGAACTTCTCAGTATCTCTGTATATTATTTTTCTGTCCATTGATTTTTGCGCTTTGTTTATGTCAACTATGTTATTGGCAAGCAATGCAAGGGAACATATGGTCAGTACCCCGCACGGAGAATAAACTTTTAGGCTTTGCTTTGGTATCAATTTCTCATATTGATATTTTTTAGTTTCAGGATTGATGTTATATAAGTCGTAATTTCAGGTTGATTAACTTGTTATGATATTTTGTAGTTTCATGCGTTAATCCATTCTGCATTTTGATATGTTATTCTAGTGTCTTAAGTAATTGGGGCCAAGAAAAAGTATTAGGCTTGATAGATACAATGTAAAAATAGTATTTTGAAGAAAAACTATGCAAACATTGTAGTTTAATAAAAATAATCAAGTGCAAATTTTTTTTAAAAAAAAATTACATTAGCGTGAGCTTAGCCAACGCTACATGATGGAGTTGACCTTAGCTTCGGCCAAAGTAGACGCTAACTTATTTAGTTGACTTTCTAATATATTGGCTGGATTTTGTTGCAAGGAGATGAATTTATAATTTGTAATTAAAAGGGAGAATAAATAAAAACAAAAACATTTTAAAAAAATCAGCTAAACGGTAGCGTTTTAAAGGAAAAACGCTACTAATGTAAATTAAAAATTACTCGCATTAGTAGAGTTTTCAGTAAAAGCACTACTCATTCTCTTAGCGCCTTTTGAGAATGAGTAGTGTTTTTTTTTTGCTAAAAACGCTACTAATTTCCTTAACATTGGGTAGCGTTTTCAAAGAAAGCGCTACCTATGGCCAAAACGCACTAAGGTTGATCCGTAGCGGTTTCTTTCAAAACGCTACCTATTAGCGCTTCTAAAACGCTACTAGTAATGGGTAATACACATCAGTAGCGTCAGCTTTAGTAGCGCTAAAAAACGCTACCAATGACAAAAAAAACGCTACCAATCCTTAAATATGTTGTAGTGATATTAATATACTAACATATATTGACAACATTGTATATAATATACATTGGAGGCTAGATCGATCCCATTTCTTTTAAATGTATTAGTCTTGAATGAATGTTCTAATATTGATCACTGTAATGTAGAAATACTTGTAGACAAATAGTAGAATTAGCGTTAACTTTTAAAACGGTATAGTAGCAACCAAACTACTATAAGAGTATGATGATGATGTCATGTTATTAAATTACAGAAACTCAAACTGCTTCCGGAAAAGACTATAAAGTCTCTATTTGTTTTTGACAATTTTTTACAATACATAACCAACATATTTAACTTTAAATTTTATAATTGTATTTTTCAAAATAGCAATATATTAATAGGTTTTGAAACATTTTGTTAGTGGTATAAATATTATAAATCTATTATGTTAGTATTACTATTTAGAAATTATTATTATGAATTAGTCTAATAAATTTAATTTCGATGCATATTCAATTATAGATATTTTTGTGACATGCAAAAAAAACTTTATGTACATTCGTAAATTATTAATGTAATTAATATTTTAAATCTAATAAATATGATATTTTTCACGAATTATTAATGTGTGTATATATATATATATATATGATATTACTATTAATTATTAATGTGTGTAATATATATATATACACACACACACACGCACACACACACATGCACTCAACGATTCCTGGCTCCATCCCTGTATGTCCCTAATGGTTTGCCATTTTGATTTAATTTTGCAGCCTAATTCATAAAGCCTTGGGAAGTCGTGAAGCACCTTTATACCGCATCTTCATATTTGGATGAATATAGTTTCAAGTTCTTAATCTCGTTGTGATCTTAGCAGTTGTAGTGCTTTGTAATTGTCGTTTGTAATGATTTGAATTTTTTATTGACCATGTTTTTAATACACTTTTTGGTTAAACTTTTATGTTAGATTTTTAATACTCTTTATCATTGCTTACAATCTCATGCTCTAATTTAACATTACTTTCATTTCACTTTTGCTTGTGATGATAGTATCATGGAGGTCAAGGTTTCGCAATCCTTAATATGCATGGACACATTGACACATAAAGATGCGGAAAAAGGGGTGTTGCATGATTTGGGGACACTAACATTCACATCAATTCAACCATTTAATCTCATCTGAAATTCATCGAATTACACGTAAATTGCACATAAAATCATTAGAATAAATAGTTCTTTTAGTGGAGTATCAAATGTGATTTGGTAATAAGGCCCAACTAAATCATAGAGTATTATTCTTAGAGTATTTGTGGTCGGGAAATGAACCAAACGAGTCGAATTATACCTTGCTCAAGTTCGGCTCATTTAAGTTAATTGACTAGTTGAGCTATCATTTTTTTCTCTCCTAGGGCTTCCCTTGTGAGACGTTTGCTTTGCTCTTTCCCTTCCATTGTGAGGTGCACTGAGTCTTGTCTTCTCTGTTGGATGAGGTAACTGTGACAGGATTTTCTTGGTCACTAGCTCTCATCCTCGTTTTCCTGGTTTGATGAGGTAACTGTGTCAAGACGGAGTTCTTGGTCACTAGCTCTCATCCTTTGTATATCGTCCTCCTCACCAAGTTTCTGTCCATCATTGTTGTTTTCCTACCTGATCAATATTAGAAGTTACATTCTTTCAGTATTCTGGTCCCGTTGGGAAGCCAGCTCTATTGGAGTGTGTGGCTTTGAGATCTTATTGATTTTGTTAGGAATTCGTTGACGCATTCATGGCTACTAATCACATGAATTTTGATGGTGAAGAAGACGATGATGCTCCTTTACAACGTGAGACCACTGAAAATGAAACTTTTGATGCACGTCATTGTTTAGTAGGGCGCTTTCTCACTCGAAGAACTATTCGAATTCCAATCATGAAGGATCGTCTTGCAAAGAATTGGGCAACCTGGGTTCGTGGTGTGAACATTCGTGCTCTTGATAGTAACTTATTCCTTTTCCAATTCTATCACTGGCGTGATGTTGAGAAGGTCTTTTACGTGGACCATGGCATTTTGATGGTCATATGCTTATCTTCGCTAAGCTTGGAGTGGGGATGTTCTTTGCGCAAGTCCTCTCTTTGAGGTAGCTTTTTGGGTCCAGTCCATGACGTTCCTATTGGGTTTATGTCGGAAGCGATGAGGCGTAGCTTGGGAGATTTCATTGGGTCTTTTTGGAATATGATCCAAAAATAGTTCGGATTTTTGGAAATCTTTCATGCGCATTCGAGTGATGGTTGATGTTCGTAAACTTTGCGACGGGAAAGAAGATCAATGTTGGCGGTAATAATATTAAGCTAGTCCGTTTTAAGTATGAACATCTCTCGCTTTTTTTGCTATTTGTGTGGCCATTTAGGGCATCAAGACTCTACTGCAAGTATTATTGCTATGGAGCATGATGATGGTAGCGAGGATGGGGTCCAGGCGAAAGTTGGCGTCGTGTTAGGGTGATAGTAACCAATGGCTTCGAAAAGAGAAACCTGGTGGGTCTTCCGCAGCATCGTCGGCGCCGGCAGCTTCTCCGGCGAGTATGGGTCAGCCTGAGATTCCTTCCAGTAACGGTAATATTAATATTGGAGTTAATGGGAGTAATAATATGGATAATTATACGGACCGTTTACAAGCCCTTAATGTCCATAATGAGCACATTATTGCTGGTAGGAACAATTTTAATGCTGCCAATTATGGCAGAGTTATTGGAGTTAATTCACAAACTTCTCTCCTTGATGGTATGAACGTGGATGAGCACATTATTGCTGGTAGGAACAATTTTAATGCTGTCAATTATGGCAGAGTTATTGGAGTTAATTCACAAACTTCTCTCCTTGATGGTATGAACGTGGTCCCCAATCAAGCAACCCCACGTGCCCTTCCTGGACCCGTTGCGCGCTTGCAAGGTGTTGAACATATTTCTCATGCTTCTTTACAGCAGGTACAGGCTGGGGAGACTGATGAGATAAGGAAAAGGAAGCGTCTTAATGTTAACACACATTGTTCTTTGAAAGTTCTTTGGTCGCGTCTCAGTGAGAATAATGAAAATTCTTTTTTTATTGGCGAGTGTCCCGCGCCGAACTACCGCCAGAGCAATGAGTATCCTAAGTTGGAATTGTCGAGGCCTGGGTCACTACTCGGCAATTCCTATGCTAAGAGACCTAGTCCGGAGTAATAATCCGGAGATTCTTTTTCTTTTTGAAACTTTATCTTTTTCTAACACTTTAGAACATGTGCGTAGGATACTTGGTTTTGATGGTTGTGTTTCGGTTGATAGAGTTGGTCGTGGAGGAGGTATCGCTGTTCTATGGCGAAATATTATCAATTGTACTATTACTAGCTATTCTAGTCATCACTTGGATGTTGAGGTTGATGATGCTTCTCATGGGAAATGGAGAATTATCGGTTTTTATGGTTATGGCCGACAGTACATCCAGGTATGAGTCTTGGGCTCTAATTCGTCGTTTGGCTGGCCTTTCTGGACTCCCCTGGTGTGTTATTGGGGATTTCAATGACTTATTGTCCCCTGAGGATAAACGTGGTTACCGTGATCATCCCAACTATCTCATGCGTGGGTTCCAGGAAGCCATTATTGACGCTCAGTTGATTGATATACCGTTAACAGGGTACCAATTCACTTGGAGGTTTGCTCTAGGCACACCACGTGCAATAGAACAACGTCTTGACAGGGCCTTTGCTACTAAGGAATGGTGGGAGCTCTTCCCAAATGTTAGACTATTAAATCTTATTTCTCCAAAGTCAGATCATTCTCCTTTGCTTCTTCAAAGAAATCCTGTGAACAATCAGATTCGGCGGTCCTCTTTTAAGTTTGAAAATGCTTGGTTAACAGAGCCTGATGTGGATGATGTTGTTAGGGAGGGTTGGAGCACTGGGGCCGTAGGGGATATCCAATCCCACCTACGGGGATGTGTGAGTACTCTTGTTCCCTGGGGTCGGTGTAAACGCCTTAAGTTCCGGGAGGATATTGCGGCTTGTAGGGAAGCTATGGAAAGAGTGAGGGATCGTCATGACTCTATGGGTGTTTCGCATTACAAGAGAATGAACAAGTATCTGGAAAAGTTGATAATGCAGGAAGAGATTTTTTGGAAGCAACGGTCTAAGTCTTTTTGGTTGAAGGATGGAGATCAGAATACTAAGTTCTTCCACGCTAGTGCTACATCTAGACATAAAAAGAAGCTTATTGCTACTTTACAGAGGGAGGATGGCACCATAGCATCTACACCTCTGGCAGTGAGGCGTGTAGCAGTTGATTATTTCCAACAGTTGTTCACTAGCAGAGTAGGTGACTATGATCCTGTGCTTAGGGTCCTGGAGCCTAGGCTTTCGTTGGCAGATAATGATGTTTTGACCCGGGATTTTGAGATAGATGAGTTTAGAGAGGCTTTGATGGCAATGGAGGGGGACAAGGCTCCGGGTCCGGATGGGTTTAACCCAGCTTTCTTTAAGAGATATTGGCATCTTTATGGGGAAGAAATATTTCAGGTTTGTGTAAGTTGGCTTCAGAAGGGTCAATTTCCCCAAGATCTGAATGATACGAACCTGGCACTGATTCCCAAAAAAGATAACCCCACTACTATGGCTGATTGGCGCCCAATTGCACTTTGTAATGTCATCTACAAAGTCGTCTCGAAGGTACTTGCTAACCGTCTTAAAAATGTTCTATCTAAGTGTATTTCAATTGAACAATCTGCTTTTGTTGCTGCGCGGTCGATTCTTGATAATGCTATGATTGCTTTTGAGATTATCCATTATCTGAAAAATAAGCGTAAGGGTAAAGTAGGTGAAGTAGCTTTGAAGATTGATATGAGTAAAGCTTATGATAGAGTGGATTGGGGATATATTTATGCAGTTTTGGGGCGGTTGGGTTTTAATAAGATATGGATTTCCTGGATGCGTATGTGTATTGAATCTGTTTCCCTCTCTGTCCTTGTCAATCAGGAACGTGCAGGGCCCATCATTCCGGGTCGGGGTCTTAGACAATGAGATCCTCTGTCTCCTATTTATTTATTTTATGCTCAAGGTTTGACCGCTTTGTTGAATAAATCGTGGCCGGGTAACATTCATGGGGTGCGTGTTTGTAGAGGTGCTCCTTGATATCTCATTTACTATTTGCGGATGATAGCTTCCTCTTTTTAGAGCCTCGGTGGTGAAGCAACACGTATTCAAAGACATCCTAGATACTTATGAGCAAGCTTCGGCAAAAGGTTAACTTCCAAAAGTCGGAGATCTTTTTAGCAAGAATGTTCACGCCCATGATAGAGAGATGATTGCTTTGCCCGGTTGGGTGTTCATGTGTGTATGGGAACAGGAAAGTATCTTGGTCTTCCCCTACATGGTGGGGAGAAGTAAGAAGGCTCTCTTTAAGTTTATTAAGGACCGTATTTGGCAGAAAATGAGTTCGTGCAGTGGTAGGATGCTCTCAAAAGCAGGGAAAGAGGTAATGATTAAATCTGTGTTGCAATCTATTCCTACCTATTATATGAGTCTTTTTGCTATTCCGGCTATTCTTATCACTGAGATTGAAAGGTTGCTTAATAGTTTTTGGTGGGGTGGTAATAGTAGAGGAGGTCGTGGTATTCGATGGATGGCTTGGGAGAGACTGTGTGTCCCAAAGTCTCATGGCGGGATGGGCTTTCGTAACTTGAAGCGTTTTAATTTGGCTCTTTTGGGTAAACAAGCCTGGCGGCTTCAAACCCAACCGGACCTTCTAGTGACCCGGCTGTATAAGGCCAAGTACTTCCCTCACTGTGATTTTATTCATGCAACTAAACGGAGCAATGGTAGCTTTGTTTGGAATAGTATCTTCTCATCCCAAGAATTGCTACTTAAGGGGTCATCATGGAGTATTGGAAGTGGAAATTCAATTCGTTTGTTTGAGGACCATTGGACTAAGACACTGTTCACTCCGCCCTAGAACTTCAGTGCACGTTTAATCCCCGCTTCGTGTTGATTATTTGGTGTCCTCCGGCGAGAAAGTGTTGGAATAAGCCTCTTGTTCGGTTTATGTTGGATGTTCCTCTTGTGAGGCGGCCTTGAATACCCCGTTGCTTAATTGCGTTCATGATGATGCTTTGTATTGGAATGGTGAGCGTTGTGGTAAATACTCGGTTAGAAGTGCTTATCGAAACTCACGCCACAACAAGTAGTAATAATGCATCATTGTTAGTTGAAGGACAATGGAATTTGATTTGGAAGTCGCGAGTTCCGCCAAAGGTTAAGAACTTTTATGGAGGCTCACGAGAGGTTGTATTCTACGCGAGATATCCTTCTTCGGAGAGGTATGGATGTGCTGCCGATTGTCCTTTTTGTGGTGAGATTCTTTGAATCTGGTCTCGCATATTTTCTCCGTTGCGCGCGATAGCCGCAACTTCTTTGCCGGATGAGTCTCGGTATTGGTTCGGTTGTATGCGAGAAAAAATACCGCCGCCACTTCGGTTCAAACCTTGGCTTTTTAATATTATGCAAAGAACTTTACGGTGACTTACGCATAGCCCGGAGTATGAACTTGTGGAGTATTTGGACAAGTCGAAATAATTTAGTCCGAATAATATTCGTGACAACTGCGCGCTACGGTTATCGATATGGTGCCACGTTTTATGCCGATCGGTCTGGCCGCTCTACTCTTTGGTATGCATTGCGCAGCGATTTGGTGTGCAAAGAACAACATGTAAATGCAGCGTCTGCCGGTTTGGTCCAAGCCTCCTCGAATTTTCTCGAAGTGTAATTTAGATGCGGCGTTTGATATAAATAGGAACCGTGTTGGAATTGGTATGTGCATTCGGGATGAGCGTGGAATGTTTGTGGTCGCAAAATTACATCCTTTACTCCACTTCTTGAAGTTTATATAGGGAGGCTCTTGGGTTGTTATTGGCAATTGATTGGATGCGGAGCTCTGTGCAGGAATGTCGTTTTTGAGTTGGATGCTAAAGTTGTTGTAGATGATTTTAGACAAACATACATTATAAACTCAGATTATGGATGTATTTTAAAAGCTTGTAGGAGGCCTTTAGTTATTTTTCTCAGTAAACTCTCATGTGGAGTTCTCAGGAGAGAAGCGGCTAACAAGGTGGCTCATTCTTAGCGGGGGTAGTCTTGTTCTCAGCCACTTCTCAGACGTTATTTGATATTCCAGCATGTATTTTTGACATTGTTTTGAATGAAATGAATTAGAATTTTTGCGTCAAAAAAAGAGTATTTGTGGTCGAAGTATTGTTGTTAACTAGAATGACAATAATTGTGTAAAAGTCACAAGCGTTCCTCATGTTAACCATAGTGAGTCAAGTCCTTGACTTAAAGTCATTGATGTTCCTTGTTGTAATTTTATTAAATTAATTATATTTCAAAAGCGGGGAACCATTTATATTAAAGTAATTTTTTAATATTAAAGTGAATAGTAAGTTTTGTTTTATCTATCATATATATATTTATATCAGTTTCTATCATAAAGCTTTATTGCTTTAATTTCAAGTTTCCCTTGAAATTTTTTTAAAGCTTACATTTTTTAAGTTCACTTTAATCACATATACGTTTTCTTTTTTATGTGAATTAAGCTTTTTGGTTTGAACGGATATATGCATACGTTGCCAATCTCTTTAATTACATGATAAAAGGAATTCATTCTTTTTCCGTTTTCTTCTAATCATGATATATGAACGTTGGATTTAATTATTTGGGTCAGTTTTTTGTTTCTGATGATTATATGCATCATTGGAACGTTGGATTTATATCGATAAAAAGAAAAATTACTTCTTCTCTTAGAAATACATAGTCCTGGGTTCATCTCCCGTCCGAAATAAAAAAATTCATTCTTGCCAGTTCGGAATCCTCCATCACTACTGCGATTGAGACGGACCGGTGGTATCTCTGGGAATTTGCGCTGTAGAGGCGGATAAATTCTTCAGGACAGTCACCAGACGCCTCTAGTTGTTTTATCTAACGTGTTTTGTGTTCGCAGGTGATAACTCTATTTTATATAGAGTTATTCATATGTTTAAACTTAGTAAATTGTTCTCTTTCAAGTAAAGGTAAGGAGTTTATATAGTATTTTCTGTGATATATGATAACTTGAGTGTTTAACATGGTTAAAGTTGTTAACTAGACTATTTTGGATATATTGTAGTATGTTTGATGAGATTGTTCAGTGCAGCCTACAGATGCACCTGCATTACAATGCTCCTGCACTAATGCTGCATTACACCAGCTTGCTTGAAGCGACATTGGAAGCACCTCAAATTTCACCAAAGCTTATCACCTCTATGACATCATGCTTAGTCATGGATCACATGGGGGAACATGCCCACTTTCTAAAGGAGGCGCCTACCATAGCCCACCATAGAAGACTAGCTTTGAAGAGTCATTTACTTATATATGGACATGTGGCCATTAATTACCTCCCTATACACTTGAGTGTATGCTTCAACTTGTGAGACAACTTCTGATCAAAGTAACCATGGTTACGCCTCTAGTTTACTTCAACTACAAGGAAGGAAGCCCTCTTATGAAGAAAGCTCAAAGCCTATATAAAGACCTTCACTCTTCATTTGGAAAATCATCTCTCAAGAGATCACTCTCATATCATCTCATACACTTCAATTTACGTTTCATAAATGTATTTTTAGTTAGTTTTTAGATTGTAAGAAGGTAAGGGAGGAATTGACAACTTTTTCCTTCACTTCTACATAGAGGTAGCTTAGTGCAGTAGTAGTGCACCCGCATCACTTGACAAGTTCATACAAAGGAAACTACAACCGTGTAACTTCTATCTTATTGTTTCCTTTTGTTATTTCAATTATATGAATATGACTTGTTCTGTTTATATAAGCCTTGTGATGTCTAGCATGAACTAAATTCTTTTGATTGAGATGTTCTAACCTTATAATGATCTTTTAAGTAAGCTATTGTGTTCATATGTGATGTTTGCACTTTAGTTCTTGTATGATAACTCTTTCATATTCATCTTTAAATTTGGCCAACTAAAAGTGAATGTAAATCATAAATACAGACATGATTTATGATTAGAACTCAAGAACTAAAGTGAGAAGTATTTAATAAAGGAAACTTTGTTAATTACATGCTAAAACCAAGACATAGGATAACATAGTCCTTAGAATGATGAAAATACAAGAGTGAACTTATTTAGCAACTTGGATCATTGTTAGCTAAGAGAGGAATTGACAACTCTTTTCTTTACTGCAAAAAGCAAAGATCATAAGAGCTTGTAATGAAACTCTAAAGAAAGTGACTGAAAAGCACATATTGATGCAGCTGCATCAGTGCACCTGCATCACATATAACACAAAACTCTTAAAAGTGACTTATTTGGTGAAGACATCTCAACTATCATTCTCCACTGATTTCTTACATCTTTTTATTGCTTATTTACATTATGTTTGTTTATCAACATCACCTATTTATGAGTAGGATAGTGGTTACCTTTCACTAGTGAACTATTGATTCTAAACTTTTAAATTAATCCAATCCTCGTGGGAACAATCTCTACTTTCACTTTATTACTTGATACGATTGTGTATACTTGCACATTTGTGTGTATATCAAGCGCACCAGCAGGTACTCACTGTTGTTGTTGTTGTTGTTTCATAGCGCATATTACTACAATCTGAAGAATTTATCGTCATGGCTGATGAGACCAACAACAACAGCGATACCTATGTTCCTATCAACAACAACCTATGCTACCTAGTCAAGCCCATTGGAGGATAGAAGAAATCAGATATTTACCTCTTGGTGCATTATTTCCTCATCTTGGTTTGTAATAATTTTTGAACCCCACAATATTTGTGTTGGCTCACTTGATATCATGAATATGAGTTGTGATCGAGAGAGATAAGCTTGGAGTCCAAGTAAGTACCATGAACTGAAAATATCTACTCATATAGATTTTAATGCGATGTGATTGTATGGTTTTGGTTGCATTCAATTATTTGATATATTCTTACTAGTGATATATTTGGAAAAATATTCCTATGATTATCATGAAGTTGTGATAATATATTAGTAAAAATTTCATAATTTGTTGTGAAGCTTTGGCATGCTTTGGATATGTAATTGATTTTCTATAAAAGTTTCGGAATTTTTGAAGTTGAGTTTCTTCTTCAAATAAATGTGTAAAATGATTAAATTGTGTTGTATTGGAGATGATATTGCTGATTGTATTGAATTGTCCAATGTGCCAAACAATTTGTGGATTGTGGGGGCTATATATACGTGACTTCTCTTGATTACAATTGCAACCGTGCTCTGTAAGTTCTTTTATGAGATCATGACTTTATGTGTTGTCAAGTTTTATGAGAAATTGCATTATAATATAGAAGACATTTAGTTGTATATTTATTGTAGATATTTTTGTTAAGACCTATACAATTGATAGATGTGATTATTGGGATTCTTGGTGTCTTTGTTTTCCACCTTTTGTTGGGTTAATAAAGGTCATAAAAGTGTCTTGTTTTAGAGCAAGAAAATTTTGATTCCCTATAAGATAGAAAATGATATCACTTGTTGACTTGTTCAAGCTCGAGACATTGCAGATCGGGGTTCTCCGCAGCGATATGATCCACGGATTAACCCGACAGAAGAACCCGAACAACCCGGCAGAACAAATGAGCCCCGAAGGCGACATCGTTCTCCCCCAAGGCGACGTCATTATCATCGCTCTCCCCCGAGGAGACGAGGAAGAGAAGAACCGAGGGCAACTCTTAGAGATACAGACGACTCTGGGGAAGAAGATTCCTCTTACGCATCATCTTCACCACGCAGACAACGATCTAGGAGCAGAGAAAGTCCTCCAAAACGAGAGCATCACTACCGTAAGGGGAGAGCCCCGGAACTTAAACAACATCGTTCGAAATATACACCTCGCAAAACTCGGAACCAGGAGAAAAAACAGGAAGTACAACCACCAAGAAGAGGGCCGTTTACTTCGGAAATAGATTATTTCCCTGTTCCCCGAGGTTTAGAGAAACCTCCTGAGCACTTGAAAATTTATGATGGACTCGGAGACCCAGACATTCATTTAGAATACTATGAGACCATGATGCAATATCGGAATGCCCCAGGTGAGATCATGTGTAGACTTTTTTCCCTCACCCTTGATAAATCTGCAGGTTTATGGTTTAGAGACATCCCGACAAATTCGATCTCGTCCTGGGAACAACTTTCCAAGTTATTCTCGGCGAGCTTCGCTCATTCAAAAGTAAGGCCGAAATCATGGATGGTGTTACACGCAATCCACCAAGCCGATGATGAATCTATCCGGTCTTATATTGCAAGATTCAACACTGAGGCCGGAAAGGTGCATGGGTTAAATGAGGAATTTAAATCAGTATTTCCTATCTCGTGGTTTCGCAGAGGCACTTTATTCCAGATTGACGTAAGCATCAACCAACCCTCAACCTTAGGGGAGTTCCTCCGACTTTCAGAAAAGTACATAGACCACGAGGAAGGCGATGAAGCTAGCAAATTCTTTGTGAAAAGCGTAGCAAACCAAACCAAGGAGAACAGACCTCGAATCGAAAAATCAAATCCAAACACTGAAAATCCTCGTAGATTCCAGACCGGCGGCCCATCTAGGGAATTCAAACCTCGGCAAGTGCAACATCGAGACTACACCGAACTCATATGTGGAAAGGAGAAGATCTTGCAAGAATGTCAGAACAATGAATTCAAAAATGTAAGGTATCCTGATCCTATTGCCCCAAGACCGGGATTGAGGAACAACAAGTACTGTCGTTATCGCCAAAGCGCCGGCCATGACACAAATCGGTGCAACGCCTTAAAATACGATATTGAAGACCTTATCAAAAAAGAAAACTCGGGCAGTATGTCAGAAAGCCATTTCAACAGGAGAAAAACATTAAACAAGAGAAAGAGGTTGACGAAGTAAAAGGGAAAGATATCGTAGAGTATAAGGAAGAGCCAGACACTCGAAGGAGTAGAGGCCGACCTGTTGTGATGGTAATCTCAGGTGGTGAAGTCGAAGGAGCAACAACAAGAACGATCAAAAGAAAGTGGAAAGAAATTCAATGTGTAGCATCTACCTGTTATACCCCAATTTTGTCCGTATTCTTTTTCTTGTTCTAGTTGTTTATTTCTAGTAAGGGCCTTATTCTTTTTCTTGTTCTAGTCGCTTATTTCTAGTCGTTTATTTTTAACGCGCCCATTTCTTTTATTTTTTTGTCTAGTCTCAGCGCAGTCGTCAAGTCCGGTTCGTTTTTCGTCTTTATATTTAGTCTTTTTTCCTGTTATTATTTTTTCGTACTTTGTTCACTTAATTTATTTAAGCACTTAATAAATCTAAAAATGTCAAAAATTCCAATTTAATTTAGTTTACAATTTAGAAATACGGTAACAGTCCAAAAAAATGTCAAAAAATAGTAGCTAGTTTAATTTAGAAATTAAAAGCACTTAATAGTCCAAAGAGTCCAAAAATACAAAAAATCATAATACTAAAAATACAAAAAGGGGAATCCGAAAATAATAGGAAAAATACAAAAAAATACAGAGGTGCAAATAGAATTTTCTCAGCTACTCTCCAACTGCTAGTTGGGCTGCAGATCTGAAAAAACAAAGAAGGTCAAAATTAGTCAAAGCCCAAGAAAAAAAATTAAATGCTAAACCTAGAATTTTTAATATAAAAATGGGATCAGACCTCAGTCAAAACAGACAGGATTCAGCACAGAAAGTAGTGCGAAAATCACCCTAAAAATAGGATTAGGGTTTCACATTGAAACACTAATCCCCTAAACACGGTTCTGAAGTTTTTTTTGAGATCAAAAGAACGACGAGCAAAGCAATCATCATGGCGATAGCGATGCAGATGTAGTTACAATCACCCAAACAGACGCACAAAGGAACAAAAACAGAGGCTGGATTTGTAGGTTGGTATTCAAAACCCGAGTTTTTATTTTTTATGCCCATACGGTTTAGTAGATTAGGATTCATTGCTGAAACTAATAACAAACGTCAAAAATTATAAGCGTAATTTTCAAAACATGTTTTCTACATTTAGTATTCTCATCATCTTGAAATGATGCTCAAAAAGAACAAACTTGATTCAAAGAGCAATACCAAAGATGTTAGGGTTAAACCGATTTTTCTAAATAAATTAGCAAAGAGTTACGATTGAAATTAGATCTAGATTTCGAATTGAAAAATGAGTCGCTTTCGAGTAGGAAACACAAAAATCGGGCCAAAGACATGCAAGCAGAGAGAGGAATAAGTGGGTAGAAGAGAAATCACAATAAAACGTAAATAAAAAAGAGGACATAGCACACCGACCTTGAGCTCGCCGGAGTCTCGGGCCGTCTTCTCCGGGCGAGCTCGTGAGACCTCCGTAAACCGATCCAAAACCACCATTACACCGACGGAGCTTCCTTCAAACGAATCATCACCCAAACCGGAGTGGCCATTTCGTTTCACCCCCAAAACAAACCCATGAAAGTGAAACAATATATTAGAAGTCGTTGATTTGTGAGTAAAAGGAAAGAAACAAAAACTAGAGGAAAAACAAAGAAGAAAGAAGAACAGAGAAAAAAACGGCTTACCTTCGTCAACGCGAGTCACCTTCGCCGAGTCACCCTCGCCACCCATCGCAGCGAAACCAAATCGCCTTCTCCTCTCTCACTATTTCGTTCTCTCAAAGAAGCCGTGAGCGAAGCCGCCGCTTAACCACGCCACCATCGTGAAAGGAGGCGAAAATCTCGCCAGATTCACTTCCTCTCTCTCGCGCGCCGCTTGCAAGGTGAAAGAGAGGAGATCGCTTTCTAGGGTTTCCTTTTTGGTAGTTTAGGTTATATACCGTGTTTGTTTTTAGTTTTTATTTTAATTGATTTAGTAATCAGTTGTTAGTCGCACCTTAGCTATTCACGCGCGCACGCCTCCTCCAATTCAAGCCGGGCCGCATTCTCAGGCTTCCACATGCGCCCGGGTTTTCTTGTTTACACCCCTTATTACTTATACAGACCCTTGCTACTAATAAAACCCCAATTTACTTTTTTCACCCTCTGATTTACTTTTTAATTCTTTTTCCAATTCAAATATAATTACTTTTCTCGCAAAATTAAATAAACGACTAAGTCGGTTGTACTGTACAAGGTTAGTCATTGTTTTAGGCCAATGAGTCATGCAGTTCAAGAACCTACAAACTTAATAAATAAACCATTTTCCTAAAAATAGGATTAAGTCGGTGCATCTGATCGGGTTAGTCAATGTTCTAGAGCTAATGAGTCAGACAGACAGAGTTCTAGAATACCTATTCTAAAACGAACCCACCTCACACCAAACCACTTTCTTTCAAGAACCATAAAATTATTTTCAAAAGTAGGGGCTAAGTCGGTTGTACAATCCGGGTTAGCCAAATGGCGTCCTAGAATCGATGGAGTCATGCATTCAAGGAATCCTAGGGTCCCTACATTAAAAACACCAACCCACAAACTTTTTCAGGAAGAACTACGTGGCTTTGATTCCTCCATTGCATCTGGAGGTACGTAGGAGCAAGACTCAACCCTTGTCAAGCACTAAAAAACAAAAACCTAAATAAGTCTCTTTTTTTTTTTTTTTCAAATAAAAGGGTAATCATTAAATAAATCTTAAATTAATTAGACAACAGGATGTCGTGGGGTGCTAATACCTTCCCCACACATAACGACTCCCGAACCCTAAACAACGCCTTATCTAAAAAACTAAAAGGGATTTTCCGAATTTGCCCTTAAACTAAAATTTGGTGGCGGCTTCCAAAAAAACCATTTCGAAGAATCCTTTCCCGGATTTTTCGGTCGCTACAGCTGGCGACTCCACTGGGGACTTAACTTTTTAGAGAGTCGAAACCTAGTCTAATTATTTAGGATTAACTTAATTTTTACCCTTCCCTTTATTTATTTGTTTATTTATTATTATTATTCTTTGCATATTATAGTTTATGTTATGTGTAAACCCTAGGGTAGAAGACGATATTTTGTATATATGTTTGTTTGTCTGTTTGCAGCTTTGGGTTGTTTTTAAATTGCTCCTACACACACTGCACTTCTACACTTCACACACATGAGAAAAGTCCTCTACCCGGACTCGAGCATAAACCTAAGTTAGAACGAGATTGCGTAGTGGTGGCCTGCGGGACGTACGTCTCGTTGGGTGGTCATGAAAATCTCACCTAGAGTTTGATTCCTTTTAAGGATGCTATCCCTCCTAATAGCTTGCCTATTGTTGGGGTCCTGTTCTTGGTGGGGTCCTTGGCTCTAGGAACCATGTGTAGGATTCTTTAGAACCACCCTTGTGAGGTTCACTATAAAGAAAACTTTAGACCCACTCCATAAGATACCTTCCTAGGTTCACAAAGGAGCTTAACACCCTTGCATTCAAAACAAACATCAATGCATACCGTCTTTTATCCAAAACAAAAAAACCAAAATTGTTATTTCCGCAAAGCTTTTTAGAAAGTATACTACATGCATTTTTCCTTTTCTTTTTGCATTACAAAAAATCTTGAAATAAGCGTCAGGGAGTTAAAAGTTTTATTTTGGAGAGAAGTCATGCATGCTAAAGTCAAAATCCAATTTTGTACTTTACTCTCCAAATGAAAGTTTATAACTCCCCAAACGTGATAAAATCAAACCATATGCACACATACATTTCATGCGCATACATTACCATTTCATTTACATTTCATACTAACATCATGCATTGAAAAAAAAAAAAAGAAACAGAAAAAAGGCAAGCTGGTTCATCAACATCGTTATTGGACTCGCTCTCAAGCAAAGAACATGGCCGAGAACCAAGACAATCAAGTGTTGAAGGATGACATTGAAAAGCTGAAGGAACAAATGAACGACATGCTGGGTTTGAAAGATCAGATGACCGAGATTTTGAAGCTTCTCACCGAGAAGAATGCGGACGACAACATTTCAGCTGGGGGCATCAATGACCAGGCCACGAACATGCCCCATCCACATAACTCTGGTCCCAACACTCAGGGTGTGCAATGGCCTCAATGGGGTCTACCACAAGGTTACACACCTCCGACCATGGGTGTTGTCAATGAAGAAGATATTTCGGGGTTCTTTGCCGAGAATCAAGATGGAATAGCGAGAAACAATGTTGGTGATGGATGGGACAGAACAAATTCGGCGCAAAACTTACGGCACCACCAAAGGTCTTTCTCAAGTTCTCGGACGACTTCAAGAATCATACTCGCCTGTCCCTCACAATGTGGTTGGTCTTTCTCATGGTTACCAAGTGAAGATCCTCAAGCAAGAGATGTTCGCAAATGCTAGAAGAGCGCTAAGGGTTGTGGAAGGATCCGATGTGGGACTAGGGGACGCGTATGACCTATGTCTCGCCCCCAATGTGGTCATTCCTTATAAGTTCAAAGTGCCGGACTTTGATAAGTATCGAGGGCAACATGTCCTCTTAATCATCCGACTATGTACTCGCAGAAAATGGCTCGGTTTTATGCGCAATGATCACCGCTTATTCATTACTTCCAAGACAAGTCTAGTGGGGCACTTTGAGCCGGTACACGATTTGAACGTGCTCATATCCAATGTTGGAAAGATCGCCGATGCTTTTCTTAAGCAAAGTACAAATATAACATCGATATGGCTCCCGATAGGACACGGTTTGCAAAATACGACCAAAAGAGACAACGAGTCCTTCAAGGAATACGCCCGGTATTTGGAGAGGTTGGCGCACAGTGTAGCACCACCTCTATTAGAAAAAGAAATGGTCGCCATGTTCATGGAAACTCTTCCATCCCCTACTATGACAAAGCGACAGGGGAGTATCTTCAAATTTCTCGGACATGGTTACCATAGGAGGAAGAATAGAAAATGCAATGAAGGCGGGAAGATCACTCATAATTCGATGGGACTCTACAAAATTCAATAAGAAGAAGGGGAAGTCAACGCTATAGTAAAGAATCAAGGAAATTCACACTATAATTCCTCAAGACCATCAAGCCATCAAGGGTCATCCCAATACGACCCCATTCCCATATCATACGGACTGACTGCAACCAACTTATCACCACAATGTGATCTCTCCCGTCGGATGAGACCGCCAGCCTCCATTCCCAAGAGGACACGACCTAAAAAAAACCATTTGTGAGTTCCACGCCAAGGCGATCGATCACTCAAATTGAAAATTGTTATCCCTTAAAGCACATCATTCAAGACCTCATTGACACAAAGCAACCGAACTTTGAGGAAGGTGATGATTAAATAGCAGTTGGCGAGAGTTATCAAAGTACCGCAGACGGTGTCGTCAATCATGTGCGATTTTCTCCTACAAATAAAGAGTTCAAGAACCGAGAGACTGTTGATTTTTTTGTGATTTTCAATTCAAAGTAATTTTCTGTAATGCAAATCCTATGGCTCGCTTGAGGCCTTAGGAAATTTCAATAAGTGGCACGCATGTTTCATTTCAGTATCATTATTAATAAAATAACATTTTGAATTCTCTAATAAATTCTCATTCTATCTCCCTCATTTGTTTGCTTTGCCTTCTTCTCTATCCGCTTTCACTTTCAACTAATGCAGATCAAAAAATCTCAAAAATAGCAATGTCGGTGACTCATAGCATAACCTTGATCACCTCATTAATCAAACTGAGGAAAATGTCGAAGATGACTGGGAGGCCCCATGAGAATCTAGCTGGAAGCAACTAAGTCTACTAAGCTGGGGCACGAAAGAAGAAAAAATAATACAAACAATTAAGGACAGCAAACCAAGAAAACTCACACAAATCTTGTCTGATTGGGTCGGCGTCATGGCATGGATACATCAAGTCACAAGAGGCTATTAAAAGCCCACCGGTGTAACAAGATCTGTGATTGTTAACGATTTAGTCAGCCATTACGGTCTTCCAAAAAAAAAAAAAACATCATGGTGGCAGAGTTGTTTGGAGACCTCAGGTCGTGCTCATAGCCCCTCCCCATACCACCCAAAGGTAAATGGGGCAACTGCGGCAGCAAGCAAAGAATATCAAAGAGATCCATGAGAACGCGATCCACAAACACTCCATTTGGCCTCACATGGAGGGTGGACCTCATTTCCCACCTCAACAGGGGCAACCCAACGCAACAAACGAAGTCATCAAACAAAATGGTTGCCCCATGTCATGACCAAGTTGTGATCAGATGAGAACAAGGAAAGGTTAAGAATGTTTGTCTTCAGCAATTTCGAGAAAGAGACCTGGTGCCCAAGGAAATCTTACCTATCCAAAAGGATTCTCAACCTCAAATTACGAAAAACCTTACGTGGTGAAGAAATCGTTCTCTCAGAGAGCCTTAATTCTCACGACGGTGAAGACCTCCCGATCAACTCGAGATGCGATCAAGAAAAAGGAATTATATAGAAAAAGAGAAAAATGAGCCAAGCAAGAATAAGCTCGCTAGGTCGAAAACCCAAAAGGCGACCTAGGCAAAAGTTAGAGCAACCCGATGGATCGAAAACCCAAAAGGCGATCCAGGCAAAATTAGTGGTCAAGAGATTGGACCAAAGTACCGAGACAAACAACACTTCAAAGTCGGACAATGAGAGGATCAAGGTTGTGAACATGAGTAGCCGATGGCGCTATCTCAAGGAGATTAGCTACCAACAAATCTGCTTAGTATTTTTGGCTTTTCTATTTCTTTCAACTCGGTTACTGATGTAATCTTCAGTCAGTGTGCCTTCTGCATACTCGGCTTCCAATATCGAACATCAAACACTTTCCCTTCTCTTTCATTCTCTCTCTTTGAAATGAGGTTTTATGATAAACGATCATCGAATTGTGAAACATGTGGCATAATCATAAGCATTACTATCATTACGAAATTTTTGCTAATCACGAAATGACACAATCTCCTACAAAAGCAATCATTGCGAGAAAATGAATAGCTCTTACGACAATTCACGATCACCAAAGATGTCGACTCAAAGAAGTACAAATACACAAGGTGGCTTCATATCTCACATTGGAAGTCCCATGAGTTGATGAAACAATAAAAAGAGATTGCCAAAAAAAGAGTAATCAAAAAAAAAAAAAAAAAAAAAAAAAAAAAATTTCATCCCACATTTCATTCATCATCCCACCACATGTCAATCATTACACGTGCATACATCACATACAAGCATATCAATTTTATTGCATTATTAAATACGCCAAATGAAGATTTCCTTCTCATTTTCTAATGCGCTTACTAAGTTTCAGATTGACACGACAAGTGTCAATCCCTATGTTTTGTTCCTTTAAAATCAGTAGCTTTAAGCGTTGATCTCATATCGCATCACGAGATCACCAAGTTGATCCTCGGACCGAGTGGTCCTTGAGCAGCACCACGCTCCTTCGCGCCCTAAGTGGCCCAGTCGCAAACGTCGAGTCGAGCCCGGCGGACCTTCCGCACTCGCGTGGTCCTTCGGACTAGTTGGTCACCTAAGACACACATTGTCGTCCTTCATGGTCAACATATCGATTCTAGACACGATCTTGACCCACCATGGCCGCCGAGTATAAAGGCCCCTCGCACCGTTTAATTAGTACCGTAGCTAGTTGCGCTCCTTCGCACCACGATGGTCCTTCAAATTAAGGCCTAAGCAGCCTTTCAGACCTTAAGTGGTCCTTCAGAGCCTTATCGCTCCTTCAGACCTTAAGTGGTCCTTCAGAGTCTTAGCGCTCCTTCAGGTCCTTGATGACCCTTCATTTAAATTCTGGTTAATGCACCGAGTGTTAACCCTTCCTTGCTCCTCTCAAACCTTCACTTCCCCCTTAAACGGACAAAATTAGCGTCTATCTTATCTTTATTTCTATTTCTACTACGAAAGTTCTAAAGCTAAGCACTTTCTAGTAAAATATTAATAAAGAGGGGCAGCTGTTATACCCCAATTTTGTCCGTATTCTTTTTCTTGTTCTAGTTGTTTATTTCTAGTAAGGGCCTTATTCTTTTTCTTGTTCTAGTCGCTTATTTCTAGTCGTTTATTTTTAACGCGCCCATTTCTTTTATTTTTTTGTCTAGTCTCAGCGCAGTCGTCAAGTCCGGTTCGTTTTTCGTCTTTATATTTAGTCTTTTTTCCTGTTATTATTTTTTCGTACTTTGTTCACTTAATTTATTTAAGCACTTAATAAATCTAAAAATGTCAAAAATTCCAATTTAATTTAGTTTACAATTTAGAAATACGGTAACAGTCCAAAAAAATGTCAAAAAATAGTAGCTAGTTTAATTTAGAAATTAAAAGCACTTAATAGTCCAAAGAGTCCAAAAATACAAAAATCATAATACTAAAAATACAAAAAGGGGAATCAGAAAATAATAGGAAAAATACAAAAAATACAGAGGTGCAAATAGAATTTTCTCGGCCTACTCTCCAAGCGCTAGTAGTCAGTGCTGCAGAATCTGAAAAAAACAAAGAAGGTCAAAATTAGTCAAAGCCCAAAAAAAATTAAATGCTAAACCTAGAATTTTTAATATAAAAATGGGATCAGACCTCAGTCAAAACAGACAGGATTCAGCACAGAAAGTAGTGCGAAAATCACCCTAAAAATAGGATTAGGGTTTCACATTGAAACACTAATCCCCTAAACACGGTTCTGAAGTTTTTTTTGAGATCAAAAGAACACGCGCAAAGCGATCATACAAAGCGATTGCGTGTGAGTTACAATCACCCAAACAGACGCACAAAGGAACAAAAACAGAGGCTGGATTTGTAGGTTGGTATTCAAAACCCGAGTTTTTATTTTTTATGCCCATACGGTTTAGTAGATTAGGATTCATTGCTGAAACTAATAACAAACGTCAAAAATTATAAGCGTAATTTTCAAAACATGTTTTCTGTTTAGTATTCTGTCATCTTGAAATGATGCTCAAAAAAGAACAAACTTGATTCAAAGAGCAATACCAGCAGTGTTAGGGTTCTGAAACCGATTTTTCTAAATAAATTAGCAAAGAGTTACGATTGAAATTAGATCTAGATTTTGAATTGAAAAATGAGTCGCTTTCGAGTAGGAAACACAAAAATCGGGCCAAAGACGTAAGCAGAGAGAGGAATAAGTGGGTAGAAGAGAAATCACAGCGAAAACGTAAATAAAAAAGAGGACATAGCACACTGACCTTGAGCTCGCCGGAGCTCCGGTCGTCTTCTCCGGCGAGAGCTCCGGCGAGACCTCCAGAAACCGATCCAAAACCACCATTACACCGACGCCGGAGCTTCCTTCAAACGAATCATCACCCAAACCGAAGCTGGCCATTTCGTTCACCCCCAAAACAAACCCATGAAAGTGAAACAATATATTAGAAGCTGTTGATTTGTGAGTAAAAGGAAAGAAACAAAAAACTAGAGGAAAAACAGCAAGAAAGAAGAACAGAGAAAGAAAAACGAAGCTTACCTTCGTCAACGCCGTCACCTTCGCCGTCACCCTCGCCACCCATCGCCGAAACCGAAATCGCCTTCTCCCTCTCTCACTATTTCGTTCTCTCCCAAAGAAACCGTGAGCTTCGCTTCTTAACCACGCCACCACCGTGAAAGGAGGCGAAAATCTCGCCCAGGATTCACTTCCTCTCTCTGCGGCGCCGCTTGCAAGGTGAAAGGGAGAGGAGATCAGTTTCTAGGGTTTCCTTTTTGGTAGTTTAGGTTATATACCGTGTTTGTTTTTTAGTTTTTATTTTAATTGATTTAGTAATCAGATTGTTAGTCGCACCTTAGCTATTCACGCGCACGCCTCCTCCAATTCAAGCCCAGTTTCGCATTCTGGGCTTCCACATGCGAACTGGGTTTTCTTGTTTACACCCCTTATTACTTATACAGACCCTTGCTACTAATAAAACCCCAATTTACTTTTTTCACCCTCTGATTTACTTTTTAATTCTTTTTCCAATTCAAATATAATTACTTTTCTCGCAAAATTAAATAAACGACTAAGTCGGTTGTACAACCGGGTTAGTCATTGTTTTAGGGCCAATGAGCTGTACAGTTCAGTAACCTACAAACTTAATAAATAAACCATTTTCCTAAAAATAGGGGATTAAGTCAACAGATACTGATCGGGTTAGTCGGCGTTCTAGAGCTAATGAGTACATGCAGATTCGGGAGTTCTAGAATACCTATTCTAAAACGAACCCACCTCACACCAAACCACTTTCTTTCAAGAACCATAAAATTATTTTCAAAAGTAGGGGGCTAAGTCGGTTGTACAATCGGGTTAGCTTGGCCGTCTAGAATCAAATGGTCACATGCAGTTCAAGGAATCCTAGGGTCCCTACATTAAAAAACACCAACCCACAAACTTTTTCAGGAAGAACTACGTGGCTTTGATTCCTCCATTGCATCTGGAGGTACGTAGGAGCAAGACTCAACCCTTGTCAAGCACTAAAAAACAAAAACCTAAATAAGTCTCTTTTTTTTTTTTTCAAATAAAAGGGTAATCATTAAATAAATCTTAAATTAATTAGACAACAGGATGTCGTGGGGTGCTAATACCTTCCCCACACATAACGACTCCCGAACCCTAAACAACGCCTTATCTAAAAAACTAAAAGGGATTTTCCGAATTTGCCCTTAAACTAAAATTTGGTGGCGGCTTCCAAAAAAACCATTTCGAAGAATCCTTTCCCGGATTTTTCGGTCGCTACACTACCTCGTCAGCCAAAACAATAGCAACTCGTCCCCCTTTGTCGTTTGGGGATGACGATCTACTAAACGGGAAGGTAAACGAGGACATTCCACTGTTGATCTCGGCAGTAATGGCCGAGAAAGAAATAAGAAGAATTTTAATTGACCAAGGCAGCTCTTGTGACATTATGTTCTTCGATGTGTTGGAGAAAATCGGAATTACGCCAAGGGAACTCTTCCCCTATCGCGGAACGGACCTTTCCGGTTTCAATGGATCCCGAACCAGACCAATGGGTTATATAGACTTAAGAGTCACTTTCGGAGAGGAACCTTTATCTTAGACAATTTTGGTTAAATTCATGGTACTACCTTGCTCATCAATCTACAATTGCATCATTGGAAGGCCGACTTTGGGGAAAACTCGGGCGGTGACTTCCCATCGTACATCTGAAAATGAAGTTTCACTCTCAAAGCAACGAGGTAATAACTCTCAATGCCGATCTAGAGTCTTTCGAAGATGCTATTACCTCCTTCTCAAAGCCGAAATTTCGCAAGAGATAAGGCCGAGCCACATCAAAGAGTACATCTGCGAAAGAAGGAAAGGTGAAGTTTTCCGAGGTAAATGTGATGGATTTAGACGCACGCTTCGATCCTGAGAGCTCGGACGAAGAGAAAGATAGCGTTCAGCATCCGCATTCAGAGAAAAGGCCAGAACGACCGAGACCGGATGGGGAATTCATCAGAGTGATATTGGGAGACGATCCAACAAAAAGCGATCAAGATCGGCGCAGACCTGCCAGAAGAAATAAAAAGAGAATTAACCCAGTGCTTGAGGGAACACGCCGATCTATTTGCTTGGTCGGCTGAAGACATGCCCGGCATACCACCTGAAATTGCCTGCCATCATTTGTCAATATATCCTGATGCGAAGTGGGTTGCCCAACGCAAAAGGGTGCAAAATATCGAGAAGATCAAGGCGACCAAGGCGGTGAGACGACTTAGTAAAAGTTAATTTTATGGCGAGCTCAAATATACTACTTGGCTCTCAAACCCTGTACTTGTTAAAAAATCAAATGGAAAATGGCGCATGTGCATTGATTACACCGATCTCAATAGGTCATGTCCTAAAGATGCTTTTCCGGTTCCAAATATTGATCGACTTGTCGATCACGCATCGGGATTTTGTTTATTATCATTCATGGATGCATATTCGTGGATATAACCAAATCCCAATGTTTCCCCGATCAAGAGAAAGCGCTTTTATGGTGAAAGCGGAAATTTCTATTACCGAAGTTATGCCTTTCGGTCTCAAAATGCGGGGAGCAACATATCGAGAATGATGAGCGAGTTTTCAAAGACCAGATCGGACGAAATGTAGAAGTATACTTAGATGATATGATTGCAAAAAGTGAGCAAGCAGATCGTCATGTTACCGATCTCAAAGAAATTTTTGCAGAGATAAGGAAAAACAGAATGAGATTAAATCCGGAGAAATGCACATTCGGAGTCAAAGCCGGGAAATTCTTGGGATTCTATCTCACTGAAAGAGGAATTGAGGCGAACCCAGACAAATGCAAGTCGGTGACTGAGATGAAAACCCCAAACACCAAGAAGGAAATTCAGAAACTTAATGGCATGATTGCGGCTCTATCTCGGTTCATCTCAAATGCCGCGTTTAAATCACTACCCCTTTTTAAACTTTTAAAAAAGGAATCTGAATTTATTTGGACCACAGAGCGGGATGAGGCGCTCACCCAGCTAAAAAAGATATTATCAGAACCTCCGATACTAACCCGACCTGAACTTGGGGAAGTATTATATTTATATCTCTCAATATCTGAGGAAGCATTAGGAGCAAAGACAGGTCCGAGAAACAAAAGAAGAAGGCAGAGGTTTACTTTAATGAGCAAAGCTTTACAAGGGCGAACTTCGTTATCAAAAATAGAGAAAATAGCTCTGGCTTTAGTAATAGCTACTCGGCGACTCCGACATTATTTTGTATCTCACCAAGTAGTGGTTCGAACAAACCACCCGATCAGACAAATCCTACATCGCCCAGACCTTTCAGGAAGAATAATAAAGTGGGCAGTAGAGCTGTCCGAATTCGGTATTAAATATGAATCAAGATCGGCAATGAAAGCTCAAGTGTTAGCCGACTTTGTAGCAGAAATGACTTCGGCAGAGACCGAGGATGAAATATGGACAATCCATGTCGATGGCTCTTCCAATCCCAAAGGAAGTGGGGCTGGAATTATTCTTGAAAGTCCTTCGGGAGTGGTTATAGAACTGTCACTCACTTTCAAATTTACAACATCAAATAATCAAGCTGAATACGAAGCATGCATTGCAGGTCTACGTTTGGCCTTAGATCTCTGTATCACTCGGTTAAATCTCCATACCGATTCACTCCTTGTGGTCTCCCAGATCGGGGGACAGTACGAAGCAAAAGAGCCAATCCTCCAAAAATATCTGAATCATGTGAAGAAACTACTCACCGAATTTGATTTCGCCGAGGTTAAACATGTCCCAAGAACAAACAACATTCGGGCCGATGTTCTTTCCAAATTAGCAAGCACCAAAACCGCGGGAAATCACCGGTCAGTTATACAAGAGATCCTCAGCAAACCTAGTTTTGAAGATGACTTACACTCGATTTCATCAGTGTACGTAATAAGTGAAGACCAAACATGGATTGCTCCTATCTTAAATTACATCATGTCGGGCGTAGAACCTTCCGATCCTGAGGAAGCCAAGATCATCCGAAGAAAAGCAGCATCTTTTGCAGTGTTCAATGAGCAGCTTTACAAAAAAGCACTCTCTTCACCGTTATTGAAATGTCTAGAACGTACGGAGGCCGACTATGTGTTAATGGAAATTCATGAAGGAATATGTGGCCAACATTTAGGAGGTAGATCCTTAGCCCGGAAGGTGTTAAGAGCGGGATACTTTTGGCCAACCATTGAAGCTGATGCAAGGAACTATGTGAAGAAATGTCCGAATTGCCAGATTCACGCAAACGTTCACATTGCACCTCCTACCGGTCTCACAACTCTCTCCTCCCCATGGCCTTTTGCATGGTGGGGGATAGACCTTCTAGGACCTTTTCCAAAAGCCCCAGGGAGGAATAAATTCTTGATTGTGGCAGTTGATTATTTTACTAAATGGATTGAGGCCAAACCACTATCTGTTATTAAGGCAAAGAATCGCATCTCTTTTTCCGAAAGAAATAATTACAGATTCGGGTGCCCGAGGTGGTAATCACGGACAATGGAACTCAATTCACTGATAAAGGATTCAGGAAGTTGATGACCGATCTTAAAATCAAACATCGATTCACGTCGGTGGAACATCCCCAAACAAATGGTCAAGCAGAAGCAGCAAACAAAGTACTTCTCAACGGGTTGAAGAAAAGGTTAGACAATGCTAAAGGAAATTGGGTGGAAGATCTCCCTTATGTCTTATGGGCATATAGAACAACCCCCCAAAGCTCCACAGGAGAAACGCCTTTCCGGTTATCATATGGGAGTGAAGCAGTCATCCCAGTCGAAATCGGAGAACTGTCTTGGAGAACCCACAACCGAAATCACTTGAAGACAATGGACAAGCTTTAAGAGAAGAGCTGGATCTTGTAGAAGAAGTCTGAGATCACGCATCCCTCAAAGAAGCCATCAACAAACAGAGGGTAGCCACCCGTTATAATCAGAAAGTCGTTCCAAGGGATTTTGATGTCGGTGACCTCGTCTTAAGAAGAGCCGATGTGGGATTAAAAAATGCATCACAAGGCAAGCTAGCACCAAACTGGGAAGGTCCATATCGAGTCACTTCAAAGACGGGAAATGGGGCTTTCGAACTAGAGACCCTAGAAGGCAAGGCGATCCCAAGAACGTGGAACGCCACCAAACTCAAGAAATATTACAGTTAGACTTGCTTTGTTAAGGCATTCTATTTCCGATCTTGTTAAATATAGACTTGCTTTGTTAAGGCATTCTATTTCCGATCTTGTTAAATATAGACTTGCTTTGTTAAGGCATTCTATTTCCGATCTTGTTAAATATAGACTTGCTTTGTTAAGGCATTCTATTTCCGATCTTGTTAAATATAGACTTGCTTTGTTAAGGCATTCTATTTCCGATCTTGTTAAATATAGACTTGCTTTGTTAAGGCATTCTATTTCCGATCTTGTTAAAAATAGACTTGCTTTGTTAAGGCATTCTAGTTCCGATCTTATTTCTATATGATTCAAAGCATTGATCGAGATCACAGTTTTTTATCTCATAAACTTGTTTAAAACAGAAGGGAAGAGATATCCGAGATAAAGACACAGTCACAAAGGAAGCCAAAATATGACAGATATTAATACGATGATGTCATTACAAAAAATACCGGTTGCGGCCGGGCCCTCAGTTTCAAAAAACGGATGAAAATAAACAAATTACACATCTTTTGGATAAATGATCCTTGATACTTCATCGGATTCTGGGTCAAACTCAACAATATGCCCATCATGAACCCCGTACTCCGGGTTAAAAATATCACGATCAGCAATAAAGTCGGGATTGACTACGGCAACTTGGTCAAGTGCGTTATTAAAAGCCTCTATTATGCCCTCTTGACCCATTTGAATTGCCTTCATCCGATCTTCAAGGGCTTTAACATTCAGTGCAGTGAGTTTCTCAATCTGTTCCTGAAGCTCGGGAAAGTTCTGGGCCGAGGTTGTAGCCACCATCTCGGCGATCTTATCATCTTTTTCTTGAAGCTCAACGGCAGCCTTTTCAAAATTTTCATTCGACAGCTTCAGTTCGGCCTCCAGTTGTTTCTTTTCAGCCTCAAGTTGTAGGCGCTTAGCTTCCGAGTCTTCGGCCATCTTTTTATAAAGATCCACATCTTTTTGGGATTTCTCAAGATCAGCCCGAAGTGGACTTACTGCCTTCGAAGCAGCACTCATATTTGGCTTCAAGATCTACACGAATAGATAAGAAACATAAGTATAAAAGAAATTGGAAGACCAGGATGGACGAGCTTAGAAAACCGAAGCCATACCTTTAATTTGTAGAGCAAAGAAATTTTTTTTATCCTCCTCACTAAATCGGCCATCCTCGATGATCATCGAGATTGAAACTCCGAAAGGGTCACCGAACTCCTCGGTTTTGAGGGTCATATATGCCTTTGGATCAAAAGGGAGCAGCAGACTTATGTTTTTGTTTCTCTTTGACTGGTCGCTCAGATTAATCACGGTCTTTTCCGATCTTGGGGTTTAGACCTAGGAGGAGTTGTCGGATGGTTGTTTTCTCTTTCTGGAGTGGCCGATCTTCCTCTTCGTCCTCCACGCCGGGATTAACCACGATAATAGGCGCGGCAGAGTAACAATTGCCGCAGAGGTCCTCACCGCGACCCGCTACTACTCCGGCATGAGGTACCACTTGGTGTAATTTGTTCAAGTGCCGTGGCTTTCAAAGCCGCCATATTTCTTTTTGGGGCCATACTATCTGCAGGAAGAAATACAAAATTCGATTAGGAAAATTATGCAAGTAAGATCGTGAGATATGAGATCGCGGACATAGTGAAAATAAACTAAGAGAAACGATTTAGAACCGACCTAAAGCTTTCTCGACGTGCTCAAACTTAACGGATGCTACCAATAGCTTAGTATCGAAACCCCATTGATTCGCCCTATGTTCATTATTGGTGACAATCCGATCTGCAATGAACATCAGCACTTTCAAGGTTTTCCGATCTTCCACATTTAAATGATTCTTTTCAACAGAATGTCTTTTGGATTCATCTCGACGGGTCCAACCAAGAGGAAACTTGGTGGTCAGAACAATGTCATTCTCGGCATTAAATGTACCAACTCGATCTACCACTACTGGCAACACCGGCTCGACCCAGAAAAATTTATTTTTCCATTCATATTTTAAACTCTCTGAATACGGCCGAAAAACCTTGATGCCTGACCTAGATCGGAGGGTATAATGCTCTAAACGCGCAGGTCTGCCGCTGTTCTTCTCGGTCCTTTTGTTTATTTGGAACATATGTAAGAAAAGTTGTAAGGAAAGGGGCCGACCTAGATGAATACATACAAGCTCAAAAGCTCGTACGAAAGCCCAAGCATTGGGGTGAAGTTGAGATGGGGCTACTTCTAACCTGGCCAATACCGACTGTTGGAAGGCCGTAAATGGAGGACGGATGCGCATATGAGCTAAAGTCGTCCAATAAACAATAAACTTAAGAGAATCAGGGTAGGTAGCCACATGTTCGCCCGTCCCATTCCAAAAAACACGCCGGCGCTTTCGGGATCTTTGGCATAAAGCCTCTTTGAATAATTGCTAATATCGATCTCCGGAGTCAGAAGCGAGTCTATACCACGAAGTGTTTCGGACACCCAGGAATAATCGCGGGGCGAGCCCAAAGGGGGAACTACGGGGAGGTCGACGTTGTTAACCCCGGAATCTTCATACCCATATAATAACTCGAAACTTCTGGTATCTTCAGGTTCTTTGCCTCTTCTCTCTTCCCCAATATTCTCTTCTTCTGGGTCAACAGACGGATCGTCAACCTTTCTTCCATCTGATTCTGTCTCGGATTCAGAACTTGACTCAAGCTTAGAGTCATCTGAAGAGCTCGGATCTAAGTCAACATCTACTTGGGCCTCAGAGTTCGGATTATTAGGCGCGGAAGGGGTGGATGATTCTTCATCGGAAGCTCTTCTACTATCACTTCCTCTCGGCCCGGAAGACATTTCTTCCTGTATCTCAGGAGCAGCCATTCTTTCCCTATCTAAAGGATTAGAATCAGTTCTAGATGCCATTAGCTTTCCGATGTCAGGGCCTCTAGACTTGCGAGCTTGCTCGGCTTGGTCTATAAGTCGGAGCGTTTCGGCACGAGTTGTCTGTTTTGTTTTCGCCAGTTTTTACCTATAGGAATGGGGGCAAGCTATCAGGATAAATCAAAAATATGTTGGGTTCACGAACAAGATCGGAACCCGACCTGACAACCCCATCGACAAAAAGATGCGCGGTGAGGCTAGATCTCAGCCCGGCAGAATTGAAAAACGAAGCGCAACGAAAAAAATAATTTCTACGAAAAACACAGCAAAAAGTAAATTCAAATGGAAGTACTAACCTCAGAAGAAAGTCTTGATAAAAATGGAGAGATTTGATGTCAGAATTTGAAGGAGCGAGCTCGGAGAACTTAGATTCACGAAGTCGGTAGCTCTGAGTGAAGCAGGAAACTAAAAAAGATGAATGAATTACCCTCGCTTGTATTTATAGGGTTCTGGGATATGACCGTTACTGTTCATTCGAAGCGACACACTCAATCAAAATCAAAGCAACACGAGAATCGAGGAGTCATCATTAAAAAGACGCCTCGAGTCCTGCGAACGGTCACATCGATCAACACGAACATTTAATGCTCTATCGAAAAAAGAAATAAATATTAGAACGAAGCGTCACCAACACACAACAATCTTCAAAGTCGGTAATACAACTCGACTTCAACAATCTTCAAGATCGGTAATACAGTTCGGCTTCAGTCATCTTCAAAATCGGTAACATAGTTTCGATTCAACCATCTACAAGATCGGTAAGGAAGTCCGAACACGGCTATTTTTCCAATCTCACTTAAACGATTTATTTTTTACGTATATTTCAAGTCTAGTTTAACCTAACATGCCAAACCGACTTGGGGGGCAACTGTTATGGAGAAATCACACGCCTACTATTCGCACCCCCCACTCCTTCAGCCAAACTGATTGGGCCTTCAACAGTCCAAGCCCATATCTACTCAACGAATGGCCCAGATTGCACCTCCACAACGAACGGAGAAGATCATCACAATTAAATGCCTCCAAAGCCTATAAATACCACATTTATCATGAGAGAGAGGTACGGATTAAATACTACTCATTTGCATTAACTCCACAGCTACTGACTTTAGCATCGGAGTGTTTGTGCAGGTACACCCCACCTCAGCTCGGAGCTTCAACTCGGACGTGACTCCATATTGATCAAAACTTCATTACCTACCAACTATCTCGGACATACTATATCCTTAGATACGGTACAGAACAATAATTATCACATATGAGAATTTTGTTTTGGATATATGTGATATCCATATTTTGAGATATTTGCATGTATGAGTCTAATCTTTTGAAAGATTAGTTTTGCATAGAAATATCATATTTCTCGTAATTTTGGACTATATTTGAATGTATGAGACATCATTAACATACTTGTGAAATTCTGTAAATATTTTATGGAATTGTTGTCGCTTAGAAATCATCTAAGCAGACCTGCACGTATAAGTATGTTTTGAAAGTGATGTGGCTTGGAATTATCCGAGCATTTATATATACAATTATCTATAGAGGCATCATTGGGTATATTACTATATATAGTGAATATCCATGATACTATGATGATAGCCAAGTTTTATTCACATAAGAATAAAACTATAAGTGGCTTTATTTATGAAGGATTGTCACTTAGAAATTATCTAAGTAGACTTGTATAATTACCTTATAGAGATTAAGGTTATTACTCAAAGCTTGATGATATATGAATTGAGTTTATTACTCAAGACTTTGTGATATATGAAATTGATTGACTAAGAAACGTCTTGGTCAATATTGTGTAAAGTAGCTACTGATAAATGAGAGGGATTATATCCTTAAATTATCTTAAATCAGAAGTGATTCTAATCAATCTTCTGAAAACCCCCTAGGGAAGAGATTAATATGTGAAACATCGAGGGGAATGGGACTTAAGCCAATTTAAATTAAGAAGTGATGGTAACCCAACCTTTGTGATTGGAGATCCCATGAATAAGGTTCAATGTGGTAAAAACAAGTCATGTAATTAATTCATGTAATTAATTTTATTATTGTCCCTTCCTATGGTGTTATAGTGATAGTGCTAGCCTACAAGGTTAAAAGGTTAAGCTTAAAGCTTTTAATGATTTTCATATAACCCTTATGGGCTGTGTATGACTTGCAGACACTTGATGAAATCACCTATATGAGTGTCAAGTGAGTGAGCTTGCATGAGATCCCGGCGAGGTGATCTCTAGAGCACTCATGAATACCGAGCACGCACACGTCCTAGTAGCGCACCACCGCGGAAACAACAAGAATTGTGGGGGTGTAATGTGATAGTAAAACCTCTAACATATAACAAGTGTCTTGAGTTCCATAGCTTGCTAAACCAATTCACTGTATGTTATGTTTTATCTGTCTAGGACTGGTTTCATAGCTTGTTATACAGCTCCTATGCATTACATCTACGATGTTAACCCAAGAAACTTCTTTGATTTATTTCTTTCCCAACTTTTGAAATATGTGGGGGATTGTTGTAATTTTATTAAATTAATTATATTTCAAAAGTGGGGGACCATTTATATTAAAGTAATTTTTTAATATTAAAATGAATAGTAAGTTTTGTTTTATCTATCATATATATATGGCTTAAATAGTGATTACCCCCTTGCAAATATCAACTTTATCCATATACCCCCCTGTAAAAAGAAAAGTTTTAAAATAAACCTTGCAAATATTAATTTATTACAATTACCCCCTGCTGTTAGTTAGAGTTAACAGAGTTAACTCTATGCTGA
The DNA here is from genome assembly GCA_020916435.1 of Oxytropis ochrocephala. NCBI lineage: Eukaryota > Viridiplantae > Streptophyta > Magnoliopsida > Fabales > Fabaceae > Oxytropis > Oxytropis ochrocephala. Next base: position 88,664,246 of record CM037091.1, read on the forward strand.
CTAGGATGACAAATGGACTCCACATTGGCATGACACGTAGATGCTGCTTATACATGTGTTATGTGAGTCACTCTTCACTCAGACACCAGCCATTTTCATCTCGTCTCTCACTCTTCACTCACTCTTCACTCACTCAGATACAATGGGTTGATTTCTTCAATCTTCACAGTTAGGGATTCGTTTACACTTGAAGACGAAGACGAAGGAACGAAGTGAAAGCTCACTCTTCTCTCGCCGTCGTTCAAAGGTCTGCGACGAAGGCGGCGAAGGAACGAAGGAACGAAGACAAAGCTCGATGTTGATCTAGGGTTTAGGCGTGACGAAGGAAAGAAGAAGAAAGACAAACAACAACAAAATGCAGAGCTTGTGAGAAAAAGTACTACACAGGTTTGCAGATTACTCTCTCTCTCTCTCTTTCACTATTTATTGTTGTTTCTGGCTTTTAGGTACAAAAGTAATGGGTAAGGGGACCACCATGTGGGTTATAGAAGGATATTGAATGTGTTGGGTTCTGTATTGACTTGTGTAGGGAATATTTGCTAATTTTATATGTTGAATACGGGTTTAGGTAATCGATTTAGCTTTCCGATTTAGCTTGAAATGTCCATTATACCCCGATTACGAGTTGTACTACTTTATTGCTTTATACGATGATGGCTATTAATCTTGTGTTTCACCATGGGGGAAATTTGTAACACAATATGAAGGGGGTAAAGAGACAATTTGTGGAAGGTTTAGATTTGGATAAATGGAGTTATTTTGAAGTTCGTGGGTATCGTTAAGGACTTGGGGTTTGAGGTCGGGAGTTATAGGCTATGGTGGAAAGGTGAGGAAGATGTGTTGTTTAGGACTTTTGTGAGTGATGAGGATGCAAGACAAATAGGTGAGTATGCTGTTAAGTTGAATGTTGATGCTCATATCTACATAGAACATTTTGAGCAACCATGCTCTGTTACTGAAGCAAATGTAGGAAATGAAGATGGTAATGGAGAAGAAAGTGAGGATGGTGATGAGAGTGATAGTGAGGATGAAGTTAAGGGTATTCATATGGATGAAAGTGAGGAAGAGAGAACATATGGAAATGATGATGGGTTTGAAGATGAAGTAGAAGCTCCTACACCACCTACACCACCTACACCACCTACAGCTCCTACACCACTTACACCACCTTCTGCTCCTACACCACCTACAGCTCCTACACCACCTAGAGATCCATCATCACCACTTTAGGTTTAGCTTCAACTACAGTTTCTGAAGCAGTCACCATTCTGACTGGTAGAACATCTAGTTCATCATCCCAAAAATATGTTACTCAAATAACCCAAAAATAAAGGGGAAACACACGAATTTAAACCTACATTACTTACCCCAGAATTAATACACTTCCAGAATCTTCTTCCAGGATTTTCAGAGGTATTTGCAATCCATAAACGCATTGGCTGCTCACATGCACAAAGTGGAAGTTGCCCCTGTCTTGATAAAGCATTAGAAGAGGTGTTGCTTGTGGCCATTGGATCAAACAAACAACGGAAGAACTGAGAAGAAGAGAATACGATTAGGGTTATGGAGGAGAAGCTTCGATTGAGATATGGAAGAAGAGGATTGAACTGATGATGATGATTTAAACCCTATTCAGCCACGTAATGCTTCCAACTGGGCATCCACCTCAGCCATCAATTAACAGCGTCAATGTAAACTAACTGTAAGGGGGTAACTGGATAACTTCACATTTTGCAAAGTTTATTTTAAAACTTTTCTTTTTACAGGGGGTATATGGTTAAAGTTGATATTTGCAGTGGGGTAATCACTATTTAAGCTATATATATATATATATATATATATATATATATATATATATATATATATATATATTCATCAGTTTCTATCATAAAGCTTTATTGCTTTAATTTCAAGTTTCCGTTGAATTTTTTTAAAGCTTACATTTCTTTTAAGTTCACTTTAATCACATATACGTTTTCTTTTATATGTGAATTAAGCTTTTTGGTTTGAACGGATATATGCATACGTTGCCAATCTCTTTAATTACATGATAAAAGGAATTCATTCTTTTTCTGTTTCCTTCTAATCATGATATATGAACGTTGGATTTAATTATTTGGGTCATTTTTGTTTATGATGATTATATGCATCATTGGAACGTTGGATTTATATCGATAAAAAGAAAAATTACTTCTTCTCTTAGAAATACATAGTCCTGGGTTCATCTCCTGTCCGAAATAAAAAATTTCATTCTTGCCAGTTCGGAATCCTCCATCACTACCGCGATTGAGACAGACTGATTGTATCTCGGAGAATTTGCGCTGTAGAGGTGGATAAATTCTTCGTGACGATCCGTGCGCCCAGGTTGTTTTATCTAACGTGTTTTGTGTTCATGTGTCTTTCATCGTTGTTGCTTTATTTCATAGCACATATTACTACATATTCCTAAAAGGTTGAATCGTAAGTTGTAATGCTATCAGATGTTATTTGTAACTGATGGTCATAAAGGTCGTACGTAGCCTACAGTGAATCATGTTGAGGGATGTGAGTGATGTAGAAATGATTCATATCTTCTCATAACATGAGTAATGGTTGGGCCACTCAATAGAGTGAGACATGAAATAATGCATGCCTATTAATGGAATATCTCAATTGGTTTACACGTTTACTTAGGGTGTGTTTGGATTGGTGGTATGGGATGGAATGGAGTGGAATGGAATGCTAAGGTGTTCCATTGTTTGGATATTAAAAGAAATGATGGAATGCAATGGAACTAATGGAACCAATTCCATTATTTACCCCCATTTTGTTTCCCCTCCAATTTGGGGGGTAAGGGATGAAATCCTTTTCAAGCTTTATATTGTAATTTTTAAATTATTACTCTATCCTTATTTATATTTCGGTTTCTTCGTAATCACTGGACCTTCACTATTATTTTTTGTCAATTATACTATCAACTTTTACACGGCCACCTACTAATAAACTAATATTATTGTAAAAAAAACTAATAAATTAATATTGTGCATCTTCGATTGTGCTACATAGATTTATAGTCCATTTTTTTGTTGCCTTTATATATTTGATAGTCGCTGGTTTTACTAGTTTAGTTGTTTTCAAGGTTTTTTAACTTCTACAAGTGGCCACTTTTTTCTTGTTATGCGTCTTTATTAAAAAGTTTCAATTCTCTATTTTAGTTTTAAAACTATAAGTTAAAAAATGAGAAAAATGAAAACAAACATAGGTGCAAATATTTATGTATGCAATTATATTTGTATATCTATTCTTAAAGTGAGTGAAAATGACAAAAGAAAAAAAAAGAGGAGAGACTTTATATAGGATATATATTTTTAGTCATTTTAATAAAAATATATTTTAATTATACATAATAATGTTTTTTAAATAAGGGTAAAAATGGAATGAAAAAGTTATAACACATTCAATTCCGTTCACTTTCCAAACAAAGGAATGGAAGTTTTGTTCCATTCCATCATAAAATACACAAACAATGGAATGGAAATTTTATTCCATTCCGCTCCGCTCCATTCCATTCCACTCCGTTCTATTCCATTCTACTCCGTTAAGTTTAAAGTATCTAAACATACCCTTAGAGAACGAGAAACATACAATTGGACATAATGAGGATGAGAGATTTGGGCCTCATATTCAACTAGGGCATATGATTGTGTAAAGGTTCTTATTGTATGATATTCATATCAACATATTTCTATAGTTACACTATGGGGATTCTATAATATAGGCTTTGGGGGAATCAATATACAATTAATTCATTAACTCTAAAATATCGACGAAATTAAAACTATCCAAATTATCTAATATTCAGATATTGATATGTTATTTACATAAAAAAAAATAACTTAATCAGCAACCCCACAAGTTGGGGCATATGAGTCATGTGCATCGATAACCTCTCAGAGATTTAGCGAAAACATCAGTTAACTGGTTGCTAAACTTAATGAAACTTGTGGTGATGTCTTCTGATTCAACCTTCTCTTGAAACAATGACAGCCTACTTCAATATGTTTAATCCTCTCACAAAAAATAAGATTATAGGCAATATGCAATGCCACTTCATTGTCATATATTAGAGTCATTTGCACAACATCTTGGAAGTGAGGCTCTTTGAATAGTTATTTCAGCTAAATGAGCTCTTGTGTCACTAATATTATGACGTTGTATTCAGCTGCAACGACTAGTATAAGAAAGAGATACAACAGCGGTTAATCAGACTTTCCACGCCGGTTATAGAGCGGTGTGGTTTCCAGGGGTATAATAAGTTAGACTTTTAACGTTGATTCATTTAACAACCAACATAAATTATTGTTTTAAACTCTTCAATAACTTACAATAATGTGGTTTCTAAGTCAGTTATTAGTAAAAAGCCAATGTTAATTAAACTTTTTTTTTATAAATAATAAATTTTTTCAGTTTCTCAATTTAACAACAACTTTAGAATCAATTAAGCATATGCACAAATTATGATAACAAGAATATTAAAGGAAATAAAAAAGTAGAACCTAATAATAATAAACTAGTTTATTGCCAACAATTCTCATAGTATACATTATGTAGGTTTACAATATAAATGTACCAAATAGAAAATTACAATGAGAAAATTTTATATCATACTGAGAAACAATATCGGAAGAAGATAATCTTTGAGAGAGAGGAAAAAAACAAGTACAAATATGTTTCTCATACTAATTAGTTTCCTTCTCTTAAAAAGTACCTCTAGTTTTGATATTCTTTCTCAGCATGATAAACACATAGTTCTAATTCTAAAGAATAACACGCTCTATTTAGATAGGTTAAAGTATCAAACACAAAAGTATAATGTAAAGGTTAATGTATGCTTCTTCAGACAAGGTTACTTCTCCTTCAGGCATGATTACTGCTCCTTCAGGCATGATTACTGCTCCTTCGAGCAGGATCTTTAGGCGAGGTTATTGCTCCTTCTTGCAAATTGATCAACCTTTCCATATCTGATGATGAATCTTGTGCATCCTTTGCTTCATTTCCTTTTAAAATCTGCCTCCTTACTCAATAAAACATTTTCAAGTTTACAAAAATCTTCCTCACCACTTCTTCTGTACCACACTACATCGACCCCATCTCGACCTCCTCAACCTTCTATTGAAAAGAAGCCACCGACCTTCTTCTTTTATGGGATATCGAAAATGAAAAACTCCCCAAACGTTTTACAATTGATGATGTTAGAAACACAATGAAACTCATTTGCATAAAAAAGGAAAAGCTATTGGAAGAAATATTTTAATAGACATTTTTGGTTGGGAGGGACAAATCACAAAGAGGGTGAGACAGAAATTCGATCCTAAGGGGTTTTACTATCAACGGACAAGAAAGGGACGTAATGAAGCCGATATGGCTATGAAAGCTATGAGCGGTATATGGATGGAATCAACAAGGTCACAACACATAGAGGATACAATTGTAATTATAATAACAAGTGATGGTGGTTTTCTCCCAAAAGTGAATGAACTGAAGAAAGAGGGCACCGAGTGATAATCCTATTCCGTGAGGATGTTATAAAAAAGGATATGGAAGGACTCAGAGGAGCTGTGGATGCGAAGGATCTCTATGGATGGACTAAATTGCTTGAAGGAGATTATGACATTTGAAGACTCTCATTTCTTTGTTTAGATGGAAAACATATTTCCAGGTATATTTTTTCACTTCAACATAGTGTCATTAATTTTGTGCCTAGGACATTTTATTCCATGCACTGATTGGCTTCCATATATTTATCTGCAACATTGCAGTCTCAAAAATTTGGAATTTTGAATTTGAGAGAAGCATTCTGCTGTAAATATTGTACTAAGAGAGCTCTGTTAATTTTGTTGATATTTTAAACAAGTTCATGGTAGTAACTATTGACTACACAATATGGCTTTGACTCTTTTCCTGGTTCACCTCATCTATTAATTGATTCTCCATTCACTAAGCAATAACTAGGCGATACATGAGAAGTTATACCTGAATGATTAGCTCTCCCTATCTTGGGTGCCTTCATTATCCTCACATGTGGTGGTAGGATCCTTGTACGGTGGGTTAATGTAAAGGGGTTGCCTTTTGGGCAATGGGGCGAGGTGGGGACGAATTTTACATTCCCCACCCCCGAACCTGAATACCATATAATTCCCTGTTCCCCTACCGAAACCCGATGGGGTTGAATTATTGAACCCCATCCCCATCCCAACGGGTTCGGGTATCCCCGTCCCAACCCCGTCCCATAGTGGGATCAATTTTTTTTTAATAAAAGATGGTTTCATCTGTACATTTCACCAGAAGAAAAAAATCACAATCCAGGCAAAAAAAATTATATTAGTTATATAAAAAGCAAACAGAAGAAATTGCAAATTCACAAAACCCAAACAATATGTTATCATACACCTAATTGTATTTCTGGTCCTGGATTTACTAAAACTTTTTGAATCACACCCAAAAGAGTTTGCATTGTGGAGGCACTTCAACCTAGCTAACTCAATTACAATGTACAAACTAATAGGGAGTTTACAGTGACGTAATCTATGAGAGAGTTTACATGCCATGCTGCCAAAATCATCCCCTGCCACCTTAAATCAACAATAATTAAGTATCCCTGAATCTTTGCACAATATTATAATAGAAATATAAAACTGGATAAAATTTAGTTTAGTGGTGATTAGTTTGTTAGGGAATTGTTGGTTAGTTAAACTTTCCTAGAGCTCTATATATATAGAGCACATTGTAATCTCTTTAGTCATCTTTTTTCAATATGATTCCTTATAAGGAGTTTTTACCTCTTTTACCACATGAGTACTCCTATGCTCTCTACCTCTCATATGAATTTGATCTATGCATGTATGATCTTATGATTCTTAACATTCTTAAAACTCTGATAAGACAAACATTATAAATTGAAAGCAATACTAGCACTGCACAATACAAGCACTATAAATCTCTTAGCCCACAAAAAATCTAGAGCACGATATCTGCTACATACACACATAATATAACAGATAAGAGAGTGAGACTGTGAGAAGTGACTGAGACCGAGAGAGAAGAGAGACTGAGAGAGTGAGGCACTAACAATGACAAAACCTTTTAGGGTTTACTTGAGATTTGAGAGTTTCAAATTTAAGAGGGAAAATATTCTAATTTCATACATTTGGTGCGAGTTAGGGGACGAGTCCGGGGTGGGTACCTATATCCACATTACCCACCCCGTCCCCGTATTTGATTTTGGGGAATACCCAAACCCAAACTCAGTCAAAGCGGGGAAAACCCGTCAAATTTGTTTCCATGCCTATGTATGAGTAAACAAATTGGGGACGTGCCTTTTGTTTAATTTAAGCATGAAGTCTGACTTGGTCCTTTCTTGCTGAAGGGAGTCTTCCTGCGTCTATTTTGTAATGTAGAAGGTCTTACCACACTACTAAAAAGAGCATATGGGCAGGCTATTAACCTTCAGAAGTCTGAAATTCACTTCAGCAGGAATACCACTCAACTCAACAAGGATACATTTATCGCTATCTTGGGTGTCACAGAATGCTTGGGTAACAAGAGATACTTAGGGTTGCCATCTATGATAGGGAGGAATAAGAAGCAGTTGTTTGGGTATCTTAGAGATAGAATGTGGAGTAAAGTTTAACATTGGCCCAGTAAACATCTCTCAAAAGTTGGTAGGGAGGTTCTTGTGAAGTCTGTTTCTCAGGCAATCCCGATTTATTGCATGAGTACCTTCATGATACCCACTACTCTAGGTGAGGACTCAATTGATTAGGTTGGGACAAGCTCACAATAAGGAAAGAATATGATGGCATGGGTTTCCGGCACTTTCATAGATTCAACTTGGCAATGATAGGGAAGCAAACATGAAACGTTGTAACCACCGCAGATACTATAGTAAGTTGACTTTTCAAAGCAAAATTTTTCTGAATAGTGATTTTATGGGGGCTCGCTTGGGCCATATCCCAGCTATGTTTGGCGTAGTATATCTTTGCTTCACGGGTGCTTGTCAATTTGGGTGCACGTTGGAGGATTGGAAATGGGGAAAAAATATCGGTTTGGCATGACTCTTGGCTTAAGGTAGAGGTGATAGCTTTGTTCGGTCTCTGATTGTCACAGGTACAAAGAAGCTAAGAGTGAAAGACTTGTGGGATGTGAATACATCAGATTGGAACATGAATCTCATTGATGAATTGTTTGATTCACACGAAGTTTCCTTGATAAAGGCAAAACCACATTTTCATGCGATTGATGAAGATAAGCTCGTGTGCCACCAAAAATCAGGCTATTTCTCTGGCGGTTAGCAAGGGGTTGTCTTTCAACCCACAATAACTTGATCCATAGACATGTCGACTGTGAAGGCCACAATTCTTTATGTGATGATGATCATGAATCTAAGTGGCATGCATTCTTTAGTTGTATAGAACCCATTAAAATCTAGGAGGCATGCGGTTTATTGGGTGATGTTACCGCTGCTATGGTTGGGGCCGAGAGCTTTAGAGCTTTAGAGCTTGTTTCTTCAAGCTCATGCAATCTTTTTCTGATATGTAACATAAAACATTTGTGACTATGCTATGGGTTATGTGGCGAAGGCATAATGATAGAGTGTGGGAAGGAAAAATTCAACCAATTCCACAGGTGATTCAGAGAGCTATGGACTTCCTGCATGAGTGGAGCTGAGCTCAGTCCAAAGGAAATTCAACAGCACCCAATTCGCGACAACAGCTGACTTCAGATTGCAGATGGGTTAAACCGTGTGTAGGATCATTGAAATGCAACATGGATGCGACCTTGTTTAGCAGTGAGAATAAATATGTGATGGGTATGCGCATTCGGTCTTCTAGTGGCAGCTTTGTTCGAGGGAAAATAATGTGGTTCAATGGTAGTCCAACACCACAAGAAGGCAGAGGTTGTGGGACTTTGGAACACTTTACTCTGGTTGCAGGAGATGGAGCTGAATTCTGTTACCATAGAGCTGGACTGTTTACCAATTGTGAATGGTTTGAATACCTCATCACTCCCGAACAATGAGCTTGGTGTTTTATTGTCTAATTGTAAAAACTTATGATCTAATTTTCCAAGCTATCAAGTTAACTCATGATCTAAAAACTTATTATCTAATTTTCCAAGCTATAATGTTAGCTTTGTTAGGGCGACTCGATTAAATGCTAGTTCTCAATTTTTTATTTGATTCCATCATGTATTCACACTATTGTGCTAAAAAATTATATGAGTTTATTGCTGTCAATATATATATATATATATATATATATATTTGTTTTATGATTTATGGATTTGTATATACAATTGTAGACATACAATAGTAGCTATATATCATAAAACAGTTACAGATTCCTCAAGAGAATATGAGTTTATTCTTAACCAATCTTATATATCTCCAAGAATTTGAAAGAGACTCCCTAATTAGGTAGAAGTTTTACATTTGGATCAAGTAACCACTTAAATTTAAGTACCCTAAATTTTAATGTTAAAAAAATTATTTCTCATACAAAACGTACAGAACAAACTAAAAATAAAGCACTATTTATTATTATGTTTAATTTTTGACAAGGTTATTATTATTATTTTGACAAAATTATTATTAATATTATTATTAAATAGAGTAATGCTATATGGTGCGAAGCATTTCTTTTACGAAATGTCAGAATGATGAGGTGGCTGAATTATAAACATGCCACGGAGGAGAAAAAAAAGGGTAAGCAAAGCATGCAAAGAGGAAAAAAAATGGGTAGCCAACTGAGAAACAAGGAGTCAGTCGTATGGTTCGTCTCGTACTAATAATCTTTTCTCTATTTATTTATTTAAATAATAAAGTAAAAAATAAAACAAATTGTTCCGCAAAACAGAGCTTCCGCTTCCACCTCCGCCATGGCTCCGAAAACATTGCTAAAATATCACATCACCCACCACTCACTCTTCTCTCAGCAGCAGCAGCAGCAGCAGCAGCATTCCGAGTAGTAGTGTGTGACTCTGTGTGTGTACTCATGGACTACACTTATGACACCAATCACCGCGTCATCGGTAAACCCTTTCTCTCTCACTCTCACACTCACGTTGAATTTTATTTTACTTTATTTTTTCAACTCTACTGCACTGCTAACCTTTACTTCATCCACCATTTTCTCTCTTACTTTCTTGCATTCTTTCTTTTGCTACCTAGCAAATTAAAAATAACCTAAATAAATAAATAAATGTGCGTGGGACCCTAAAAAGTTAAACCCCAAAACACCTTTATTTTTAGTATTTGATCTAAGACCATTGCAATTTACATTGTAACATTCGCTGCTTCTTCCACTTCTTTACTGTGTAGTACTAATTTTTCATTTCAGAAAGTGATCAAATAATTAAATAATACTTTTTTTAGAAAGAGAAATTTTAATATGAAGAGATGACAATCTAGTCCAATTAAATAATACTTTTGTTTACTAGTAAAGTGTGTGGGATCATGTTGATGAGAATTGAGATTCAACAGTGGCCGACATTATTATTTGTGACAATGTTTGTCCCTTTTGGTCAACCCTTTGAATTTTGTTTATGATTATTTCTCAACTCTAGCATTTGGGTCTTGAAAGGGGGAACAAACTCTTATTTTATTCTATTTCATGGAGGAATGTATTATCAAAATAATCTGTGGCTGTGGTTGGTTGCTCTTTATTGAAAAGAAAAGGACCCATATAACTGCTTTTTTATATTTTGCCCCAATGGACCTACACAATGATTCTCCTTTGATTTTTTATTTTTTTTTAACTGTTATCTATGTTGATACATGGACACTCCTAGAAGGTATGCTCAGATTTGGATCTTCTGCAGCCGCTACAGAGCCGTTGGATAGATCAAACACATCCAACAGCTCTACAACAACCGCATAGTGTGCAATGATGTAGAGAGTACCAACACTCCACGCCCTTTACATATATGGTACTCTCTCTAGTCTTTTTTATAAGCAAAACATAGTCAACGGAAGTTAATGTATTTGGTCCAAGTTTTGGATTAGACACATCAACTTCTGTTGAGCCAATTTTGCTTATAAAAGAGAACCGTGGGAGTAGATGGAGTTGTTGAATACACATGATTACAAGTTCTGCTACTTGATGGTTTGGTTTGCTATTAAATGCTACTTCACTCTCTCTGAAACTTGTCCCTTCTTTTAATATTTCTTATTTTATTATATATGTTTACATTTCTTTAGAGTTTATCTTTGCTCTATATTTCTTTTCTATTTAGAAATTTTTCTGTGCCTCGTACCCTTTTTGGTATAGGTATTGATACCTCCATCCATGCAACTTACTATCCTATCTATTGACTTGTTTATTAAATCTATTTTAGAAGTTGGATCATATATAGAGATCATGGATATCAGTCAACACTCTCCATACATTGTAGTTTTAATTGTGCATGCTCATTTGTTTGTTTCCATCTATGTCTCATACTCATAATTGAGTTGTTTGGATGTCATGTCTTTGAGTGTCTTGGCATTTGATACCCTCAAGTTATTCATTTTGTTATATGATGCATTGACTTTTCTTTGTACATCTGATATGCTGATAAGATATATCCCCATGCTAAGGATTTAATAGCATGCATGCTTCACCAAATTTAATTGACCTTAAATGCCATTAATTTTATGTAATTACTTGTGTTTCTGATGTACACGGGCTCTTGGCTGCACACTATTTTTCCATAGCGTCTTCCACAAGAGTTGGTCCCTAGGGAAAATAAGAATTTACGACCTTTCCATGTTCGAGTAACTTTTTCCTTTTTTTATTTTCCTTTTGAGTAATAATAGTTGCTTCTTTTGATTTTCTCAATGCAAGAAAAGGTTTAATGCATTGTGTGAAGTTATATCACATAGATCCTGGAGAATTGATGTAAAATGCAAACTGGTGACCAGTCTCTTGATTTCATTGAATACAGAACCTCATGGAATAAAAAGGGAAACAGTGGACTACAAATATCATATTCACTGTCTGGAAACTGAGGCTTACAGTTCTATTTTGATGGCTTTTAATGCTCAATCAGATCTTCTTAGTTGGGTAAATATTTAATCTAAATCTATTCCCCGCGATTGAGTTTGTCTCATTGAATATGCTCCTGCAAATTGTCTCTTCTTATGCAAGGTATCTTCTGAAAAATTTGTTTGTGGCTGTAGGCCAAAGGGGATCTCTTGACTGAGCTACGAAAGGAACTAAATGTTACAGATGATGAACATAGAGAAATTCTGAAGAAAGTCAACTCTAATGCGTCAATTAAGTGGATAAGGTGTTTGCTAGTGTTTTGCTGCTATATTCTGATGCACATTTATTTATTTATCTATTATGATATGATATTCTGAGAGCAGAGGCTTCACTACTTTTTAACATTTTACATTACAGGGAGCAGAGGAAAAGGGCACCTCATGCTCAGGAATATATTAATGCTAATACTCCTGGTTGTCCTTCTTCTTCATTTGGAAGTTCAATGATACGACTGAAACTTCCATCCTCTGCTTCATTTTATCATCCAAAGAACATATCGCAGAGTCAAGTTTCTCTAAGTTCTATTCGCATTCCTTCTTCAATGCCTGTGAATGAAATCATGCCAAATACAAATGTGAAAATTCTTTTCTCGCATGCTAGCTGCATTTAGAGCCTACTTGGTTTAGATTCTAGATACTCTATTCAAATTTAAGGGAAAACTAGTGGCTTGAATTTTATATAAATGCTTTTTGGGTAATTTGCGACTTTGAAAACAATTTTGTCTAAGGTGTTTGACTTTTATAAGACCAATTCTTACATAATGAGTTTGAATTTATTCATTCGTCTTCTAACATGAATAAAAAGGTTTGGTCCTTTGATCCTTCTGGGCTGTTTTTCTCGCACATTCTTTAAGTAGGGCTATTTTTCTTCTTGATTAATCCCTTTGAAATCCAAAGCTCCCTTTTAAGTCAAGTCTTTTATTTTAACCGTGGTACTTAATAGAATTGATAGTATACTAGGTTTGTAGACTATTAGCCTGCATAAAACTTGTTCTTACATTCCACTGATGTTTCTCTACGGAATTTTGAGAATAATTCTACAAGTGTTTCTTTTTTAAACAAAAGTACTATTTAAAAGAGGCAACACAAATGAATAGGTCATGATTGTGTTTCCAAACCGAAGTATATGCATATTGCACACTGTTAAAAGGGAACAAATGTGCTGTTTCTCTTATTAAAATAACATTTTTTTTTCTTGGATGGGCATTTCTTAAGATCTGTAGTAGCCTTTGTCCCATCTACAGATACAAGATGTGAGCAATATGCATAGCTTATGGACAGTTCACAACCTGCTTTCATTTGATATCTGTCATTATTTGTAATTACACAACAATTGCAGTTGAGTTGGGTTTATTAATTGCTATTTTGTTTGTACCAGCCAAAGTTTAATGGCAATCTATTGACTGCGGAATTCGTCCATGGGAATACAGAGCAATCCATGGAAATGTTCAATTATGATTGTCATCAATTACCGCCTATGGGAAGAGGGGGAGTGCTGAAAGGAAAATATCAACCAAACCAATACTTCCACTCATCTGAGTCTCTCGAGTTAACGAACAGAACTGATTTAATTGAGATCCGTGCAACAGATGGGGTTATCCATGAGGTAAGAAACTTTTATTTCATATCTGTTTTTGTTTGGTTTTATCTTGCTTGCTTTGTTACTGAAATTAAATGATCAGATAAAATAAAACTGGCAATTTATGGAATTAGTAGATATGAAGTGATAATCAGAAATGCACCTAGTAGATGCTGCCAGTACCATGTTTAAATGCTGATGATTGTTGTCTATCGTATTAAACTTACTGTATCTTAGTACTCGATAACACTGGTGTGGAATATGGTTTTGAGTGTTTGATGATAATGGAACGGATGCATGTGGCTGTGGTGAGGGGCTAAAGGAGGAGGAGAGGCAGTTAAGAGAGCCAGTATTTCAAGGGTAGATTTTTAGCATCTAAATCTTTTATGGGATAAAGTGGTTATCTTATTGGGATTTTTTGTTGAATTTACAGAGACAAGGTAAGCTTTGCTTATTTACTGTAACTTTTAGATATTTTCTGATTTTAGCTTCAGTCTTTTATAATATTTTTATACATCTTTGACCAAAATTTATTCTCTAGTCTACAGATAGAGAGAAGAGATAACTAGTGACACATGGAATTATGAAACTAGCTGTTGTTTGTTCATATTATAATTCTGAAATGGATTGTAAAATTTGCAATTTTTTTTACCTTAATAGATCTTAGGGGACATGTTGAAGCTCAGTTAAAGGATCTCCAAATAAATATTAAAAATAGAGAAATGCCTTCTAACGCGAAACAAAATGTCAGAATGGAAACTAATAAGGCATTGAACCGCGGTGGTGTGTTAGCCTGGTGCACTGTACATGACTTTTTAGTACATCTCCTACAATTCGTACATCTCCATCCGTACTGGCAATCACTGCTCTTAAAAGTAAATTAGTGAAACATCTGGATATTGGTGTATTGCACAAATTGGCAAAATAGAAATCGAAGTCTATAAGTAAATGTTGATCTCAAGAAACTTTGTGGATTTCTGATGGACCCTTGTGTAAGTATGAATTAGTTTTGGGTGGTTGAGTTAGTTTTAGGTTGTTAGGGGTGGTTGTTATACTAAGTTGGGTAGTTGTGGGTTAGTTAGGCTTTTCCCTTCTACCCCCCTTGTATTGGAAGCCTATAAATAAAGGCTTCCACCCCCTTTTAGATATATCTTTTGTCATACTTTGAGTTGAAGTTAGGAATTCTTTGGGTTAGGCCAAAGTTTCTAAAGGTGGATTATGATTTATGCCACCATTCTCTCCATTTGTATCCCTAAAGATCAATAAAAATCCTCTTTTCGTTCTTATTCCGATTCTTGCAACATTAAATTCCGCTTTTGCTTATCATCATTAGGCTAGGTACCTATCAATTAGTGTTAGGAGGGAGATAATTCGTGAAGAGCCCACCGAAGCCACACCACAACACCTACTCGTGAAGAACCCATTGAGTGCAAGACCAAGCATTGGAGTGGTTCCCTGGACTCAACCTTGAGCACAAGGTTGTTTTTCAAGGGGGCAGTATTCATGCACCCTTGTGTAAGTATGAATTAGTTTTGGGCGGTTGATTTAGTTTTAGGTTGTTAGGGGTGGTTGTTATATTTGGTTGGGTAGTTGTGGGTTAGTTAGACCCCCCTTGTATTGGAAGCCTATAAATAAAGGCTTCCACCCCACCTTTAGATATATCTTTTGTCATACTTTGAGTTGAAGTTTGGGTTAGGCCAAAGTTTCTAAAGGTGGATTATGCATTTATGCCACCATTCTCTCCATTTTTATCCCTAAAGATCAATAAAAATCCTCTTTTCGTTCTTATTCCGATTCTTGCAACGTTAAATTCCGCTTTTGCTAATCATTATTAGGCTAGGTATCTATCAATTTCGTATCTAAATATCTCCCCTAATGCGTTCAAGATAAATTTATATCTGAGGTTACTACTATGGTTCATCAGAGTTACCTGATATTAAAATATCAAAAAAGTTTAAAGAAAAATTTGGTTGCTCGCTGCATGGCTTGCAATGTTGTATGGAGCTGAATGTTGGAAGGTAAAAACTAATAAATTAAAAAAAGTAAATTTAGTGTTGCAAAGATGAGAATGTTAAGATGAGTGGGTGGTCATATGAGACAAGATAGGAATAGAAATACAATCATTAGAGAGAAAATTTGGACTGCTCTTTACTGCTCTTGACTTCTTTTCCGTAGTAAGTTGTTCCAATTTGTGTGAGAGCTAGTCGTCTCATCCATGCAATGGTTCTAATGATGATGTTTGGACATGTGAAGCACCAACACATACGACACAAACATGTAGACACTGATAATAATTTGAAAAAATGGAAGTAATCGAAGTGTCGGTGTCGGCGTCTGACACGACACGTATCAGACACCCGACACGTCTTTAATCTAAAATGTTGGTGCTACTTAGGTTTGGACTTTGGACAATCAAGTCTCCACAATATAAAGGATCACATGAAGCATCGAGAACAAATAAATAAGCTTGGAGGATGTCATGCGGGGACTTGTTGTCCTTGGTGTAAACACCAGTAGAAACAAGCTTGACAAGAGGAGGCATACCTTTTCACATTCCTTTTACTGATTATAGGCATAGACAATCAGCCGATTGATGAGGAATCAAATGAGGATGATGAGCATATCAAAGAAGTATTTGAGAGGAAAACTGGTAGACATGATTGTGATAGGGATTGGAACGATTTTTGACTACAGGTTGATATTCCTTATTTTGATGGAAGCTTTGTTATGAATGAATTCCTAGATTGATCGCATATGTAGGACAATTCCTTGGGTATGTGTAGCTTCTGGAGGAGAAGCAAGTGAGAGCACCGATTCGAACATGGAATTGAATGTGTTGAGATCCCTAATATTCCACCTACATCAGCCCATGTTTCAGATGTTTAGTTATGAAGTGAGGGGGTGTGCTGTGAGTCCTACATCGATTCAAGATGTAGCCTAAGTAGTCTTCGATTCAAGATATAGCCTAAGTAGTCTTTATAAAGCTTGGACAATCCTCAATTCCTCACTTTAGAAGTCAATATTGTGGGATTAAGTTAGGTCCTAAGCCCAAATTGTAAGATGATTGTTCCATATGTTGGCTCTTGATTTGGTGTACTCAAGGTTTCTCTGGAGGATCCTTCACGTATTAATCACTTAATATACGATACAATCAAGATATTATGGGATATTTTTCATATTCTAACACTTCCCATTCTAATAAAACCTCTAGAATAAAGATCCAAACACATCAGGATTAAAGATTTGTGGGCCTGGCCATTTATAGGATAACTGTCAGGGTCGGACCTTGGGTCTCTTCTATTGAACATGAGCAACTAAGTCTACTAAATAGATTCCTGCCTTTTCTTCTACCAGATTTCCGGTTTTGTTACATCAGGTGCTTTAGTAGCTCGATCTGCGTTTTTGTTACATCAGGTGCTTTAATAGCTCGATCTGGAACCGACCTAGGTATTTGACCATCATGTTATTAGTTTAACAACCAATTATTGAGCTTTTTTGGGGTAAAAGAACCAGTAGGGGCACATATAGGGCAAAAGAAACTGAGGTCAAACTGCAACTGGGACAAATGTTGGAGCCAATTGAATTAGCATTTGATTAATCACATGTGTGGTGCTTTATTTGAACACAAAATACCCACATCAACATGGACAACAATCTAATTGGTTAGCGCAGTTCAAATACGCGATTGATTATGTTCAGTAGATGGTTAATAGATACTTTATGATTTGAAATTCATTAACCACGACTTTCAAAGTGATTAACTATGATTTTCAGGTGTTCAAATCATGCAACAATCTATTAACCATCTATCGAACATAGTTAACCAACTGCGTTAACCATCTAATTAAGTGTCAAATTTTGGTGTCGATTTCAAGTGTCAAAAAATCATTTCTCTTTCAAATTATGATACATCTATCAACCATCTAACATAGTTAACCGCATATTTGAACTGCTGAAGATTTTCTCAGGAATAGAGTTGGTTTGCCTAGCTATAGGTTTTGCTAATTTCTTTCTTGGCCCTAGTGTTCTTCCTCTTGCTTCCTTTTTTTGGTATGCTGCAAATGATTGTTAAAGGCTTTGGTGCCAACCTGGTTAGGATCAGAGTCATTATAGTGATGCTTTTGCATACCTTTATAGGTTTGTTTTATTTCCTTTCAGTTATTATGTTGTTTATGCCCATAGGTATTGACGTAGTCCCCATGCTTCTTTGAATATTTTTTAATTTTTATCAATAAAATTTAGGGAAGTACTCTTTTTCCTTTTTGATGTTTTTTCCCTAAAGAGGGTTTTGCATTAGAAGGTTTTAATGAGGCTCCATATCCCTTTCTTTTGCAAAAAAATAAAATAAAAAATCATATACTGTATTTTAGGCGTTCTTTAGTTCCCATTCCATTTCGTTTACACTTGGCAGGTTGAGAAGATGCTTTCCAGTAGAAAGAAGCTTCGCCCTGTTGATATTGAGAGAGCAATACAGACTCTTAATGTAACTCCAACCTTTTAAGATGCATTGAATTACATTTGTCTTTAGACAATTCTGACAAACACTGTGTATTATATGAATGTATAATTTGGTCCAGGAGCAGGAAAAAGCTATACTTGAAGCACTTAGTAAAGTGGAAGATTTGTTTGAGAGGGGTAATGATATTTTCCTGATATTCTTAACTGAGATTCCTCTTTAACTCGTTTTTATGAATTTACGGGTAATATTTGGTTTTCCAGATGACGAGGCACGACACGATCTCCAGAAATACTCCTAGAGGACATGAAATGATGATACATGCTAATATCAGTGGACTAATTGATAGGTGACAATTTCATGGCATAGATGCAGAGCTTACTACTCCAATTATGGAGGCTATACACTTCTAACAAAGATATGAAAATTACTTTAGTTACTGAATTAGCTCTATGAGATGTTTACTTGAAGATGTAGATAGAGCTTTTAATTTAAGCTAGTAGATTAAGTGATTAACACTTTGATGTTATGTGATACTTATTTTAGTAACTGAATTGGCTATCTGAGCTGTTTACTTGAAGTAGAGCTTTTAATTTAAGCTAGTAGTTTACTGATATGAGCTGAACACTTTGCTGTGACTTGTTTAAACTTTCAAGTTACTATGAGTTATACTACTCCTAACCCTTTAGTTAAATGTCTGTGATGAGAAGAAAACACGAGGGTACAAAGATATTGTGGAAAAATTATTTCTGAATATTATTTTGATTGTATCTAATGACAAGCACTAATATTGAGTATATAGACAAATTATACATAACAGATATAATTAATGAAAAAGAGTTTTTTTTTTTGACTAATACTAATAATCTAATACAAAATGAGTTAGCTGTATAATGATAAAAAGTTAATCAGTACTATTAATAAGTCAAGAGTTTACTTGTAATTGAATAAAGTTTATAGAGAGTAGTGAGCCTAAATTGTCAGAATAATTGTAAGTATGCATTGAATGGGATCAATGGATATTGCCTCTCTAATGAAGACAATGAAAAAAAGGAGCAAGGAGTATTAATTGAGATCTGTATTTTCTAATGAATAAAGTAAGATTCAATGTTTTCTCTTATTCACAAGGAGATGTGGTCCTTCAATAAGTTCACTTTTTGATCACACTCACTGGTAGTACAATACAAGTCTTTAACGCAATTAATGTTTGTCTGCTTTCATGCTCACAACCATACACTCAAATTATATTCATTTCCATATGTATATAGGACACTCTTTCACGGATGTCTATTTAGTAAAGATTTGACTCATTCTATAATGTCATTGTCAATTATGAATATACTCTCTCGGGGTTACAGAATGTAAGTAAAAATAGGTCAACGAAAATTAATGTATTTAGTCTTAACTTTAGATTATATACATCAATTTTTGTTGACCCACTTTTGTTTATGTTATGTATCGGAGGGTAATACGTGATAGAAGTACTTGTATAACTGCCTTTTGTGAGTATTTTTTGACAATCCTAGTGATTTCATATGAACTAACTCACTTAAATTTTTCTATAATAAAAAAAGGACATTAAAACTTAAATGGGATAAAAGAGATGATGATAGGCCTCCTCCTACTCTTACCATTTTTTTTCTTCTATTTCTACTACTTTGATACTAACTCTATCCCTATACATAAAACCCTTGACCATTGAGATTACATGTCTATTTGGAGATCGAGAAACATACAATTGGACATAACAAGAATGAAACATTTATGCCTCGCGTTCAGTTAGGACCTATGAATGAAGGGACATTGACTTCACAAATACATGGCAACAATTGAGTTTGTCCACTGCGAGAATCGAGTCTGAGAGAACCGGATCGACCCCCATATCCTGTGGTAGTTACATCACTGGGCCAACGGTGTTGGCTAGATGACAATCTGTGTGTGATATTTAATATTAGAATATTAATATAATATTTAATATCATGACCATTCTAGTGGAAACCTATAAGCGGTTTATTAGAATAGTTGGTAATTGAATAAATTCAATAGGATAGTTGATTAGATTAAAAATGATTTAATTAACATGAGATCTAATTAAATGGTTAAGGCTATTGAGCTTATATTGGATAAAGCCAAATGATAGGTTTAAATCATTCATTAGCTTACAAGTTTCATTTGGAGACTACTTTCCCTAAAGTGGGATGGATGAGTTTAAACCACTTTGGAGAGACAACACTTGGCTATATGTTACTAGCATTTTTGGTCAAAGAAAAGTTTTCTTGTCAAATCCTTACTTCTAAATGCAATAATGCATTTTGTTACCACCCATTTAAATTATTGTACAAAACTTTGGTAACAGCAACTTGGCTTCATATTCATTTCCCTTATTATGTACGTCTATGACTATCCCACACAAGTTAAAATATCTATATCTAATAACTTTCACTCTAAATCTAATCCCACTCAAATAGTGGGTGGATATATATTGCTTTTGCTTTATGTTACCGACTCATTTGTAATACTGTTTGGTCTTACTTTCACACTCAAATATCAACAGTATTTGTTGCAAGAAACTCTTGATACTTATATTACTTCATGTCTTCTTGCTCAAATTTCTCCTTTTTAGTAATTCTCATTGGAACTGTCAATTTTGGCCCAACTCAATAATCAGGTTTTGGGTTTGGTTGAGATGACCTCAAAAAATAGAGGCCATAACGAATTAGGTCTTTTTGGTCTAGTCTAGTTTGCCCATGGGTCGAACTAGACTTACAATTTATATTTTTTTGAACAGTTTTGTGTTTTTCTTTGTCAAAATGTGAAGTGGACCAGGTCAACCCACTAGATTCAGTATTTTGGGTTGGGTCGAAATTAAAAACACCGCTTTCAAGAAATAACTTGACTGACCCGGCCCGCTTATGAATTTTGGCCCGGGTCGGGCCGCCCAGATTGACATTCCTTAATGAAATATCATTTTTTTTGTTCGGATCATTATTGGCTACATATAGAGTGTCCTAATACTTTTACCGAAAGATTAAACTCCACTTATATTTAAGAGGAAATTTCGCACTGATCAATACTAAGTTTTTCACCGCAAGAATCAAACCAAATAGCATCAGATCGACGCGTGTCCCAGGTAGCCTATGTCGATGGGCGTTTTAATAAAATATCATATATATGGACACCACTTTTTAAAGTTCTGACTTTATATATTCACACACAACTACTGCAATATCCTTAAGAAACTAACTTCTCTGTATGGCACTCTTCCTTTCCAAATCAAAGCAGAAAAAACTCACTATTCTCCTCAACATATCTTTCATCTTCCTTCTATCTTTCCTTCTACAATCCTATCTCCACCCTTCCAACTCCAATAATAATAATCTTCACCTCACAACAATTTTCAACCAAGCTATACTCCTCAATGATATTAGCATCAATGGCTGCACTAACCTCCACAAATATCCAGATTCCACCTCTAAATGTTCATATATTAAATCAAACTTTGATTGTAGGTCAAAGGGTTACATAAACTATCTTCAAATCTTTTATTGTAATCTAGGCCACTCTTCAATTCTAAGATATTCACTTCTTACCTTATGGCTTTTAGTCTTATTCTATCTTTTAGGTGACACAGCTTCTAATTATTTTTGCAATTCCTTAGAAGGTTTATCAAATATCTTAAATCTCTCTCCTACTATTGCTGGTGTAACCCTTCTCTCTCTAGGTAATGGTGCTCCTGATTTTTTTGCTAGTGTTGTTTCTTTCACAGGATCTAACACCAAAGTTGGCCTTAACAGCATTCTAGGAGGTGCTTTTTTTGTCTCTAGTGCTGTTTTAGGGATCATAAGCATTCTTATTAGCTCAAATCAAGTTCAAGTTGAAAAATCTAGTTTCATTAAAAATATCATTTTCTTCCTTTTCTCTTTGATCATTCTCCTTATAATTATTTCAATTGGTAAAATCACCTTATTAGGTTCCATATGCTTTGTTTCCATTTACTTCCTTTATGTTATTGCTGTCTCAGCTACACATTTCTTCTATGAAAAGGATAAGATAGAAAGAGAATTCAAAGTCATATGTTTAGAGGATTCATTAGAATCTAACATACCATTGCTTGGTTATATTGATGATGAGAAAGAGAAACCAAACTTCGTAGACAAAGTTGAAGGTAAGGAGGAAAAGTTAGGATCGAACTGTTCGAGACCGGCTTCCAGTACAGTTCAAAAATGTTTTGGTAATTACTCGGTGAAGTTTTTACTTAAGGTAATAGAATTACCTCTTTTTTTACCAAGAAGGTTAACTATACCAATAGTGAGTGAAGAGAAATGGTCCAAACCATATGGTGTTATATCTATCACATTAGCCCCAATTTTATTGGTAATTATTTGCAATATCCATAGTGAAAACAAGACTAGTTTAGTTATATATTTAATAGCGACTTTGATTGGTATATTTTTTGGAAATATGGCATGTGTGACTACTAAGAGAAGTACCCCACCAGAAAAGTTCTTATTATTTTGGCTTATTGGAGGTTTTGTGATGAGCATAACATGGACTTATATAATAGCTATGGAGCTAGTTTCATTATTGGTTTCAATTGGTAACATAATTGGAATTAGTCCTTCAATTCTTGGATTGACTATCCTAGCTTGGGGTAATTCACTTGGAGATTTAATAGCTAATGGTGCTATGGCTTTAAATGGTGGATCAAATGGTGCACAAATGGCTATTTCTGGTTGTTATGCTGGTCCTATGTTTAATGTTTTGATGGGATTAGGGTTTCCTCTTGTTCTCTCAACTTGGGAGCAATATCCTCAAGCTTATGTTATTCCTAAGGATTCTTCTCTTTATGTGACAATTTTGTTCTTGATTGGAGGGTTACTTTGTGCTCTTGTGATATTGTTAAAGAAGGATATGAGGTTGGATAAATTATTGGGAGTTGGACTTTTGAGTATATATCTATGTTTTTTGTTTATAAGATTGGCTATGGCTATTGGTTTTGTGGAATTGTAGGTGTAGTTTAGTTTAGGGGAAATTGGGTCCATTGTGGTCCTCTCTTTCTCAAGAAACTATTGTTGATCATACATTTCACTCTCACAATCACTTTGTAAAGTTAATTATATTTCACTTTTTTACTAGTTACCGTGTCATCTAACATTTAAATTGTAAATAGATATTTGTATTTCGCTAACTTTATGATAAAAGAGAATCTTATCTTCCCAATCTGTTTGGTTGAGATTACTCTTAATGCAAGATTAACAAACTCTATGTAAAATTACTATACTATAGTTTTCTTTAGTTTAGATTCTTATAAAATCTAAATTGAGTCGGATAGACTCATATAAGAGAAGTAAAACTCTCTTGGCACTTATTTTTTTCATTCACAAGACTCGAACAGTCGAACTTGAAACCCTACTTCAAGAGAAGCAAAAACTCTCTTGACACTTATTTTTCCATTCACAAGACTCGAACCATTGAATCTAAAACCTTAGTTAAAGAAAACAAAATTTCTTTTCACACTAGTTGGGTAAAACTACAACATAATACATGAGATAATTTTTTTTATAGCTTTACAATATATATTTAATTTATCTTTTGATATATTATTACCTTGGTAGTGAAGTGTTTCTCTCTTCTATACCAATAATGATTGGTTGCATGTGGGTTGGGACATTTAACCCATCTGAAGTATAGGATAGTGGAACCTTGGGCCAGAAATCTCTTATATATCTATCCTCTATTGTGTTGTCACGTTTCTTCTATATATAAGAGATAAGAGATGCTAATTGCCAATTCAGGTATGGAACCCTACCCTCTACCTTTAGCAAGGACAATAAGGATCATATTTGTGTGTTGGTAAGATGTCTTGTCAAAATTCATGTCTTTTACTTACTAACCAGGAGGAATAAACTCAACCAATGTGAAGCAAAAATGGGCCTTAAAATTTATTTATTTTTAGTCCTTAAAAAAATTCCACCTACTTTTCATTCCTTAGGTTCTTTTTCATCAGTTTAGTCATTCGCGACTTTTAATTCGTGATTTTTATAGTGTTTTTTGGACATTTTGATAGCGCTTGTAAGTGCTATTAAAAGTCAAGCACTATTAAAAGTCATGAAATGTTATTAAAAGTCACGAACGACTAAAAATAATGGGTAAAAAAACTCAGGTGACCAAAAGTTGGTGAAAATTTTTGTCAAAAAAAAATGTTGGTGAAAATTAGTTCTTATGGGTAACCAACCTTAGTTATACCACTCACACTTAAATTTTCTAAAAATATCGTGACCTAGCTTATAAAATAGTTATCTATCGGTTTTGTCGATGACAAATCATCTTAATAGAGAATCTCGCTAGCCACGTTTAGTATAATTTTTCTTTCAAACCACGTTTTTTCCCTATCCACTAGGTTCGAAATTTGAGTTCATTATTACTGAAAAACTGACATAATATTCCTTAGAAATTTGATAATTTTACTCATGTTCACTAATTGGCCCAACTTAATTTGGATGTCTTTTCTCCCATTCATTTATGTTTTGATTACATGCCAAATTCAATCAATTTAACAACGCTAATAGCCAGCCTAACACAAACAAAATGTCACAATAACAATGAATCTTAAAGGTTTGAGATTAAGATAATAGTTATGTTGTCACAATCATTTCCATATCTTTCACTCTAATCAGTTCTTATGAAATGTCTTTTTCCTTTTTTTGGCTTAGCAAAGCATGCTCACCTCATGTTTTCTGTCCAATTTGAAATTTAGTGTCCCATGCGTTATCTTCATCAACAACAAATCAAATCAAATGTATAAGTAACATCATATTCAGCATTGATGCCAATGATGTTTTTAAAACACACGCAAGCAAGCATTGTGGAAGAGGACATAAATAACAACATATCCGGTAAACTGATAGCTTAAAACCTAAACTTTGGTATTAGCATAATTTGAACCATTTTATGTAAATTAATTTATGCCCTAAATTACTTGAGTGATGTACCAAGTAAGTTTTTTATTTATTAAATTATAAATAAATAGTACCCTAACATTTAAGGTTTTTTGAGAGCTTTTTTAGCTTAATAATTTTAGAAAATGTCGATCTAAACCCAAGAGCGCTCAGATAAGATATAATCAGAGGTCTTGGTTTGAATCCAAGACTGAGAATGTAGCAGCGTTAAAACCTTTGAAAGGGAGCTTTGCAACCATTTGTGATCCTATCCGACCTGAGTAATTAGTCTTTATAGTTGTACCCGGAAAATACTTGATTTACACAAAAAAACTGTCGAGCTGAATATCGAACTCATAAGACTTTTAGATCATGGTTCAATTGCTTTAGTAACCTGAACCGACATGTGGAAAAAAAAAATGAAGATCCAAACAACCAAACAGTAGACATGGTGATTTCTAATTCAACTTATTGAACTGTCCAAATTAGCCATTTCATTTTTAAAATACTCAAATAAAACAACATAATTAGACTTTTTTAGAAAATAAAAGTCTGATATATATTATAATAGTACTCGTGCACGAGTCCATCAATTTGGGACAATTATTAAATAAATTGAATAGATTGGCTGAACCAAGTCTATGATTCAGCGATGTGCTCTCCTAGCAAGTAGGAGGACGAATGATATCATAATACAGTATGTCCTACATGCTTCATACATGTCCAAATCATGCTGTGGTCCATTTCTGCCATGTTGCTTTTCTCTTTGACAGTACTTTCTAAGGGTTTTTTTTTTTGGACCCCCACTCTCTCCCCTTAAACCCCCACCCACCATATGAAAAAACCAAAATACTCCTGTTTGTTTACAAAATCACCATTTCTTCACATAATTGGTCATACTTACGTTTGACCACCTTCACTCGCATATACACCACCACAGACGTATATACGACAGCCGTAAATCCACCCATCGCATATACCCCACGTAACCCTATATACGACGAGCAACTTTTTACTCACGTATATACTCATCTGCCAGCGTATATACGACAAGAAAATTCACCACTCGCATATACGCCCTGAATACCCTATATACGACGAGTTAAAGTAAGCATCGTATATACACCATTGTTGATGTAAATACGATGAGCAATTTAATTTTTTTTTTTACTAATTTTTTTTTCTTTTGCTTGCAGTGTCCGGTAGGCATAGAGGGAGACGCGAGGTATCTCCTATCGGAGAGAGAGGGGAGTCATCTACTGCTCCGAGTACGATGACTCAGAGGCATAATCAGCTCCATGCTTCAGTGAGGAGACAGAGACAGACAGCACAGCCGAACCGGTGAGTATCACTGAGCGGTGAGTATCACCGAGCACCATGACGCAGACTCGATGATCGGCCATTTGGAGCTTTCTATCTTGGGGATTACTGCGCAGACGCAGTGGGAGGATTGGCATAGAGGAGGTTAGTTTCTCAAGATCATTCCCCACCTACTCCTCGGATCATCCATGTATCCTCGTGATGATCCTCAACCACTTCATTACCATCCCCACTGCCGAGTATCGCAGAGCAAAATTTCAGTCGATACTTACTACTACTCGGATACATGTATGAGTATCGGAGGAGCACCCAGCAGGATCGGGGGCATCACGAGGAGGATCGGCCTCGGCCTCTCACTGAGGAGCACGAGACCTCTCTCTTCATCGATCCGGCAGATCATGTCCGCATTTTATATACTCATCATTGACCGGTAAGTTTTACATTTTTTGCTTAAATAATTTATTTAACTTACATAGTCCAGACTTTTTGCTTACATTATTTATTTATTTTTATTTCGGGAGAGTATCGTGTTGTCAAAGTATGGGCTCATGGAAACAAAGTCCATACTAGACTCCATCTTCATTACCCGGCCATAGTTCGGCGTACCACCGCGTGGTCGGGGACTCAGATTGGCCCCACTTCTCCGTGATCGCCACGCCACAAAGAGACCATGAGTTCTTTGTCGGCTTTTATTGAGAGACGGCACTCAGATACTTCGTCATTTCACTTGCCATTTGGTGAAATGACGATCACTCGATGACGCTCTCGCTTGCTCGCACCTTCCCATCCGGGGAACTATGCCACACCTCCCGCCATCATCGTGAGCTCTGAGTATGCCACACACACCACGAGACATATCTGGGTGTGTCACGGGTCGAGGTCGCTAACAACACCCGTGGGGTCCGGGGACATGCCTTCAAATGGTGGAGCAGGTGTATGAGTGTAACTTGGAGGAGGGGGTGACATCATTTGTTGTTGTGAGGGCTTATACGCTTCGCCCGACCTACAGAGATCTTCACTACGAAGACTGGAGACAGGGATGAGGCTAAGTGGCTGATCTACCTGGATGATCTGAGTGCAGATGTTCTTGGAGGCTATGCATGGGGTGCAGGTGCACTAGCTGCCATGTATGAGTCCTTGAACACTGCGTCTTTGAGGACTACGCAAAGGCGGTGTGGAGGTATGCCACCTATTTCAGTACACATTTTAACTTCTTGTATTTTTGTTAAATCACACCGACTTTTGGTAAATTTTTGTGAATTAAATATGTTGTTTATTTTTCGCATTTGAGCTTGGATTATGTGGTATTTCCCTCGGATGGCGGAGAGGTTGGCGGTCATAT
Source organism: Oxytropis ochrocephala (assembly GCA_020916435.1). Lineage (NCBI taxonomy): Eukaryota > Viridiplantae > Streptophyta > Magnoliopsida > Fabales > Fabaceae > Oxytropis > Oxytropis ochrocephala. The sequence continues at coordinate 88,691,942 of CM037091.1, forward strand.
CCGGTGCAAGTGAGCCACTAGCCAGCTGGCGCTACAGGGAAGAAGAAGTCGACCACCAAGCTCACCCACTACGGGAGGATGCTTGATGAGCTGAGGCCAGAGGATGTCTGCTGGCGACCATTTGAGGAGGACAGGGCTGGTAGACCCTTTGAGCGAGATCTCCTACAGAGGCTTCATCACCGGGCCGACTTCGAGTTCCGTACATGCCCGATAGGTGCTCGCGCGGTTTGGGTACACTCGGATCATCCCGTGTGACCTCTCGCAGGTCGTCCGAGTCATATTGATTGCGTGTTTTGGATCGCCCACTTCATGGCATCTCGTGGAGGACATCATGCGCACTACTCGGGTTGCTCGTGGCCGGATCGGATCGTGATCGACGACGCATTACACAGTGGTACGTTCGGGCTTCTATCCCCAGACTATTACCGCCCACCATCACCTAGAGCTCGTGCACCGACACCTCCATGAGCTATGCTACGACGATCTTGGACCGGATGAGGAGGTGTGGACCGCCAGTAGAGAGGGATTCGTGATGGCGACATCGCGCATGGCAGTCGGGCGTATCAGACACTCCATAGGCTGGTGGGGATGGCAGCACCGGATGACGTGGCTAGGGAGCTTATACGACGGGGACGAGGACGAGGGGGACGCCGTTAGGGATTTTTTATTTGTTTTTTGATGTATTTGATATTATATTGGCACTTTATTATTAACTTTTTTCGGATGTTTTATTTATTTTACGAGTTTCCATGAATTTTTGATTTCATTGATTCGATAAAACAAAGTTACACAAGCGATAAAACATACACAACTTGAATAAAAATAGACAGATAAAAAGAAAATACAATACAAACTACTGAGTTGGTGGAGTTAATCGACGAAGGATCTCAGCGACGGTCCTTCTGGTTTCGACGTACAGATGAATGTAACTCTTCCATTTAAACATAATATGATTGGACATCATCTGTCGGAGGTCATCCTCTGTGTTGACATCCACAGCAGAAAAGTGAAGACCTTCATCAGTCCATTCCGGTTTTCGATAAACGATACGAATTATCTCATGCTCGTCGTTCTCTGGTTGAACCATCCGCAGTAGTTTATGCTTAAGAGCAGAAAATGATATATCGTGTTTTAACCTACACGAAACAACATCTCTCCCATCGAAACTTATACCATCATCTTTCAAGATGATGCCATGATGATCAGCAAACCCCATATTAGAATGAACGAGAGTGAGGGAAGAAGGCTCGTAGTATGACATTAGCGAAGCTTGCATCATCTTCAGTTGTGATGTGTGAGAGAAGGAGGAAGTTGAAATTTTGGTGTGAAAATAGTGATGGTGGGAGTGAGTATTTATAGATGAGGTAAAATATTATCAACCGTTGATTTTGTCGTGCAATCTACACCGTTGATCAATTTTGAAAGTGAAATCATGACCGTTAATTTTATTTTTTTTACAAATTTGAAAAAAAAATTTAAGGCTCATCGTATATATGTCATTTGTTACACGGCCAATCGTATATACTTCTTCAGTGCATATATACGATGTGTTAAAATTACACATCGTATATATGTCCCAAATGACATATATACGATGAGCCTTTTTTAAAAAAAAAATAGAAAACAAAGGGCATTTTGGGGATTTCAGTGTGGGTGGGGGTTTAAGGGGAGAGGGTGGGGGTACAAAAAAAAAACCCTTTTCTAAGGCATCACGTGATATATAAGAGAACTATATAGCCTCATTACCGCATGGGGAGCACGAGTATAACGAATGTAAATACATTAAATTGATATTGTTAATATTAAGTTCAATATAATTATGGAAATTAGACAAACACTTTAAACGTCTTAAATATTAGGAGAGCATAGTAAAAAGTCATAAAGTTAATACATAAACATAATAAGGCACAACGTCAATCATCCAAGTTAACAACGATTGGATTCTCTGGGGTTTCTTCAAGAAATTCATTTTCAGGATCCTGAACATGAAAAGGCAGTGGTTGACGACGCGTATGATCACTCGACATTGAAACATGTATCTTGAAGCGGCCACGTGAAGTGTATGACGACTGAATCAATCTACAAACAATTGTTCCAAAAAACCATCTATTCCAAAAATCTACATGATTCTATCAGTGGCAATATCTATATAAGTAGTGTGATCAAGTACATTTACTTTTCGGATTTTATCCCGCCATATATATCTCCCTTTTAGATGTTTTTGATCTTATCAAGTTTTATTTGGAAAAGCCTAGAAACCATATCTGGCCACAACTCATGTCATTTGTGATTATAGGTAAATGTAATAAAGAGATAGGGATATCCAGCCCAACCACATATTTTCGTAGCATCGTGATAATTTTGAAAGATGTAGTGTGAACCTCCTATCAAAGTTGAAGGAAGGATAATTTGTTTCCCATTTAATGCTGAATTAGATTCTCCCCGTAAAATTACTTCAGTCAAACCATTATTTAGAAACCTAACCCATTGTCACCTTGTATATAGCTTTGATCATGCTATAACCATTAACCTAAATTGCTTGAAATAAATGTCTCCCAAATAACAATTGAATTCTCAAAAACTCTATGTTGAATCTGATATGCAAACCATTCTCTGAGAGTTTCCTTTAATTTTCTCGTTTGAGCGTTGGAAGAAGAACTGAATTGAATATAACTATTATGTTTAAAAAATTCTTTGAAAAATAAAATGGGTCTAGAAAACCAAATTTTGTCAATAGTTTTTGTCGTTTATTTTGGAGGAGAGTTACCCCTTCCTGAACGTGGGTTCCTTTCAGAGGGAGAGGGGTCTCTCCTACTATTCAAAATTTAATGCTTGTCCCCTATAGATATTATTTGTTGCGGCTAGTTTTTTATTTGCAACTGAGGAACCTTAGATGTTTTAGTAAGTATATATTGGGTGAGTTGTTTAATATTGGGTTGTTATCTTTAAATAGTATTGGGGTTGTATAATATGAGTTTATTTAGAGACTTTTTTATAAGACAATATTCTGTCAATAGTTTTTGTCGTTTAATTTGGTTTTTTAATAAGGATAATTTACAAAATGCATTGACAAAACACGGAACACATAATAAAACACGTAACACACTAAAAGAAAAGGTTACCATTTTGTTTCTCAACTTTCTTATATCGTACAAATGGTCATTAATCTATTAATTTTAGGCTTAAATGCACTTTTGATCTCCCTATTTTATCAAATCAGCAATTTTAGTCCCCCATTTTATTTTTCGCAATTTTTATCACCCAATTTTATTAAATCTGCAATTTCAGTCCCCCTATTTTTTTCTCGCAATTTTGATCCCCAATTTTAATAAATCCGCAATTTTAGTCCCCCGTTTAATTGCCATCCAGTTTTTCACGACAATGCTGACGTGCCAGTAAGATGGTGACGTGGCTGATACGTGTTGTGCACCGACACCCAATGATTACGCCAACACGACATGTGTCTACCACGTAAGCATTTCCGTCAAAAATTGGATCACAACTAATAGGGGGAATGAAATTGCAAATTTGATAAAATTGAGAGACCAAAATTGCGAGAAAAAAATGGTAGGACTACCATCGCGGATTTGATAAAATTAGGGGACCAAAATTATAAAATCTGAGGATCAATATTATGGATTTGATAGATGGACTAAAGCATGATTAAGCCAAATTTTTACAAAGAAAAACTTTTGCATTGGCTAAACCAAAAGTGAATCATGTGTAGTCATTAACTTTGTGATTTTGAATTAAAGATTTTAGAGGGAAAAAAACTAACCAAAAAAATTTAAACAAAACAAAAAAGTTTTAAAATAAAAGAATAAAAATATATAATGAAAAGCAGAAAAAAGGGGCAGGGTGTCGGGAGAATGCGCGCCAGTCCAAGCTGAAGGACTGGCTTCGCTTATATTGTTAGATAAGTTGTATTTACTACTCCTTCTGTCTAAATTTAACTGTCATTTAAAGTTAGAAAATGACTAGATTTGCTACTTTTTAAGACTAAAGTACCCTTATTGTCAAAAAGACTAAAGTACCCTTATATAATTATAAGGAGAGATGAATGAAAAACTTGGAAATACAAAAAAAAGTTAGGGTATTATTGGAAAAATAATAATAAATGTTGCATTGAAATTCAAAAGTGACATAATTTGATAAAAGAAAAATAACAAAGAGGACACTTAAATTGAGACAAAGAGAGTGTTAGGTATGTTTGATTTGAAAAAAGGCAAGTACTCTGCAAAATAGTATAGTACTAGATAACTTTGTGTTATATATACTGTACCATGAAAAATGAACAACACAAGCCAAATATGTAAAATTTATTTACTACAAAGGTCCGTTTGATGGTCAAAGACCCGCTTGATAGTTAGGATATAGAGACATGAAATGATATGTTAGATTAATTATTTATTTAATCAATTATGGATCGACATAATCAATTATTTAAAAATTATTATTAATATATAATTATGGTCAAATATTATTAACAACTAATTAATTGATGAATAATATATATATATATATATATATATATATATATATATATATATATATATTGGCTTTTTGTTCTAAATGAACCGTGATGGGTTTACTCATTTAGTTAAGCCCAATGAGAGGTTTCTACCCTCAGTAGCTTGGGTATTTACTTGTTATCCCATTAGAATGGTTAAGCCCAATGTTGAAACCTTAGACGACAATGAGAGTAATTCACTCTCATACTCTCTCTTTCAGTCAATAATCTTCCAACGTTCAAGATACACAATTCTTGATCTATAAAACCATTCTATACATGAAATTATATGCTATGATTTTTAGCTATAATAATATTGTTGTATTTTAAATCCTCCAATTGCTATCAGAGCCAGATAGATACATATTATGACTATTAACTGATTTTTGTAGGATCACTTTCATGTTTACAATCGAATTTGAAATCCTGATCCAGAAAATATTAATTTTGACACATGTTAAGGCTGAATACCTGAATCCTAATATTCTTGTGGTGCTTTTATGTAATGTCTAATTTGTACAATACTGTTAATCTTGTGAGCGACTAGGGGATTCCGTCGCTAACTGCCCTAGAATTGTGTGCCACACAACTTCAAATTGGCGCCTTGCATTTAGCCATCGATTTTCCATCGCTATTCACCTTATTTCTGTCACTAATGGTCACGTTTGACGAGGGACTTTATTCCCTAGCTAAGTCTGTCGCAAATGCTTGTTTTTGCGAGGGACCAATTTTCCCTCACTAAATCCCTAGCTAATCCTCGTTTTTTTATAGTGAGTGTTGTGAGTGAGAAGAAGAGTGCATCGGTTTGGGTAAAAAAAAAATTAAACATTTTGCGAGGGAAATAGCGATGGCTTGTCCGTCGCTAAAGGTTACACAATTTCCCAAAAAATCAAATGGTCACAAACTTAGTGAGGGACCATGTGTTTCTGTCGCTAAATGTCTTGGTAAACGTGTAGTTTGACTAAAAATTTCCCTCCCAACCATTAGCAACGAGCTAGCCATCGCTATTGCCAATATTTATGTTTCTCAAAACCAACGACACATCCTATTCTGTCGCAGAAGTGTCAAGTTTTTCCTCCCAAAAACTCCCTCTTACTTCAGATGGTGTGTGTAGAGTGTTGAGGAAGATGCGATAAAGTAGCTTTATCAAAAAGGTGATTGACACGTCTCACCAACCAACACTATTCTCCACTCACAAAGTGCCAAGTGTCCAAGCTAGCCAATAGAAGTGATGCCCATCAGTCTTTACAGCTGGAAACAGTGTACAATGACTTGACTTAAAGTACTTGGAGCCAAAAATTAACTTTTGTCTTTTATGCCCAGCTGGTCTCGCAATATAGCGTTATAACGCTTACCGCTCTAGCGCTTGAAGTTGTAACACTAGCAAACACATTAAAACATTCACAAGGGCACCAAATGTGCCAGATAATTAACAAATCAGTATTTAACCCTTCTTTATCCTAAATAAACAGAATATAATAGATAAGATACAAATATTACTTAAGAACTTACTTTAATTTAAGGAATAAAGGCATAAATAACTCATATAAATATGAGTTATCATATACAGGCAAGGAGAAATAGGATGGGTAAAAGATTTGGTTTGCTCGTTTTTCCTGAGGTCTTAGAACCATAACATTTTGCTTTGAAGTTAGACAATGTCTTTGTGTAGGAGGGGAGAAATTATTTGAAAACCTACCTCGTTATCAAAGCGAACAAGGAAATCCTACGACAGAGGTAAGAGTGATCAAACTGCGGGATCCGGTGGTTCATAGAATATCAAAGGTGTGGAAAGCCAAGGAGGTGATACAACCTAGCAGAGTGGTGAATGACAATGTGAAGTAGTTGATAGTTGGGGAGATTAGTATGAGGCTAAACAGGAGGTTTGTTTAAAAGTTAGGAAATGCTATGGTTGGAGTAGTGATTCATCCAGGGAAATCCTACTATATTCAAGAAGAATTTTCCCAACAAGGTGTTTTCTCGATATTGGTCACTGATAACTCTAGTTTATATAGAGTTATTCATATAATTAAACTTAGATTATTGCTTAATTTCAAGTAAAATAAAGTGTTAAATATGGTTTTATGAATAAAGAACAACATTCAAAGTATCAAGAAAGGTTAAGCAAAGAACTAAGCATTTTGCATATATTTTGGTATGTTTGATGTATTTGTTCGGTCTGTAAATTGCGATGAGTGCACAAAGACACGAATCAAGACTTGGTGTACCTACACTGAATTAACACAGTGTACCTACACTTGATGCTCCTGCACCAGCAACAGACAACAAATGCACGAATCATCCAATGACCATTTTGATGCACCAACACTTGACATGTGACGTCATGCTTAGTCATGAAGAGCAGACCAACTTGCAAATTTCGGCGCCTACTATTGGAGACTAGTTTGGAAAGTCACTCACTCAAGAACATGTGGCACTTCATCATTGGACCACACCATGTGATCTCATGTGAAGAACAACATGCTTGATGGGAGGTCTAAAAAGTAACCATGGTTAACTGATATTGGTTAAACTTTGGCGCCAAGCAAACCCTCTATCGAAGAAAAGCTTATTGCCTATATAAAGAAGCACTACTTCTCACTTCAAATCATCCAAGAATCCCATATCTCATCTTCTCTTAGAATTGTTTTTACATTTTAGTTTAGGCTTAGTTTTTAGATAGGCTTAATTACAGTTTTAGTCCCCCTATTTTCACTAACTCACGATTTTGATCCCTCAAGAATTTTTTTCACGAATTTAGTCCCCCTATTTTCAGTAACTCACGATTTTAGTCCCCCAAGAATTTTTCTCACAAATTTAGTCCCCCTACTTTCACCAACTCACGATTTTAGTCCCCTATTTTTCAAGAACTCACGATTTTAGTCCCCTATTTTTTTCTTGGGGGCTTTGATTTTAAAAATTGGAAAAATAAGGGGACTAAAATCGTGAATTAGCGAAAATAGGGGGACTAAATTCGTGAGAAAAATTCTTGGGGGACTAAAATCGTGAGCTAGTGAAAATAGGGGGACCAAATTCGTGAAAAAAATTCTTGGGGGACCAAAATCATGAGTTAGTGAAAATAGGGAGGCCAAAACTGTAATTAAGCCTTTTAGATAAGTTTCTCATTTGTAAGGAGGTAAGGAAGGACTTGCCGCCTTCTTCTTTCACTTCTACTTAGAGGAAACTTGTGCAAGGAGTTGGTGTAATACTTCAACTTGCAATCTCATGCAAAGATCTCCTACTTGTGTAATCTTTATCTTATTGAGTTCTTTTGTAATATTACTCATTTTAACATGTTCCTTACAGATTCTTTCTATTATATAAGTAATATGAGCTAAATTCCATTAGTTGAGATGTTGTAGCCTTATAATGATCTTCTAAGCAAGTTAATGTGTTTTATTTAGTGTGTGCACTTTACCTCTTGTGTAATACTTCTTCCAAATCTTATTTTGAATTTGATCACTTTAGAATAAGTAAAATTGTAACAGCAGACATGGGTTACAATTAAGAAATCAAGAGCTAATAAGGATAAGTGTTTCTAACAACATCTTTGTTAAACTTGCTTTAATAAGGAAATGAATGTTAAAACCATGTTAAGTCCTAGACATAGAATAACATAGTCCTTAGGGTGAAATAGTGGATGCTTAAGAGGCAGGAGTGAACCTATTTAGCATGCCTAGACATAGGAAGCTTGTAATGAAACTCTGAAGAAAGTGACTGACAAGCACATACTTATGCAACTGCATTCAGTGTACCTACACCACATGAAACATACTTATGCAGCTGCATTCAGCTATCTCTCTTGACCATTTGGTAGAAAAGCAGTTTCAGAAGCAGTATGATCATCTTGCCAGTGCACTTGCACCTGATGCTTGTGTACTTCCTGAAGAAGAAACTCTTGAAAAAGACATTCTGCCAAGAGAAGAACCAACACCAAAGGTATGGGCTAAAACTTATGAATCTCTTAATCTAGAAGACCCTAACCTTAAAAAGAATCTACCTTCTATAGAACAACCTCCCAAGTTAGAATTGAAAGAACTGCCTAAACATTTGAAATATGCTTTCTTAGGTGAAGATAATACACTTCCTGTAATCATTGCATATGATCTATCATTAGAACAAGAGCTTGATTTAATTAGCACATTAAAGAAGCATAAAAAAGCTAATGGCATACATAAAAGGAATTAGCCCTTCAATATGCATGCATAGGATAATTTTAGGAGAAAATTCTAAGAATAGCATAGAAGAACAAAGAAGGCTAAATCCTATAATGAAAGAGGTTGTTAAGAAAGAAATCATAGATGCTGGATCATAGTGCATGGATTATAGAAACTCTTGAAAAAGACATTCTGCCAAGAGAAGAAACCCTATTTCAGATAGTGCATGGGTTAGCCCTGTACAATGTGTTCCAAAGAAAGGGGGTGTAACAGTTATAGCCAACAAAAAAAAATGAATTGATCCCAACAAGAACTGTTACAGGATGGAGAATTTGTATGGATTATAGAAAACCCAATAAGGCCACAAAGAAATATCATTCCCTTTACCCTTCATTGATCAAATGTTAGATAGGCTAGCGGGTCAGGAGTTTTATTGTTTCTTAGATGGTTATTCAAGATATAATCAAATTGCAGTTGAACCTGAGGATCAACAGAAAACTACCTTTACTTGTCCCTATGACACCTTTGCATTTAGAAGGATGCCTTTTGGACTTTGTAATGCACCTGCTACCTTTCAAAGATGCATGATGTCAATCTTTTCTGATTTCATTGAGCAATCATTGGAAGTTTTTATGGATGATTTTTTAGTTTTTGGAGAAACATTTCCTTTATGCTTATCAAACTTAGAAAAAATTCTCCAAAGATATGAAGACACCAATCTAGTGCTTAATTGGGAAAAGTGTCATTTTATGGCACAAGAAGGCATTGTGCTTGGGCTTTAGTTATCCAAAAAAGGTCTTGAAGTGGATAGGGGGCCAAAATTGAGGTAATTGAGAAATTTCCACCTCCATCAACAGTCAAAGGTATAAGGAGCTTCGTAGGCCATGCAGGTTTCTATATGAGATTTATCAAAGATTTTTCAAAAATTTCAAAACCATTATGTATGCTTTTTCAACATGATGTGCCATTTAACTTTGATGAGTCTTGTATGGAAGCTTTTCAAAAGCTTAAAAAGGCATTTGCGACAGCACTAGTGATAGTAACTCCAGATTGGAGTAGGCCATTTGAACTAATGTGTGATGCTAGTGACTTTGCAGTAGGAGCAGTCCTAGGGCAAAGATATGACAAGGTTTTTCACTCTATCTACTATGCTAGCAAAACACTAATAGAAGCTCAAACAAATTACACTGTAACAGAAAAAGAATTATTAGCAGTGGTTTTTGCATTTGACAAATTTATATCTTACTTGGTTGGCACCAAAGTTATTGTTTATACTGATCATTCAGCCATCAAGTGTTTAATTTCTAAACAAGATGCAAAATCAAGGTTAATAAGATGGGTTCTACTTCTTCAAGAATTTGATCTTGAAAGGTGAAAACACTGGTACACAGGTGGAAAACCAAGTTGCTGACCATTTATCTAGACTTGAAGGTGAAAACACTGGTACACATGAAGGAGAGATCAAGGAAAGCTTCCCAGATGAAAAATTGCTAGCAATTACCTTGACTGTAGCTAGTGCTTCTGCACTAGGTGTAGCTACACCTAATGCACCTGCACGAATCCTGACATATTAAATTTCCTTGTGAGCAATGTTGTACCAGTGGATATGAATTATCAACAAAGAAGGAAATTTTTTCACATAGTCAAGCAATACTATTGGGATAATCCCTATCTCTACAAGATGTGTCCAGATCAGATAATGAGGAAGTGCATCCCAGAAGAAGAACAACAAGCAGTGCTCCTACACTGCCATGATGCACCATATGGAGGTCACTTTGGAAGCCAAAGAACAGCAGCTAAGGTACTTCAATCAGGTTATTATTGGTCTACTTTGTTTAAAGATGCTTATTTAATGGTCAAAACTTGTGATAAATGTCAAAGAAGTGGTAATATTTCTGATAGACATGAAATGCCTAGAACCAATATTTTAGAATATGTAACGCCCCAAAATAATTTAATTATTTAATTAATTAAGTTATTTAAGGCTTGCAACATTTAATTAAATTAATTAATTAAGTTGAGTTTATTTTATCTAAAAGGGACCTAGTTTGTTTAAGTGGAATAATTAAGTTAGAGTTTATTCTATTTTATTTTCAGGGGGTACCTAAATAAGTAGAAATGGCGGTGCTAATAAAGGGCCCAAGTCAATTAGTGACCCAAGCCCAATTGCCTAAAAACCCCCTAAAACCCTAAAGAAGGTCTCATTACCCTCATTTTGAAAGAAAGGAACGAAGTAAATAGAGAGGAGGAGGAGGAGAGGACCGACGCATAAGGAGGGGAAGGAAAGGAGAGAACTTTCCTTGAGTTTTTGACTTGGTAAGTGAATTCTTGGTCCCAATCTTCCTCATTTCTTTTCCCCATTCCATTTCTTTAAGTTCTATGGTCTCATTAGTGTCCATTTTGAATTTCCATTTCACCCAAGCAAGGAGAGGGGTTCGGCCTTGGCTGGAAATAGAAGGAGGGTTACTTCATTTGGTGATTTTTGGTGTTTGCTTGGAGGTTTTAGCTATTCAAGGTTAGGGGATTCTCATTATGTCTATAATAACTTGTATGATATGTGTTGTGTAGGAAATAGCTAGCATGATTTGATTGTGTGGATTGTGTGTTAATATTGAGATTGTTGTTGTAATTGTACTTGATTTGTTGTTATCATGAAGCTTGGTGTTAGAAATGAATGTGTTGTTGATATTGCATGCTAGGTGTTTGTTTAAATGTTTCAATGTGAAGAATGATGAGAATATGTGAATTAAATGATGTTGATTAATTGTCTAGATGAGTGTTATTAAATTGGGAATTGAATTGTTGAATGAAAATGTGTTGAGTTGTTTTGATTAGGTGTGTCTAAGGGGAGGGGCGCCAATTTCACAAGGAAATGGCGCCTAGGATAGAGTTTGGTTTCGGTTGGGCTGGGCTAGCAAGGAGGGGGCGCCATTTGCTAGGCAAATTGGCGCCAGACTTACTGTTTAGGGTTGGCTGCGTGTTTCTGCACAAGGAGGGGGGGCGCCAAATGCTGGGAACTTAGGCGCCTGGTGTTGTGTTTGGGCAGGGAATGGCTCGGTCTGTGCAGGGGAGGCGCCAATTCACCAGGAATATGGCGCTCAGTAAACCGTGTGTCTTGCGCGCGTGTGTGGTCAGGCGCGTGTCATGTGCAGGGAGGGGCGCCAATTCACTAGGAATTTGGCGCCTGGTACTTAAGTTTGTGCTGCGTGCGTGCAAGGGATGGGGCGGGTGCAGGGGGGCGCCAGTTTGCTGGAAACTTGGCGCCCAGTGTCCGTGTGTGTGTGTCTCACCGTGTGCGTGTGTGTGGCTGTTGGTGTCACGGTATGGGGCGCCATTTTGACAGCCCCTTGGCGCCTAGTTGAGCCTTATGGAGCCTAAGTGAGGTTTTTAGCCCCTAAGAATTAATTTAATCCTTGGTGTGACAAAATAGCCCCTAAGAATTAAATTAATCCTTGGAGTGGCAAAATAATCCCTTGGTGCTTGATTAATCCTAATGTGGCAACATAAGATCCTAAGTACCAAATTAACCATAATGCGTCAAAATAGTCCTTAGGTACTAGATTAATCCTTGGTGTGTCAAAATGGTCCTTAGGTGTTGAAAAGGTCCTTAAGAGGTGAATTGGCCCTTAGGGGAGATTTAATCCTTGGTGTGAAAATTAATTTAATAGATGAAGTGTGAGGTGTTGTGGTGATGATGAAGTGAGGATGTAGGCTTCGGCCAAATGAGGTGATGTGGCTTCGGCCAAAGAGGTGAGTTAATAATTGTTGTGGTGAATTGATTGTGTTGTGATGCATTGTCATGGTGTCACATAAATCATATGCATATAAAATGACGAGGGCTTCGGCCAAAATGACGAGGGCTTCGGCCAAATTGATGATGATGGATCCACATGCATATTGCATACATGCATTTATTCATACATTCTTAGAAATACTTGGTGGTGCTCAGTTAATCCATTATTGTTGCTTCTTGGTAATGTAAATGAACGATAAATGCCTTAATTGTTGTGAATTGATGTCGCTAGATGTTTTCCTAATATAATGCTTATCTTACTTGTTATTATTTATGTAAAGAGACTCACCCTAGCATTTTTTTTATGTTGCCTGCTCTCGTGGCGACATGCAGGTGATACTGAGTGAAGGTGCCATGCCTTCTTGAGTCATTGAGTCAGCTCTGATTAGTGACACCCGGGGCGGGGATCGTAGTGTAGTTATTTTATATTATGTGTTTGAACTGATTTGGATTATGAACTGCGTATGTTGAACTTGATTTATTTCCGCTGTGCTGTGAAACCATTTTGGGATTATTGTAATACTTAAAACAGGTTTTGAGGGTTCGTCCCATTTGGATATGATTTATATTTCACGCACTAGATGCGTTTGAATTTTAATATTCTTGATGATGTTTTTATTAAATGTAGCACTCTCTTTGGGGTGCGTGGAAAGGTTTTTGAAAACTCTGATTTTTATTTAAGTTAATTAGCCAATGTAGAAGGGGGTGTTACAGAATATGTGTCCAAATGGGTTGAGGTTGTAGCACTACATGATAATGATGCCAAATCAGTTAGTAAATTTCTTCAAAGAAACATTTTTTTCAAGATTTGGCACCCCAAGAGCAATCATCAATGATGAAGGCTCTCATTTTTGCAATAAACTTATTGAAAATCTTCTTGAAAATATGGATCAAACATAAGATTGCTACTGCCTATCATCCACAAACAAGTGGACAAGCTGAACGATCTAATAGGGAGATAAAAAAATGCTTGTGAAAATGGTTGGACCAACAAGAAAAGAGTGGTCCCTACACTTAGATGAAGCATTATGGGCATATAGGACTGCATTTAAAACTCCATTAGGTATGTCCCCCTATAGGTTAGTTTATGGCAAAGCATGTCATCTACCTGTTGAATTAGAGAACAAGTCATATTGGGCTATCAAAAAGCTAATTTGATCTTAAAAAGGCAGGTGAACAAAGGTTTTTGGAATTAAATGAATTAGAAGAATTTAGGCAATTCTCTTATGAGAATGCAGAAATTTATAAAGCAAAAACCAAAGCATGGCATGATAGGAAAATCCAAAGGAGAGAACTTAGAGAGGGAGGAATGGTTCTGTTATACAATTCTAGGTTGAAGTTGTTCCCTGGAAAATTAAGATTAAGGTGGTCAGGACCATTCCAATTAGTCAAAATTTACCCCCATGGTGCAGTTTATCTTTATGATGCAGCCACTAATACTACCTTCAAGGTAAATGGCCAAAGGGTTAAGATGTACTATGGAGAACAAGTAGTGAGAGACAAAGTCACCACTCATTTTGAAAATCTCTAATGTAAAGAGGTAGTCAGGCTGTAAGACTCTTAAAACAAGCGCTTGAGGGAGGCAACCCATCATTTTATTAAAATTAGTTTGTTATTTTGTGCAATTTTATGTTTTGAGTGTTTTGTAGGAATACGAGTTTTGGTGTATCCACATCTTTGCATGCACCGCACCGCTACTTACACAGTGCTCTACACCAACATTTTGAAGAAAAAGTTGGGTGAAAATTTTATCTGCCAAAGACATCATATATTAGTGGAAAGCTTGATTAAGGGCTAAGATCATGCGCTGTTAAGCCTAATGACACACATGTCATTATGCATGGTATACCACATAGTCTAACGGCTACTTCCCCACTCAACTACCTTCCATTTAAACCGCTCCATTTCCCCTAAACTACTGTTCCTTCTTCATACTCACCCTTAATCGATCACTTTCTCTCAAACACTCACACAAATTGCAAACTGTCATCTTCTACCTCTCACCCAAATTCTCTCAAACTCACCTCGAATTTCTCGAGGAACAATGGCAAAGAAACATGCAGCAACCAAATCCTCAGGAAAATCCACCACAAGTGCAGGAACACCAACAAAGACAATTTCAAAGAAATCGTCAAATGCACTTGCACCATTGACAATTCCGGTGGAGCACTCGACGACACGGAACATGAAGTTTCTCCCAGAGCGTGGTTTCAATTTGGCCAAGGCTCACCATTAATTTCTCTCAACAGTGACCAACCTACATTGGGACCGGTTTGTGCAGCAAAAGGGTTACTAGTTGAGCAATTGGTCCGTGAATTCTATGCAGGCATCCAAAACACAAAGGGAGGTACCATTTTCTATTCACTAGTTAGAGGTAGGAAAGTTTTCTTTGATCCAGATAGAATTAATCAACACTATGACTTAACCTACCATGGAACTGGATTTGATGAAAAAATGGAAACTTATGGGAAGAAAGAAAGCTAGGATAGTTGTAGAAGAGTCTGATTGGGAGAAATTTACCAATACTGAGTTTAAGTTGAGAAGTGGATACATAATACCTGAATTAGGAAGTTGGCACTTGTTTGTTGATGCTTCAATTATCCCCACATCACACACATCAACATTATCTAAGGAAAGATTGATCCTAATGGATACAATCTTGACTGATGATAATGTTGACAATGGGAGATTGATCACTAGAGAAATTCTGGATTGTGCCACCAAAACTCAAGGATTTCTGTTTTTCCCGTGCTTAATAATTGAATTGTGTCAAAAGCAAGGAGTAGTAATCACTAATGTTGAGAAAATGCAAAGAAAAGGTCCCCCAGTGCTCTCTCTGCAGAACTGAAGGAAAGAACAAAACTTGTGAAGATGCCATTTACTGCAGGACAAGAGCAGGTGGTGCAGCAGCTCCTAGTGCAGCAACTCCATGCAATATGGAAATTCCAAAAAGAGCAACATGACTGGTTGCAAGAGATCTCCAATGATGAATCACAAATTGAAACACCAATTTTCCCAAATTGGGTGTTTGAGACACATGGAAAAGAAGAAAAAGAGGTGGAAGAAGAAATTGAGAAAGAAAGAAGGCCTAAGAGAAAGAGAGTGACCAAGAAGGATCCAAGAGGAAAGAAACCAATGAGGCAAGAGGAGCTAGAGCTGCTAAGTGAGGAAGTAGAAAATACTGAAGAGGATGAGGAGGCTAGGCAGTAAAAGACATAGAGAAAGATGTGGAGGAAGATGACTCTAAGTCAGAGGAGGAAAGTGAAAATGCTGAAGAAGATAGTGCAAGCATGGAGGCTATGGAAAGAAACAAATACCAACTCAAAACCAGAAAGAGAACAACAACTCAACCCCAACCACAATCGCCACCATCTCAGCAACAATCAAACATTCCATCACCACCACAAAAATCCCCCACCACTCACCAATCACCTCACCACATTTCCCCAATCATTACATAAGGTTTTTCAAGCAACCCCCTACAAGTGGCTTTGGCAGATAAGAAGAAGGAGCTAGCTAGGAAATACTTCCAAGTTTTTCAAGCAACCCCCTACAAGTGGCACTTGGAGTATGAGTACCTTGGTTGGTGGACAAGTAGCAGAAACACAAGCAAGTGTAGAAGTACCTAAGGCTGTCAAGGAAAAGGAGAAAGAACCAAAATCAACTATGCAACAAATTGAGGCTGTCACAGTGCATGCTAGTGTACTTGCACCTGAAGCACCTCAAAATGCAGAAATTCCTGAAGCAACAGTTGAAGATCCTAATGCACCTGCAACCAGTGTAGCTGCACTCAAACCAAAACCTAAGAAGATGAAGAGCAAGCATACTCCAGCTGTGAGGGCTAGTGCACGT
Source organism: Oxytropis ochrocephala (assembly GCA_020916435.1). Lineage (NCBI taxonomy): Eukaryota > Viridiplantae > Streptophyta > Magnoliopsida > Fabales > Fabaceae > Oxytropis > Oxytropis ochrocephala. The sequence goes on from CM037091.1 coordinate 88,708,254, forward strand.
TTGAAGCGCAATCCCAAGAAAGAGTAAATAGAACTTTTAATGTTGTTTTAAGTACTTATAAATGTTCTATCTGTTTTATGTGTTTTAGAACTATGTGTATAAGTTTAAGTTTTAAGTACTTTTGTTGTAATCCCTCTCCCCACTTTTGAACTACATGTTTTGTATCCTCAAATTTGGAGTAGTGAGGACACTTCTCATCTTTAAGTTGGGGGGAGAGCAATTATGTTATATTATGAGATTATGTGTTAAAATACTCAGTTATGTTATATATCAAACTATATGATATGTGTTTAAGTAATTAAGTATGTGTTAAGTAGTGTTTTAGTAAAAAAATGTGTTAGTAATCTATATGTGAATATGTAGTATTGTTCATGTTCTATTTTTAGTTGTGACTGGCTAATCTTGATCTAAGTCATAGCTATAAATACTTCTCATGTAACAGAATTCAATTGAAGTGAAATTTCAATATTATAGTAAGTCTTCCATTTGATTACAAAACAAAATAACTAAACTATAATGATAAACTAATACTTAGTACAATCCACGGGAGCAAAAGAAACTTTTCCACCTCCAATATCATACTCCACTTGAAAATCAATTTGCGCCACATTTCCAAATATGGAAATTCCATCGTAATTGGAAGGAAATAGAGCAAGTGCTTAGACCCCAAGGAAATGTTAGCTCCAGTAAAATGAAACACGAGATTAGGAAAACTCATATCCTCTTGATATGCAAAACAAAACTTGAAGGGAGATGGAACATGTTCCTCTTTCATTGTCTCAACACCAAGTACTTCTTTCAACGAAGTTACAATTTCATTGTAAAAACTTGGTTCAAGATATGTCAATGCAGTTCCAGAATCAATGATTATGTTACCTTTATCACTATATCCTGATTGTACTCTTTTTTCTCCAATAGTAACGCCTTCAAGATTAAGGAAATAAAAGGAAGGCCAAGAAGGTTTATTTATGAGAGGTGTAAACACAACTCCATTATATTATTATTCACATAGCAGTGCAAAATTTATACACATGAGTCGCTATAATTCCTCCCCTATTAAAGAATGACAGCTGCACAATTAACTTCACAACTGTACAAATGCCTAACTTCCAGCTAACGTAATTAATTAGCATTTGACTACCTAATACAGCTAATGAAATATTTGACATATCTCAACACCCCCACTCAAGTTGGTGCATGGATATCACACATTCCCAACTTGAATAAAGAGTAATTAAACACCTTGCTTGCCACTCCTTTGGTGAGAACATCAGCTAACTGCAATTCAGATCTGACAAAGGGAAATGAAATTATTCCAGCTTCAAGCTTCTCTTTGATGAAATGTCTATCAATCTCTACATGTTTTGTTCTATCATGTTGGACAGGATTATGAGCAATTGCAATTGCCGATGTATTATCACAGTACAAACTCATAGCCTCAAAACATTGCGTACCCACAAAAGTTCACATACCCCAAGTGTCATACCTCTAAGTGCTTCAAAGACTAGATCTTGCTACAAATGCATCAATTGTTTTTACTCCTCCAAGTTACAAGATTCCCCTACAAATGTAAAGTACCCAGGTAGACCTTCTATCATTTTTGAACACGCTTAATCAAGATCGAGTGTACCCTTCTACCTTTAAGTTTCCATATTTGAGAATAAGATTCCTTTTCCGGGAGTAGATTTCAAATATCTCAAAATCCTCTCAACAACATCCATATGAGGCTTGCGTGGATCATGCATAAACTGACTAACAACATTCACAGCATATGTAATATCTGGACGTGTGTGAGACAAGTAAATTAGTTTTCCCACCAGCCTTTGGTACCTCCCTCTGTCTATACTAGCTGAATTTGAGCATTGAAAGAGCATATGATTTTGTTCAATAGGGGTATCAACTGGTTTACACCCAAGCAACCCAGTTTCGGATAGTAAGTCAAGAGTATACTTTCTTTGGCAGTGAAAAATACCATGTTTTGATCTAGCTACTTCAATACCCAAAAAATAATTGAGGTTTCCAAGTTGTTTCATTTCAAATTCAGATGCAATATATTTTTGCAAACTAAAAGTCTCATCTTGGTCATTTCCCGTAACTATCATATCATCTACATAAATAATCAAAGCTGTAATTTTACCTTTTCCCTTCTTCAAAAATAAGGTGTGATCAGAGTTACTTGTTGTATAGCCAAAAGCCTTCATAGACTTAGTGAACCTTCCAAACCATGCTCTTGGAGCTTGCTTTAATCCATATAGAGCCCTTTTTAATTTACAAACCTTCATTCCATTTGAATCTATCATACCTGGTGGAGGATCCATATAAATTTCTTCTAAAATTTCTCCATGTAGGAAAGCATTTTTTACATCAAATTGTAGAAGAGGCCAATCTTGGTTTGCTGCTAGTGACAAAAATATTCTCACAATGTTGAGAAGCAGGCTGGGGCAAACGTCTCTTGATAATCTACACCATAAGACTGAGTATAACCTTTAGCCACTAGTCGTGCTTTATACCTCTCAATAGTTCCATCAGCTTTATGTTTAATTGTAAAAACCCATCTGCACCCTACTGTTTTCTTCCCTCTCGGTAAAGGCACAAGATCCCAAGTGTTGTTTTTTTTCTAAAGCTGCCATCTCCTCAACCATTGCTTCAGTCCATCTAGGATCTGCCAATGCTTCCTGTACATTACTAAGAATAGAAATTGAGGACAATTGAGATACAAATGATGCATATGACTGAGATAACTTGTGAGATGACACATAATTACTAATGGGATATTTAACTTTGGATTGGAGGTTTGGTTCATATTTTACGGGAGGTTGACCACGGTTAGAACGGGGTGGCAGATTATATTGGACAGTAGTAGGCTCAATGTTACGTGTGTTGGTGGTATCATGCACACTAGGATCAATTTCATGATTAGTTTCATGCAACCTTGAATCAATTCCAGAATCAGAAACAGGATCAATTTCATCCCTATTAGTATTATCAAGGATAGGATCAAGAGGTACCTCTAGAGAGTCATGTTGAACCTGTGGAGAAGATTGAGCTAGCTAGTCATGATCAGAAGACGCTGTATTATCTAAAGGTGAAGTGTCCATATTTAGGATTGGCTTACTTCCTGCAAAGTGATCCTCACAAGATAATTCATTTTCACAATATGATTTTATATCAAGGAAGTCAAACATACTAACATCATGTTTATGCACTTCACTTTCATTCCCCCCTGAAGTGCAGGATCAACATAAAAATATTTATCTTCACGAAAGGTCACATCCATAGTAATATAACATTCTTTGTTGTTGGATGATAAGCACGATAACCTTTTTGCGTTGATCCATATCCAACAAAGACACATTTAATGGCTCGTTCTTCAAGCTTTGTTCGTTGATGTGGGTGTAAGTGAACATATACAACACACCCAAAAACATGAGGCAGTAAATGAACAATTGAAGGAAGAACACATTGATCAGACAACACATCTAGAGGTCTTCTAAAGTTAAGTATACTTGATGGAGTTCGATTAATCAAATAAACTGCGGAGTTCACAGCCTCGCCCCATAAATGAGATGGAACATTACCCTCTATTAGAAGTGATCGTGTCACCTCTAATATGTGTCTATTTTTCCTCTCAGCCACTCCATTTTGTTGGGGTGAATAAGGACATCATGAACTCTTTTAATTCTGTCTTGAAGTATTCCCCCCCATTGTCTGATCTAATGACCTTTATACATGTGTTAAATTGTGTAACTATCATCCGATGAAAGGAACGAAACACATCATACACATCACTTTTATGTTTTAAAATATACCCAAGTCACCCTAGTACAATCATCAACAAAACCGATAAACCATTTTTTCCCATTATGTGTAGATTGTGGGCGGGGCCCCAAACATCCGTGTGTATTAATGAGAAAGGAAAATCGGTTTTATTATTGCTCGAGGGAAAACAAAGACGATGACTTTTGCCATTACACAAGTTTCACAAAGAAAATCTGAAATATTGCATTTTTGAAACAACGATGGAAATAATCTTTTTAGATAACTAAAAAAGGGATGTCCCAATCGTCTATGCCATAGCCAGATTTCCTTTTTGTTTTTATCTTGTATGTGATCACTAGCAAGATGGGCCAATGCTCCTTTATGTTGTGAATCATTTTTAAGATAATACAGGCCTTCACTTTCTCTACCACTGCCAATCTTCTCTTTGGTCCGTAGCTTCTGAAAAACACAATGGTCTTGGTAAAACTTAGCAACACAAGAATGTGATTTGGTTAATTTACTGACAGAGAGAAGATTATACTCTAAGGTAGGAACAAATAAGACATCATGTATTGACAAGGAGGGTGAGAGGGATACTGTACCAACCCCTTCAATAGGAGATGAGACTCCATTAGCATTAATAATGACATTTTTAGAGCCACCAGGGGAGTAATTAGTAAATATGTGAGGATCACAAGTCACATGGTCAGTAGCACTAGTATCTATTATCCAATCGCTACCCTTAGTAACAACAGAAAGATTAAGAGCAGAGGGACACATACCTGACTTGGCTACAAATCCACCAGCAGTAGAAGTATGGCTCTTTACATTTTCTGCCTTGGTATTGGAGGTAGTTTTACCTTTTGGATGCCAATCTGGATATCCATGCAGTTTAAAACACGTCTCTATGACATGATTATCCCCATTACAGTGGGTACACTTGCGAGATCCTTTCTTAGGATACTTCTTGACAAAGAAAGCGGACCCTCGGTAGACTCACTTCCAAGCATAGCTTCTTGGCGATTTGCTGCCTGCACAAACAGATTGCATAAACCGATTGAACATTTGGAAGAGGAGTGGTAGCAAGAATACGCCCCACGAACCCCATCCAAATGTGAATCTAGGCGACCAAAAAAGACATAAACACGTTGAGAATTAACCATCTTGTTATACTTCTCAATATCTTTAGAGCATTCCATAGTACAATCTTTAATAGCATCATACTCCTGCCATAACCTCTGCAATTTACCAAAGTAGGTAATAACAGATCCACCATTTTGCTGAGTAGATATTACCTCACGATACAATTGATATGCTCTTGATGCATCTTGGTTGACTGAATAAGTCTCCTTCACAGTTTCCCAAATCTCCTTTGCCGTAGCTAAACGAATGATGAGGGATCTGATTTCTTTGGTCATAGAGTCTAAAGCCAAGATTTGACCAAGCAATTTTCATCTTCCCATGCTTCATACTCATCAGATTTCTTGTCTTCTGGTGCAATGTAACACCCCATTTCTACCCGGCAATTTAAATCAAAAATCAGAGTATAAAAATTATTTTATTTGAAATCATCCAATGGGATGCTACACATTACTTCATCAAATTCACGACAAACAAACAATCTAACTCATGACAATAGATTAATACGTAACACCAGAGAAAACGTGGAAGTAGGATTCTCATAAATATATTGTTTTAGGTCACGCACTGGAAAACTCTTGCAACACGCAGCGGAAATAAAAACAGTTTCAAAGAGACAAACAACAGTCTCATCAATAATGTAAAACAGCAAATACAGAGTTCATCAGCTAAAAGAACTACACAGTCATGGTCCTAAACCCATCCCTAGGTGCTACGTATCAGAGCAGACCGACTCGGGGAAAGTGAAGGGAGTAAGCCTTCACTCATGGCTACCTGTGGTAAACAACAACAGAAAGGGGTGAGTCTCAAACCACATAATAAAGACTATAATAAGAAGTATATAAAATCACAGCATCACACAGGCACAGTTATACAGCACAACTAGTCATACCAATTATCAACCAACAACACTCATGCTTTTATGAGAATGAATGCAGTGCAATGCAGTCATGCATGTGGTACCATTTGCCCCCATGGCATCATCATCAATAAATTGAGTCCACATGACTCTGGCCCCCATGGCCTGGCCCCCATGGCCTCATCATCACAATATAAACGTCGCGACCGCAGCCGAATGTATGCATGAGACTCCATGAACATGCCACACACAATTACACATTATCAACATCATTTCTCACCTCATTGTCAATTTCAGTTTAGCCCTCATGGCTCTAGCCCCCATGGCTCATGCCCCCATGGATCATCATCAATCATGTCCCAAGGACTAATCACAACTAGAGGACTAAAACCTCACTCAAGGACCTAAACACCACTTAGGACCAAAATAGCACTTAGGGACCAAACAACACACTTAGGACCAAACTGTCACCTAGGGACTAAAGCAAAGACCTAGGACCAAGCTGTCACCTAGGGACTAAAGCAAAGACACCTAGGACCAAATCTGTCACCTAGGGACCAAAATAAACCTGACTAGACACAAGGCGGCACAGCGCCATTTTCCCCACAAATCTGGCGCCCCGCATGCAACCACGACACATGGGCGCCAAAACTCTAGCAACAGCGCGCTCGTGGCAGCAGCCACACACAGCGCCAAAAACACAACATTCTCGCGCCCGCAGGCAAAGACAGACCTAGACACTGGCGAGAACACGATCTCGACACGAAGCGCATTCTCAGCGCCATGGCAAAGACAATTGGCGCCCGCCTAGACACGGCAAAGAACACAAAGCGCAAAGAGGCGGCCATTTGGCGCCTTGTCTTTGCGCCACATGCACACACACACACACCCTTGTCACACATTCTCGCCGCCACCCTAGCGCCCATGGCGGCAAAATGGCGCCCAACACTTGACACCACCAACAACCAAAGACACTGGCGCTAACACAGCGCCCAGTGTGGCGCCATTGGCGCCTCGTGACTTGAACAAGTGCAACCAAGCGCATTGGGCAGCCACTTTTGGCGCCCTGCACCTAGACACAGCACACACAGCGCCATTACGGCGCGCTGGGGCAACCATTTGCGCGCCCTACACTCCACAACAGATGACACACAGGCGCCAGCGCCATTCGGGCGACACTTGGCGCCCGATCGCGCACACACCTGCAGACACACTACACAAAGGATTGTGGCGCCATTTCCTGCAGCATTTGGCGCCCAGGTAGTGACAACCTGCACACAGACACACCAAACAGTAACCCAGGCGCCATTTCTCTAGCCAATGGCGCCCAGGCAGCAAACACTAACCACACACACACTGCTACAATACACAGGGCGCCATTTTTCCAGCAACTTGGTGCCCCATACCCCAAAATCCCAATTTCTTCAAATTCTCTCAAACTAATTCATCAATAACAACCTCAATTCACATTATAATCATTCTAACACTTCCAATTGCACATTCAAATCATCAAATACACCTCAAACACGAAATCACACAATATAAACCCTAACTCTAGCATGTAAATCAATTTCTATACTATATTCAATTTCAATTCATTCAAACAATCACTCAACAATTAAATTCAATACCAATTAACAACAATAGAGACCCTATGACCTACATACACCCTATTATACTCTCTATTATAAGGTGAGACTCCCCTTACCTTGAAAAACACCGAACACAGAGTCACCTACAAAACCTCAGCAACAGCTCCTTCCTTTCCTTCTTCTCAAGGTGCGATTGCTCTCTCTCTTCTCCTCTAGGGTTGCGCCGATTTTCTTCTCCTTTCTCTTCTCTCTTTTCGTTTTCTTTCTTCCTTTTGGCAAATGGTGCGAATTGCACCAATCCTAGGAGCCTAAGTCATTGGGCTTGGGCTCTTGGGCCAATACTCGCAGTCCCGGAATTTCCAATACCACTCCCTTCAATTAAAATAAAATACTACATTATAATTTAATTTAATTCAAATTAGTGCAACACTTTAAATAATTTAATCAATTACTTAATTAAATCATTTAGGGTGTTACATGCAGCCTTTGTTCCAGTGATATAGCCCCAACGCTTTCTGCCTCTAATCTTGTTCCGTGCGTTCAACGACCACTCGACATAGTTGTTGTCGTCAAGCCGTTCTGGGGTAACAACTTCATGCATATGCATAGCGGAAGTCTCCGATCTGGTTTTATCGGAAGTAGTCATCAGAAATTACTCAAAGAAACCAATAAGCACTGATTCCTATATTGTAGAGAAGTCGGACTCAATGTTGGCTCTGATACCATGAAAAATTTCAAAGAATAATTCTGATATATTATTATTCACATAGCAGTGCAAAATTTATACACATGAGTCGCTATAATTCCTCCCCTATTAAAGAATGACAGCTGCACAATTAACTTCACAACTGTACAAATGCCTAACTTCCAGCTAACGTAATTAATTAGCATTTGACTACCTAATACAGCTAATGAAATATTTGACATATCTCAACAGTTGATTCATTCCCAAATTTCATTTTGCTAGTGGTGGTTGAATCAAAAGGTAGCAAACAATAAGAGAATTTTCTACCAATAGAATCACCTAGTTGTGAAACTAGTGATAATGGTCCTGCTCCTAAACCCACAACTTTTGTGGTTCTACCACTAGAATCATGTGTAAATTTATTGTAATATCCACATCCAAAAGTAATAGACTTAGGAAATTCAGTATTATTGGAACCAAACTTAATAGAATCGGTGACTAATTCACCAACGGTGAATGATTCGTCATTATATTTATATGAGTAGAAACATTGGTTTGAAGGTCCACAATATTGTTGGGTTGGGGGGAGTTGTTTGCAAGGTTGTGAAAGGCATGAAACATTGGTAAAAGTGGAAGAGTTGGTTTTATTGTATAATAGAGTGTCTTGTTGAAAACAATTCAAACAAGGGGAACATTGTACCCAAGTGAGATCACTTGCTATTTCTGCAATAGCAAGTCTTTCGACGGGAGGGGTACCGATGTAGATTCGCATGAGGTAGTCACCATGATTTGGAATCACAATCGATTCGTGGGATTCATATTTATTTTGCAAGAGGGAAAGGGAGAGTTGTTGTTCTAGAATTTGAGCGTAAGGCAGTGTTTGTTATGAGTTCGGATTGGGACTTTAAGGAGTTGTAAAATGGTGACAAAGCTGAATCGCGATGAATAAGTTCGATTGTAAACCCAGTTAGGCTTTTACTAGATTCAACATAGGATGCAAAAGCAGATGAATATAGACTTGAAATGAAGAATACTGCTACTAATGCATGCATGATTGAGGAAAATTAAGAAGCACAGAAGGAATAACAAGTTGAAGTGAATCTATATTGTACATTTTGTAGTTTTTATGATGAAGATTTCTCGTTTAATGTGGGATATTTAAATCATTTAATATTAACAAGTCACATTCTATTTTTGTTATATTTGCTAACTTGTAACTTCCCTTCTCTCTAGTGTGCCTCAAGATGTGTACTTGAAATTTTTAAAAAGAAAAACGGCCAAATAAAAAGCCATACAAAATAAGAAATGCATATAACACAATGAGATGCCACTTTGTGACATTCAAACTTAAGCAACGAAGAGACAAATATGAATAAAGTAATTTATTTAAACCCCACAATCTTTGCATGGGGCAATCCATGGATATATGGTGTAGTTGTAGGAATGCCAATAGACACATTTCAGTTTATTAAGTTATTAGTAAGTGTTCATCAACTTAAAAGTTAGCCGATCTTTTTTTTTCAAGTGATTATGCCAAAAAAGAAACTTTGTTCTTCATCTATATCTTTTGGATTTTTTAAACCAAAATATCCTCTACGGCGATTGTGGAGACTAATCCTCCGAGGTATTGGAGATCCATTTAAGTGTTTGACATTTTACAACAATTTTCTTATACGTATTAGCCAGGACTTGAACCCAGGAACAATAGTTAAGGAACCCAAGTATGTTGTTCTTCGATTATATCTATTGTTAAGAGCATTAAGTTTTGCTGACGGGTGAAAGTGAATAATTAAACTAAAGAGGACATAAGTACATTATAAGATGCTAAATCGCTTAGTGCATGTTTGGGAAGAGGATTTGGGACTAGGGTGAGGAGAAGCTTAGATTATACTTTAATATTAGGGTATCCTTACCATATGAAAGTATTAGGGTATACAAGCCAGCTTCAGGATTTGGATTTGGATTTGGATTGAGTAATGTCTCCAAATTTTCAGTGCATACACAATTGCAGCCAACTTCGAGTCATGGGTAGGATAATTTTCTTCATGAGTCTTTAGTTGCCGAGAAGCATAGGCAACCACTTGCTAGTTTTGCATAAGGACACATCTCAACCCTTCCCTAAAGCGTCACTGTAAATCTGAAACCCCAGGGTTGGATCTAGAATGATGAGCATTGGAGCAGAGGTTAAACGAGTCTTTTACTCAAAAAAGCATTCTTAACATTCAGAGTCTCACACAAAAGGTTTACCCTTACGAGTTAACAAAGTGAGCGGAAGTACTAATTGAGAGAACCCATGGATGAATCTCATGTAGTAACCTGCTAACCCCAAGAAACTTCGTACTTCAGTTACTAGGACAGTCTTTCCCAATTCAAAACTGCTTCCACTATACTAGGGTCCACGATAACCCCACTCTGAGATATTACTTGCCCAAGAAACTTAACTTTCGACGTCCAAAAGTCACACTTAGTCGGTTTTGTATAAAGTTGTTTCTCTCTCGGAGTACACCAAGAACAATGTGGAGATAATGTTCATGTTCCTCAATTTTCCTAGAGTACACCAAGTGTCGCACCCCGAAAAATCCTTGGAGGGACTTTTCTTCGCACAACGGGATTTTAGAGTCGCCACCAATATTTTTTTAAGGTAAACATTGAAAAAAACTTTTTTGGAAAAAACAATGGTCTTTGGAACCATTAGATTTGGTTTCGGGGGTCTAATTATGTATGGGGAAGGTATTAACGTCCCTTCAAAGAAGGGTTACCTTAATTAAATATGTGATTTGCGAAGTTGATTCGGAAAAATGCTTCGTTTTTACCTCTTTTGTTTATGAATGACTTAATGAAGTATCTTTAGTTTTCGCGCTTGATGGAGGGGATCCACTCCTACGTATCTCCTAGTGCGATGGAGAATTCAAAGCAATGTAGTTCTTGTTTTTTAGAAAAGGGTTTTATTTTGGAAGAGTGTTCGGTTTTTGAAAGGAAAAATGTTTTTGGTTTATTGTGCTTGACGGAGAGTATCCGCTCCTACGTATCTCCCAGCGCGATGGAGAATTCAAAGCTACGTAGTTCTGGGTTATCTAGAAAAGGTTTTTGTATTTTATCTTGTTTAATTGTGAAAATTGGGCTTTCATGATGATCAATTGAGCAAAGGCTCCAAGTGACCACCATTAGTACTCCATTGTCAATAATCATGCAAGCAAAGGCTTCGCAAGACTACTAACAAAGTTTTTGATTTAGTGAAAATCTTTAGGAAAATTAGGCATTCACGGTGATCAATTGAGCAAAGGCTCCAAGTGATCACCACTAGTACCTCATTGTTAATAATCATGCAAGCAAAGGCTTCGCAAGACTACTAACAAAGTTTGACTTTGAAGAGTTTTCGCAATTGGATTAATTCCTGCTTATGGAATGATTTTGATGCTTGAAAAGGCTTTTGATTGAAAGTAGACCTAGACTACACACATTATGACACAATACATAGATAGGCAAAGAATGAACCCAAGTTGAACATTTTGGCAAAAATGCATGAATAGGCAAGAAAATGAACCTAAATTGCACATCTTATTGAAGATTCTAGGCAATGGAATAAACCTAACTAGGCATTTATGACACAATATGTGAATAGGCAAAGGCATTTCAAAACACAAGTGATATTAAACTTCTAATGAATCACTTGCAAATCCCTAAGGGTTTCACATCAACATTAGACATAAGCGCCCATGTGGTATCCTTTTGATGTCATCAATGTCTAATACATTTATTCAATCAACCACATGAAAGGAATAAATTGAAAGGGGCATTTGCCTCATGCAAGATCATAGGCAAGTCTTAGGACTAAATTGACAAGTTTAGGCAATTAGGGTGTTGAATTCCTTTAGGTAACCTTTGACACTTGGGATATGCACAAGTGCATAAGTGTCAAATACTCTTATCAAATCATCAACACATAACTAACAATTACTTATTTGCAAGACCAAGAGCTTTCCAAAATGATTTATAAGTTGTTTTTGGTAATCCAAAGCAATTGGTAAGGAAAGGAAACTTAAATTTGCATCTTCGTTCACTAGGAATCACAAAAGAAATTGAGTCTTCTTAGGCAATCCTCAACACTTAAAGTGTGCCTCAAAGCACAAGTGAGAGTCCTTTTGCCAATCATCAACATAGGGTATGATTTGCAAGCAAATTCATGAGAACAACAAGTTTTAAGCAAACAAACATCATAATCAAGGTTCAATTCCAAGTAATTGCAAGTTTAAACAACCAACTCATCAAAAATCTCATAAACCCTAATTTTCCCATAAGGTGCGAAATGAACATGAGCTTAAAACACCATTTATTCATGGAAACAACAAAATAATGAGTGAAATAACAACAACACACAATTTATTCTAAAAGAGAGAAGCATTTCAAGCACCCAAGCCTCCCAAAGTGCTTGTCAAGATACTTGAAATACATCTCTCACTCAACCACAACAACTATGCTAACATTATAACATTAAAATGCAATGGGATGCAAAAATGAAGTGATGATTTACATCTTTGATGCTAAAATTAGAAGATGATGTTAGGTTTCAAAGTATACCTCAACTCCAAGCTAGAATAAGGAAGGAAATGAGATGAGAATGCAAAACCCCTTTAATCTACTCTTCAATCTTCAACTTTGAACTTGATCCTTGAATTTGGAAGGTGAATGTTTGAGAAGAATGCAAGAATGATGGAAGATTTAGTGTAGGAAAGGTGTTTTAATGGATGATTGAGTGAAGAAATTGAAGAAAATGAGGTGAGGGAGAGAGGGAATTCGGCTAAGGAGGGGAGGAAGGAGAGGTTTGTGTGCAAAAATGAACTTTTTTTTATGTATTTTGGGAGAGTAGGCTTATATATGGTCTTGGGTGAAATTAGGGTTAAGGGTAGAATAGGAATGAGACGTTCTATTTTAAGTAAGTTTGCAATTTCTTATGAAGGAGTGAGTGTGAGAGGATGGTGTCATTTACAAAAAAGGGTATGAATACATGAGAGTGTGTGGGAATTAGGGATGTGTATGAAATGGGTAGGATTAAAGATAGTACAAGAATATTCTTAAGGAATAATTGTACAATAGAAGAATGTGGAAGAAATTGTGGAGAGAGAGAGAAGGAATTCGGCTATGACAACAAAAATGGGGAGGGAAAATTGCTTCTCTTTTTTGGTCTTTTGTCTTAATTAAGGACACTTTGTACTTTTTATTTGAATTTTGAATTTTTGGGCATGCAAATGATAGTGCACCTATTGAAAATGTGTCACATATTTTTGGGCACCATAAAAATATCCCTCTAATTATTCATGACAATAAATATTGTCATTTAATAATTTGGGAATATTTAATGGTCCTTTTTCAGCTTTCTTGTGCAATAAAAATGGAAAAAATGCCTTTTAATTATTTTGAACTAGAATTTTCTTCCAAAAAATTATACGAGAATTATCCTTGATAGAATAAGTTGTATTTTTCATCCTTGACTTGGTTTAGTTCAAAAATAATTAACTTGCTCTCATTTGAATGCCCACAGATATTGAAACATGCACTATTTTTTATTCCCTAAAATTCTCAAAAATTAATAAAAATGTTTTTGGGTGCCAAAAATTAATAACGATCAATAACTGCCCTTTTTGAAGATTAAAATGTGTGCCAAATGGCAAGGGCAAAAGGGGAGCTCACGCAGTTACGATTGGCGCGTGCGCGTAATTCAAATAAAAATGCGAGATTGGGGACAAATACACACAAATGCGAAAGTCCATTAATCTAGACAAATTATGAATTACCCTTATTGCTTCCATTCCTGTTTGAAAAAAAAAAGGTTTTGACTTGGGCGGACAAAATTAGGGTTTGAGAGCTGCCCCTTTTGTTCAAAAATATTGCAAAAAAAATTAGGCGGGCCGGTCCGCAGGCCCGCCAACCCATCACTTGGTGGGCCGGGCCAAACTTTTGAACTCGCAGTGTTTGGCGGGCCAACTCCTCCCGCCCCATTTTTAGCGAGCCGAAGGCAAAGCGGGTCGGGCCGAGGCGGGCCGACCCGTTTTGCCATCCCTACTACATACTGTACCTTGAAAACACGCGTGCCTGCTGTACATTGAAAACACGCTTTGCTTTTTTAAAGAATATAGTAGTATCTCTTTTCAATTATCATTAAATTTCTTTCTCATCTCAATTTTTTTCTTTTCTCATTCAGAAAACTAACCACAAACCAACTTGTTTTCTCCTCTTCTCTCTCTTTACACATTTCTTCTCTATTATTACCACTGTATTTTCTCTCTGTTAAAGCCACCGCCAAACACCATTAGAATCAGTTTCCGACCTATGCTCTCATCAATCGGACGAATCAATGACAAATCTGAGATCCCCTTTTGATTTTCTTCTCTAATCAATTTTTGGTTCCTTTTTTGTTAAAGATTGTACATTTCTGGAGTTTTGTGGGTTTGGTATCTTTTACTACCGGAGGAAGTTGAAGTTTTGTTTGGTTTGGTTTGGTATTTTTCTTCTCTTTTGAAAAAAGAGAGAAAACGATTTAAATGGGTGATTCAGGGTCGAAGAATGTCCCAAAATCACCTCTATCCAATGGATGAAGAAAAAGAAAAATTAGAGAGAATATGAAGCAAAACTTCGGTGTTATCAAAAAAAAAAATAAGCAAAGTTAGGGCCGACTAGAGAAAATGGATCATAATATGTGTAATCTTTATATATTGGAATATTTATTTTAATCTTTTATCTCGCTTATATTAAAAGGTCTAAAATAAAGTATTTTACAAACTATTTCCAATGTAAACAAATTTTTTAGGAACAAAAAGAAAATAACAAGAACTAAAAATATGATATATTTGCAATGATGTAAAAAAAATTATTTTTCGAGTAAACCCTCATATTAGGTGCTAAACTATTATTCTATCTCCAATTTAGTCTCTAAATCAGGTAGTCTGTAAAGTTTACATTCGTTCATCTACTTAATTCCTGAAATTTGGCTCTTGAAGACTAAATTGATAGATTGAAATAAACATTAGAGACTACTCCCTCTGTAACACCCCCTTCTACATAAACTACTATTTAATTTAATTTGAAAATCAGAGTCTATAAAAATTTTCAGTGCGACCACTCGAGGGTGCCACATTTAAACACCATAATCAAAACTCCAATATAATAATTAAAATGAACTCCAATATAAGATACATAGCACCAATTAAATCCGAGGATAAAGTGCTACAGCAGCGGAAAATAACAAACTTAACATAATAGTTCAAAACATCAAAGAATTGACAAATACTAAACGTCCCCCGTGTGCTACATACGATCGGGCGACCGACCACACTAGAAGGCGGTACTCTAGTCACCTTGATCAGTGTCACTGCGATTCTTGACACAGAAGCAACATAAAGCGATAGGGTGAGTCTCTTTACATAGGTAATAATAAATAAAACAAGAAAACACAGTAGAATAGGCAAGCTAGCACACCAACATACAATCAAGTCAAATACACCATCGGTTTATGAACACCCAAATCGGATCACCAAAGAAATGAATGTAATGTATGAGATGCAACCCAAAACCGCTGCGGGCATATGCATGTGGATCCATCACCAAAATAGCCTTGAGGGCATTCACCAATAATTTATGAGGCCGAGGCCTATTCACCAAAAATATGCATATGATTATGCGACGCCATGACTATGCACCATAACACCCGAACACCAAATAATGCATTAATTATGCTCACCAACAGTTATATGCTCACCAGTCACCAAGGAGAGTCATAGACCTCTCATTCACCACACTATAATCACCATTAATACACCTCACCATAATTAGTAACCCTACGGGGACTAAAACGACACCCTAAGGGACTAAAAGGACACCAATGACTAATTCCACACCCAAGGACTAAAGTCACTCCAAGGACTAAGTCACTCCAAGGACTAAAGTCAACGCCAGGGACTAAACCAACACCTAGGGACCAAAACACCCCTTAGGGACCCTTTCAACACCTAGGGACCATTTTGACACCTAAGGACTAATTTGACACCTCAAGGACTACTTTGACACCTAAGGACCAATCTGACACCTAGGGACTAATTTGACACCTCAAGGACTACTTTGGCACCTAAGGACCAATCTGACACCTAGGAACTAATTAAACACCTCAAGGACTGAGACGCACTGTGGACCGAACCCACACTGAGACACGGGCGCCAAGTTGCGCCTTGGCCGCAAAGTTGGCGCCCCACCGTAAACTAGCGACACCGCGGTGACAGGCGGCCAATTTGGCGCCTTTCACTAGACATCGGACCAACGAAGGCAATTTGGGGCGCCCAATTGGCGCCCGCACTAAGACAAAGAACACGCCACGGTGGACATGGGCGACCAAATGGCGCCACGCACTAGAACACCAGCGCAAGACAGGCGCATTTTTGGGCGCCAGTGGCGCCGCTCACCCCACTGCAACACAAAGCGCACTGGGGCGGCAAGATAGCGCCTTGTGCGCGCCCCTAACATACACACACGCGGCACATGCGCGCGGGCCGCCACACGCGCGCCCGCCGTGCAACACCGAACCCACACACCCACACCAGGCGCACTGGGCACGCCAAAATGGCGCCCAGTCCTGCGCCACACCCCACGCACCCACCCCAAACAGTGCACCAGGCGCACTGGGCACGCCAAAATGGCGCCCAGTCTTGCGCCACGCCCCACACACCCACCCAACCAGTACACCAGGCGCGCATGGCATGCCAATTGGCGCCTGCCTGCGCCACGCCCACCTGAGAACAACACAAAGAAGAACATGTCGCGCGACACACAGCGCCTAATCCCTGCAAATTTGGCGCCCTTCCCCCTATTCACAGCAACCCGATAGAACCAACCCACCATACAACACCATTAACCACTCACTCAATCAAATCACCAAACACCTAATAGGCACCATAAACTCCCCTACTTAATTATATTGGATTGACCATAAATCTCCTTAAATATAAACTAATCATTCATCAACAATTTCAATTTTCCACCAACACAATATTCACATGTAAAGACAACACCACACAATCATGTAAAACAATAGCATATTCATTCCATTCAACAAAGTCTTTCACGCACAACATAAATCAATCAAATAATTCTTCCTAACACCTAATCTCTATGGTTTCATGTTCTATAAATTATTAACTACGAAAGAGAGCCCCCTTACCTTGTTAGTTGAAAGAAGATACCCAAGTTATCCAAGAAAGATCTCTCCAAGACACCAACACTCCAAGCTTTTCTCCTTTCTCCCTTGAGTTTCACGCAAAACCCCTCGCCTTTCTCTCTTGTGCCGTCGCGATCTCCCTTCTCCTCTTCTCACTCTCTAATTTTTGATTTCTTGCTCTAATGAGGGTTTCTCCTAAGACCCAAGGGTTTTATTAATTGGGTTTGGGCCACTTAACACTAATGGGCCCTAGTTGCACACCCTTAGTTACTTTCTCATATCCCTCCCTATTTAACTAAAATGCCACCCATTTATTTACTACACACCTCTCCTTATTTAAATTAAACACCCTATTATTATTTTAATATGGCCAACTAAATATACTACTTCATTAATTTAGTTAAATAATTACTTGATTATTTTTGGGGCGTTACAATTCTCCCCCACTTAGGACATTTTCGTCCTCGAAAATTTAACTATTATGGACAATGCACAACTTAAACACTCACCACAACAGACAATAGATTCTAGCAGAGTACCCTGAACGAAACACGTACCTCTATATGCGACCATCATTCTTCCGTAGGCTCCGTACCTGCCAGGACAAACACCCTCCCGCTAGACCTCTCCTTCTTCGGCTTTGGACACCTGGTACTAATGTGCCCCATTTCTCCACAGTTGTAGCAGACCACATCTTTCTTCTCACACTTAGCAGCTATATGACCTTCTTTACCACACTTGAAGCACTTGCTAGCCATGCAATCAGGACTCTTATGTTCGGGTTTACCACACTTGTGGCACACAATGTTCGCAGTATCATCTCCCCCACTTGGCTTCTTGCCTGAACTCTCTTCTCCCCTGCCCTTACCACCCGAAACATCATAGGGCTTCCCACGAAACCGAGAACCTCTCTTCTCCTTCACTATCTTGTATGAAGCATTGCTATCTTCCTCGAAAATCCTGCAGCTATCAACCAGGTCATTAAACACCCTTATCTTCTGGTAACCGATCGCCTTCTTGATGTCATGCCTTAGCCCGTTCTCAAACTTGATACACTTCGAAAATTCAGAGCTCGCATCATTAGTGTAATGAGGGTAAAACTTACACAGTTCCAGAAACTTTGCCGCATACTCGGCCACAGACTTGTTCCCTTGTTTCAGCTCCAGAAACTCCAGCTCCTTCTTTCCTCTCACATCCTCTGTGTAGTACTTCCTCATGAACTCCCTTTTAAACACCTCCCATGAGATCTCTCCACCAGCAGCTTCCAACCTCTCCAGAGTTCCCAGCCACCAATCATCGGCCTCCTCAGCTAACATATGAGTACCATACCTCACCTTCTGCGCAGGCGTGCAATCCATAACCCGGAAAATTCTCTCGATCTCCTTCAACCATGCCAAAGATCCATCGGGATCATACCGACCTTTGAAAGTGGGCGGATTCTCCCTTTGAAACGTGGCCAAATTGCGAGCACCAAAGATCGGCAGCACTCACGATTCCCGCATACTGAGTCATTGCCTCTCCAGAGCAAAGAAGACAATTGCAGCATCATTTCGTCCAGCCATCTTAGCTTATCATTGAAACAAAATTCCAGTCAGAACGAGTAACAAGACTCGAAGATTATAAGACTAAAGACTCAACGACTTGGTCGGACAGACCGAACTGCTCTGATACCACTAATGTAACACCCCCTTCTACATAAACTACTATTTAATTTAATTTGAAAATCAGAGTCTATAAAAATTTTCAGTGCGACCACTCGAGGGTGCCACATTTAAACACCATAATCAAAACTCCAATATAATAATTAGAATGAACTCCAATATAAGATACATAGCACCAATTAAATCCGAGGATAAAGTACTACAGCAGCGGAAAATAACAAACTTAACATAATAGTTCAAAACATCAAAGAATTGACAAATACTAAACGTCCCCCCCAGGTGCTACGTATCAGAGCTGACTCGACCACACTAGAAGAAGGTACTCTAGTCACCTTGATCAACACACACACTGCGATTCTTAGACATAAGAAGCAACATAAAGCAGTAGGGTGAGTCTCTTTACATAGGTAATAATAAATAAAACAAGAAAACACAGTAGAATAGGCAAGCTAGCACACCAACATACAATCAAGTCAAATACACCATCAGTTTATGAACACCCAAATCAGCCACCAGCAAATGAATGTAATGTATGAGATGCAACCCAAAACTCCACGGGCATATGCATGTGGATCCATCACCAAAATAGCCTTGAGGGCATTCACCAATAATTTATGAGGCCGAGGCCTATTCACCAAAAATATGCATATGATTATGCGACGCCATGACTATGCACCATAACACCCGAACACCAAATAATGCATTAATTATGCTCACCAACAGTTATATGCTCACCAGTCACCTAGGAGAGTCATAGACCTCTCATTCACCACACTATAATCACCATTAATACACCTCACCATAATTAGTAACCCTACGGGGACTAAAACGACACCCTAAGGGACTAAAAGGACACCAAGGACTAATTCCACACCCAAGGACTAAAGTCACTCCAAGGACTAAGTCACTCCAAGGACTAAAGTCAACGCCAGTGACTAAACCAACACCTAGGGACCAAAACACCCCTTAGGGACCCTTTCAACACCTAGGGACCATTTTGACACCTAAGGACTAATTTGACACCTCAAGGACTACTTTGACACCTAAGGACCAATCTGACACCTAGGGACTAATTTGACACCTCGAGGACTACTTTGGCACCTAAGGACCAATCTGACACCTAGGGACTAATTTGACACCTCAAGGACTGAGACGCACCAGGGACTGAACCCACACCTAGACACAGGCGCCAAGTTGCGCCTTGGGCTGCCAAAGTTGCCCCCCCCACCAAAACTAGCACACACAGTGACATAGGGCGGCCAATTTGGCGCGCACATCTACTAGACATCGCACCAAACAAGGTAATTTGGGCGACCAATTGGCGCCCGCACTAAGACAAAGAACACGCATGCGGTGCACATGGGCGACAAATGGGGCCCACGAACTAGAACACCAGCGCACACAGGCGCATTTTGGGCAGCCAAGTGGCGCCCTGCTCACCCATCTCGCAACACAACAGCGCACGGGCGGCAACAAGATAGCACCGCATGCGCCACCTCACATACACACACGCGCAAAGCAGCGCACGGGCCGCCACACTTGGCGCCCGCCGTGCGCAACACCGACCCCACACACACCGCACGGCAGCGACCGGGCACGCCAAAAATTGCGCCGCCCCCCCGCGCCACACCCCACGCACCCACTCCCAAACGAGTGCACCAAAGACTGGCACGCCAAAATGGCGCCCAGTCTTGCGCCACGCCCCACACACCCACCCAACCAGTACACCAGGCGCGCAGGGCATGCCAATTTGGCGCCCTGCTGTGCCACGCCCCACCCAGAACAACACAACAACAACATGCTCGCGCACTGCAGCGCTAATCCTGCAAATTTGCGCGCCTTCCCCTATTCACAAAGAACCCGATTGAACCAACCCACCATACAACACCATTAACCACTCACTCAATCAAATCACCAAACACCTAATAGGCACCATAAACTCCCCTACTTAATTATATTGGATTGACCATAAATCTCCTTAAATATAAATTAATCATTCATCAACAATTTCAATTTTCCACCAACACAATATTCACATGTAAAGACAACACCACACAATCATGTAAAACAATAGCATATTCATTCCATTCAACAAAGTCTTTCACGCACACCATAAATCAATCAAATAATTCTTCCTAACACCTAATCCCTATGGTTTCATGTTCTATAAATCACTACAAGAAAATCGTTGATTTGCCACGGACATTTCCGTCGCAAATGTACAAATTTCCGTGGCAAAACAACATTTGCCACGGATTTGCCACGGACCAAAAATGGTGGCAAAAACGCTCGTCGCAAATCGTTTGCCACGGACATTTCCGTGGCAAATTTTTCCGTCGCAAACCCGTGGCAAATCCGTCGCAATTATCCGTGGCAAAATCGTCGCAAATTTCATCGCAAATCCGTGGCAAATCCGTCGCAAAAATTAAAAAAAAATTAAAAAAAATTAATTCTGCAGGTTTCATGTGAATAGGAGTAGAATTATACAATTTGAAGGCCAACAATTTTGGACCATGAACCACAAATCTGATATAGTTAGTCATAAATTTAGAAGATTTAGTAACAACCAACCCTTCCGAGAAAAAGTAAAAAATAAAAAAATTGGCCAGTTAATGTGCCTTCAAGCTTCCTTGTGGCAAAGAAGCAATTTCTTCTCATCAATGAGCGGCACTGGCAACACGAAAATACTCAAACAATAGCGCTTACTACCACTTCATTCTAAAGAAATCATATTTTCATAAAATGTTGAATAGAAAACCCTCGTTTGCCATTCATATCAATCTCAAAATCTATCAAAAAGTAATCCATGTATCACAATAAAGTATAAAACATATAGCGAGAATACATCAAGAATGACCAAGTGATATTACGGAAGGATAGAATTGAAAAATAGGTGATGAAGGATCAATCATCAAATCTCGATATCTTTCAGCAAAGGCACCCGAATCGCATAAGGAAATTAACAAGCATCGGTATATTTAGCACGATATGATAGATCTTGTTTAGAACGTATATTAGTGTATCTTATATCATGTTAGACTATCTTAGTTTATCTCATAATATTAGTTTCTTATCTTAGAGTATCTTAGAATACCTCCAAGGATTAGTTTCCATATTACGTAATTATTATTATCATGAGGATTTGTTACCTAGTTTCCCTATTTGTAACCCTTTAAATAGTGATTAGTGTTTAGCCTTTTGTACCAGTCAATCATCAAGTCATTGTCAATCATATTACATATTTCAAGAGTTTCCATTTTTTCTAGTCTCCTTATTCATCTAAAACCCCATCACTTCAACAGA
Organism: Oxytropis ochrocephala; assembly: GCA_020916435.1. NCBI lineage: Eukaryota > Viridiplantae > Streptophyta > Magnoliopsida > Fabales > Fabaceae > Oxytropis > Oxytropis ochrocephala. The sequence continues at coordinate 88,730,455 of CM037091.1, forward strand.
TCTAAAGACAGGGAAGGTGAAGAAACCTTGAAGCGGGTAGAGTCCCCATGAGCTGATCAAATGGTTTAAATGGCTCTCCCATGAAAAAGTTATTTCGGATCGGCCTAGATCTTTAAGATCAGATGCAAAAGGAGCATAATGGTATGGGTAGTACCTGAAGAAACAATAATTAAATAGTGAAGAGTGATATTTCAACCAAAATGAAGGATATTCCGAGAAAACTATGTCAGCAACTCAAACCACAACATACAACCAAGTCATCAAGGCATCTAGTTCTAGGTGTATCATACTATATTACATTTCGTATAAAATCATCATTAGAAGAAGTTCCTGATAGCAACCATCTTTTGAATAGTAATAACTGATTATTATGAAACTTAAAAGTTCTGAGCAGTAACACAAGGTTTTGAGAGAATGGAAAGATACAGGAAAAACTTGCTAAAGGAAGATCAGATGTGGACTTTTGGATTGTTTTATCATCCTTCATATGAGACATCTTAAAATTTTAGATCATGTTACAACACAAGGTTCATCAGGCATTGGATACAAAACAATTACTTTCCATCAGGCATTGGATACAAAACAATTACTAACTGTATACTATGCGAGTATGTTTTGTTTACAACTTACTAATCCAATAACATAGAAACAAAGAGCATTGGAGAGCAAATATATAACCCATAAATGTTAATTAATAAAAGCATTACGAACCATACCATTGCCATGAGCGGACCCACGATAGTAATCTGCAAGAAACCCAACAAAGACCTTTCTACATATTTCAAGACCTACAAGGAAAATTACGACAATCGCCTATCTTCAAAGGTAATACATGATAACGTAAATCGATTGAGTACAATGTCAATACTAAATAGTCATCAACAAGAAAAAAAAATAGAATCCAACAAATATCTATTAATGCACGTGGAAAATATAAAATAAACTTTTAACCAATGCTCATTACTTATTTTCTCATAGGCATAACATGCCAAGGAACTTCATAAGCATGTTCCTCTCCTTGTGGAGAGAATTTTGGGTACTCTGTAGTACCTACTCGTAATAATGCCAAATGTTTTCAACTTTTTCTAAAAAATTTAAAATAGGGAAAATAACAATCACACCAAGTGTTTTAATTTGAATTGAAGTATACATCCTTGCGTTCGAACACGGTGATAGAAAGATCTTGAATTCAAGACATACTAAAAGCGCATCCAATATTTACGGAAAGAAAATGGAGAAGTTTACATGCTCTCTAAAAGCGCGTGCTTGAAAAAAACGAAAATTTTATCATGAAGATAAAGAACACGGAAAACTTGAGCGATGAAATGAATTTGTAATCTTTTAAATTTTCCAGTTTATGCCATGCATGTGTTAAGGAAAGTTGCAGTATGTGTGAGTGTAAAGAACAGCAAGCAACTCCAAGAATACGTACATAACTTATTGTTTCATTTTTAATTTTGTCAATCTCTCCGGATCCAATGCACCAAATTTTTCAAGATAATACCTTTCCTTGTATCCAGCTCTCCTAACTTAACTTTGAGATAATAAACACCAAGTAGTTCAAAAAAAATCTCATGACTTTTCGATTATATACCCATTGGATTTCATGTGAATCCATCTAATTTCGAAAAGGCAAACTTTAGTCAAAAAAAGAAGACAACTCCTAAATATGCTACATTGCTACCCTTGGTGTATGTTTGGGAAGCCAAATGAAGCACTTCAGTGCGGGGCTTGAGAAAAGTAATGCTTGTCGTGGAGTTCCCAAACATGAGTTTATAAACTCGAGTAAAATAAAATAAAATAAGTTAAGCCAAATGCTCAAAAGATTTCGCAATAAATATTATCACCTTTGAACCTTATCTCATGAATCGAGGCCCGTGGCTCTTGGGCACTTCTCCTCTTGCACTAGCTCTCATCCCTTCATTAAATTTCAGAGCACGGAATCCAACCAAATCACAAGTATTACACATTTGGAAGTAAACTAAAAAACCATATTAAAGATATATACGGCTTGTGCATTTCCGTTCGTGAAATTAACAAGACTGACGCCAGCAGCGAGCAGCATCAGTGTAACTTGTGAATGACATCCCCAGAAATGAAGACTCACAACCCCTTCGAATTCGGTTGGAATAATACAGAGGACACAAGAGGAAAATACAACCAAGCGAAACAAATATAGTAATTACCCCTCCCAAAAGGAGGCGCATCAAAACAAAGATATCATAATACTGCTTTGTATCCGAACTCGTTTACGAAATATTTGATCTTCGTGAGCAAAGAACAGATGAATAAAATGTTCCACTCTATCTAAGAACACACGAGAGGTTTGTTGATATTCACATTGCAATGCTCGATAAAAAGAATAAACTCCAAATGAATGACATAAAGAGAAAATATAAAGCACAATACAAGCAATGAATCACTTCTAGGGAAAAGAATCCATCACACTCTAGGAACAAATCACTTCCTTAAGGTAACAAACGCGAAGACACACAATTTCGTAAAAGAAATTTACCTCACCCGCATCGGATATAAGCTAACAAATTAGGAAAAGGGGTTAGGGTTTCTAGTTAATCAAAAATTAGGGGCTTTATGTTCAATAGAAGTTTAATAGAAGTGTAATAGAAGAATAAAACATACCCTTGAGGAAGAAGAAGTCGTTGTCTATAATGATGGTTGGGATTGGCGGTGGAGTGGGAGCGATTCTTCTTCTCGGTGGTGGAGATGAGCAGCGCTTGAAGAGGGGGACGAAATGGTGGTGGTGAGCGACTGAGGACCTATGCGAGCAATGACGGAGGCGGATGGAGGGTGAAAGGCGAGAGAGAGAGAGAGAGAAGTGAGAGTGAGGAAAGTGCAGTGGAGGTTGAGGGAGGAAGGAGGTGAGGAGAGTGAAAGGTTGAGAGTGAGAGTGAGCGTGAGAAAGATCGAAGGAGGGCGGAGGGAGAGGGTCGGAGAGGAGGGCGGAGGGAGAAGGTCGGAGGGAGAACGAAGGTGGAGAGTGAAAGGAAGAGAGAACGTTGGAAGAGAGAACGTTCTGATTTTATGTATCGGGCTCTTTTTATTTTGACCAATGGGTTGCCACGGATTTGCCACGGCATCTCCGTGGCAAATGTCTGTCCTTTCACATGTCCGTGGCAAATCCGTGGCAAACACCGGCGGGAAATTTCGCGCCTATATTTTTTACTCATGCCGTCGCAAATCCGTGGCAAATTACTGACGGAATAAGCTCCGTGGCAATTGCTGGTGGCTAAAACAAGCTTTTCTTGTAGTGAATTATTAACTACGAAAGAGAGCCCCCTTACCTTGTTAGTTGAAAGAAGATACCCAAGTTCTCCAAGAAAGATCTCTCCAAGACACCAACACTCCAAGATTTTCTCCTTTCTCCCTTGAGTTTCACGCAAAACCCCTCTCCTTTCTCTCTTGTGCCGTCGCGATCTCCCTTCTCCTTTTCTCACTCTCTAATTTTTGATTTCTTGCTCTAATGAGGGTTTCTCCTAAGACCCAAGGGTTTTATTAATTGGGTTTGGGCCACTTAACACTAATGGGCCCTAGTTGCACACCCTTAGTTACTTTCTCATATCCCTCCCTATTTAACTAAAATGCCACCCATTTATTTACTACACACCTCTCCTTATTTAAATTAAACACCCTATTATTATTTTAATATGACCAACTAAATATACTACTTCATTAATTTAGTTAAATAATTTCTTGATTATTTTTGGGGCGTTACACCCTCCGTCCCAAAATGTAAGGTCATTTTTTCACTTTTACTTATCTCAAAATATAAGACTCTTTACAATTTTCTAGATACATCCATTGCTCTTTTTCCAAATACTATCCTTATTAATAGTACTACTAAATTGTGTTGTATATGAAAAGTTGACATTAAATGTTAGGGTATAGTCATACAAAATTTTAACATATTAATTACTTTATCAATTTTTTTTAATAACTGTGAAAAGTAAAATGAGATCTTATATTATGAGACTGAAGGAGTATTTAATAGGTTTTTATAATTCAGTGACTAAATTGGACAGAGATGATAGTTAACTAAGGTTCATTTTTTTGTTGTCAAAAAAACAAAACTAGGGTTTATTATTTTTTTTAGACGGGCTAAACTTGAAAAACACCATAATGGCAAAACATGTATTTAAACCATCGTAAAAATAAATAAATAATAACAAGGAGAAAAGGAAAAAAAGAAAGAAGTAAACGGAAGGGTGACGGACGGTGAAGTAGCAGTCGTGTTCGTGCAACCTCTCTTCGTTAATCTCTCTCTCATTACTCTCATAATCACAATCCGTCTTCCTCATAGATTTTGGGTAAGTCAATTCTAACCTATATCATATATGTCGTTTTTATCCTCTTTTACTTTTCGCGTTCTGCGTTTTTATCCTCTTCGTTTTTATTATTCTAACCTATAAGCTAACGACAGCGTTTAACCGACCTTCTTCTTCCTCAATCTACGGTTTCAGTGAATTTACAGGAGGCATCTTCGTTCGTAGCAGTTGACATTCGAGAATCAAACAATGGTGGAAGGAACTTGCGAAAACGATAGACACAAAATCCGCAACATATGCATCATGGCACACGTAGACCACGGCAAGACAACGCTAGCAGACCAGCTTATCGCCACGGCGGGTGGCGGCATGGTCCACCCAAAAGTAGCAGGTCGTGTTCGCTTCATGGATTTCCTCGACGAAGAACAGCGTCGAGCAATCACGATGAAGAGTTCCTCCATATCCCTCAACTATCATGATCACACCGTCAATCTCATCGATTCCCCCGGTCACATCGACTTCTGCGGTGAAGTCTCCACCGCCGCTCGTCTCTCTGACGGCGCACTCCTCCTTGTTGACGCCGTTGAAGGCGTCCATATACAAACTCACGCTGTTCTCCGTCAGTGTTGGATCGAACAACTTTCCCCTTGCCTTGTTCTCAATAAGCTTGATAGGTTAATCACTGAGTTGAAACTCACTCCCTTTGAAGCTTACACACGTCTCTTGAGAATCGTTCACGAGGTTAATGGTATAGTAAGTGCTTACAAGTCGCAGAAATATCTTTCCGATGTTGATTCACTTCTCGCCGGCGGGACTGCTACTTCCGGTGAGGTTATGGAGGATTATGATGATGTTGAGGATGTGTTTCAGCCACAGAAAGGGAACGTGGTTTTTGCATGTGCTTTGGATGGTTGGGGTTTTGGGATTCATGAATTTGCAGAAATTTATGCTTCAAAACTTGGTGCTAGTGTGAGTGCATTGCAGAAGGCATTGTGGGGTCCACGGTATTTTAACCCAAAGACTAAGATGATTGTTGGGAAGAAAGGGATTGGTGGTGGTGGTAAGGCTAAACCTATGTTTGTTCAATTTTTGTTGGAGCCTTTGTGGCAAGTGTATCAAGGGGCACTTGAAGGGGATAAAGGGTTGCTTGAGAAGGTTATAAAGTCGTTTAATTTGCAGGTTCCGGCGAGAGAGTTGCAGAATAAGGATCCTAAGGTGGTGCTTCAGGCAGTTATGAGCCGTTGGCTTCCTCTTTCAAATGCTATTTTGTCAATGGTGGTGAAGTGTATGCCAGATCCTATTGAGGCGCAGTCCTCTCGAATTTCGCGGCTGATTCCTCAGCACGAGGTTGTCGGCGATGAGGTTGATGAGGTTGATCGGAAGGTGGTGGAAGAGGCAGAGGTTGCGAGGAAATCAGTGGAGAGGTGTGATTGGAGTCCTGAGGTTCCTTGTGTTGCCTTTGTGGCAAAGATGTTTGCTCTTCCAGTTAAAATGCTTCCTCCTCAAGTTGGGGGTTTTGTGGGAAGTTCTAGTGAGGATGGTGAGGGTGAATCTGATGAGTGTTTTTTGGCATTTGCTAGGATATTTAGTGGGGTTTTGTCTGTTGGGCAGAGAGTTTTTGTGCTTTCTGCTTTGTATGATCCCTTGAAAGGGGAATCAATGCAAAAGCATATTCAAGAGGCTGAATTAAAATCCATGTATTTGATGATGGGGCAAGGGTTGAAAGTAGTGACATCTGCCAAAGCTGGAGATGTTGTTGCTATTAGAGGCCTTGGTCAGCAAATATTGAAAAGTGCTACCCTTTCTTCTACTAGGAACTGTTGGCCCTTTTCGAGTATGGCGTTTCAAGTTGCTCCGACTTTGAGGGTTGCAATTGAGCCATCTGACCCTGCAGAAATGGGTGCATTGCTTAAAGGCTTGAGGCTTTTGAATCGAGCCGATCCGTTTGTTGAGGTCACAGTTTCTGCTAGAGGAGAGCATGTTCTGCTGCGGCGGGTGAAGTTCATCTTGAGAGATGCATAAAGGATTTGAAGGAGAGGTTTGCTAAAGTAAGCTTGGAAGTATCTCCACCGCTTGTGTCCTACAAAGAGACCATTGAGGGAGAATTATCCAACATGCTGGAGAATTTGAAAATTCTTAGTAAGACCTTAGATTATGTTGAGAAAACAACACCCAATGGAAGATGTGTTGTTCGGGTGCAGGTGATGAAACTTTTCCTTCTCTCACGAAGGCGCTCGATGAAAGCGCCCGATTTACTTGGAGATGCCATTGGATTAAAGTCAGGGCAGACAGTTAGAAGTTTGGAAACCCAGAGATCAAGAACTCTTGAAAATGCTAGTCCAGCAGCTGAAGTGCTTAAAAAACGTATAATGGATGCAGTGGAGAGTGATATTTTGAGCAAGAATGAGAATGACAAAGACCATGCTGAGAAATGTAGATTGAAGTGGCTGAAGCTTTTGAGGAGAATATGGGCACTTGGACCAAGGCACATTGGTGCTAACGTTCTATTTACTCCTGATAACAAAGCTGAAAGTACTGATAGCTCTGTTCTTATATGTGGTAGTAATCATGTATCTGAAAGATTGGGCTTTGTGGCTGATTACGTAATAGTAGCTCGGTTTGGAGACTTCTTCAAATGAGAGCGGAGCTTTATACATGGACGCCTTGGCGTCTTGAAAGTAGTGTTATAACTGGGTTTCAACTAGCCACTTCAGCTGGGCCCTTATGTGATGAACCTATGTGGGGTTTGGCATTTGTCATCGAGGCGCGAATAACTTCATCTGCTGGGCAACATGATGAATCAGAAACACACCATCAATCCGATCAGTATGGCGCATTTGCAGGGCAGGTAATTGCAACTGTCAAAGATGCTTGTAGAACTGCTGTGCTTCAGAATAAGCCGCGGCTTGTGGAAGCAATGTACTTTTGTGAATTGAATACTCCTACCGAATATTTGGGTTCGATGTACGGTGTGCTTTCTCGAAGACGGGCTCGAATTTTGAAGGAAGAGATGCAGGAAGGTTCTCCTTTATTCACTGTGCATGCATATGTTCCTGTTTCTGAGAGCTTTGGTTTTGCAAATGAGCTTAGAAGGTGGACTTCAGGTGCTGCTAGTGCACTTCTTGTCCTTAGCCATTGGGAAGCACTACCTGAGGATCCTTTCTTTGTACCGAAAACAGAAGAAGAAATTGAAGAGTTTGGAGATGGTTCTAGCGTTCTTCCAAATACAGCAAGAAAATTGATTGATGCTGTTAGGCGGCGCAAGGGCCTTCCTGTGGAGGAAAAGGTGGTACAGCATGGAACCAAACAGAGGACGCTTGGCTCGTAAAGTTTGATACTTTTCATTTAAGATACTAGTACCTCAGTGGTCCTATCTGTTAAGTAATTCTTCACATCATGTATCTTATTTTTGTAGGTTCAGCTTGTATTTTTTTTTATTTAAATTAATGCTGCCTTTATCTGTTTAGTACAGTATACAATCAAAGAGGAGAGGTGCTATTCTGCTGTGTTTTTTTCTTTTTCTAACTTTGAAATTTCTTCAGTTTTTATGCTAGTACTAGATTCGTCATTGTTGTTCACAGTTTCAATATGGTGCTATTCCTGATTATGTATGATTTATTTTCTGCTATATCTGGTATAGCTGTTGTGATTTAGGAATCCTCAACTGAATTGAGTCCTGTTGTAAGGCTTCTTTGTCTGAATTTAGGAAAATTTCTTCAGGGTCTCGCAATCTTGCACTCGAAACCTTCATCTTGGATTGCTATCTATATCATGATTCAGGTTTAGCAATTACCAAATATATCTTGGCTTTTTTGTTGTCCAGCTTTTCATTTTTTGAACGTTGACAGCCTAATTTGTTGCAACATTTTCCCTGTTGAATTCTATGCAAGCGTGTACAATTTCTTTATACTTCCATCTGGAATATTAATGGCCTTTTCAACATGGTGCTATTCCTGGATGTATATGATTTTGTTTTCTGCAATATCTAGTATAGCAATAGAAATTTATGAATCCTCAACTGGAAATTAGTTTGTATTATCCTTTTCCCTCACTGGAAATTAGTTTGTAACTTTGTAGAATCCTTTTCTCACTAGAAATTAGTTTGTATAATCGTTATTCCTTTATGTTCTTTTACTTCTACTGTAAATTTTACCTCTCCCTGCTTTTTAGAAAATTAGAGCATTTCTTGTGCTATTCGATGCCAATAGTAATATTAACTGTTTTTGGAATGTAAAACTAAATCAGTGTATTATAGATCAGGCTGGGGCTTCAGGTTTACACAGTCAGTGCATATGGATTCATAGCTGTTTATTGTCATTTTCTCTACTTGAATCAGTTTTATTTCAGATTCTATATTTAGTATTTTTTTGGCTGCATGGTACTATAGTTATCAGTGATGAGCTACCCAAAAAACGCTAAACACTAATGCTTACCAAACACTTCTACTCATCACATGCTAGTCAAATACGCTAATATGCCTTTGTGCTATACAATAGCTGTAGAGTCTTGTACTGCTGCAAATTGGTTGGCAGTATTTTTTTTTTCTAATCAAGTGCAATTGTTTCATTCCTGCTGTTATTTTGCATGAAGGAAACACTTTTACTATCTGCCATAAAAAGACAGCCCCAACAACCACATTGTATCTTCTACATTGTTTGAAGAGGTTGCAGACTTGACTTGTTGTTCGCCGATAGCATTTCAGCCTTTTCTGATGCAACGGATAACCACGAAGCACTTTTCGGTGCTAACGAAGCACTTAATTTGAAGGATATAAAGTTAGTTTTGAAATACATTCATTATTTTACGTTTTTTGTTTTTCTGTTATTAGGGATTTGAATGAACTTGAAATGTTTTGTGTTTAGGGAAGCAACTTTGGCTTATAAAGCTGAAGCTGCGGATTTGCAGAGACAGCTATGGCAATTGCAATCTCAGTTTGACATGCTCTCTAGTCAGGCTTCGACTTTGACACAAGGAAGGCGAGCGCGTGTTGGTGCTACTTCTGTTGTTAATGGACATCTCTCCACAAATAGATGATAGCATTTCTGGCAGAAATTTACAGGTGCTTCTCAAAATTTATTATGCTTTTCTTGCCTTTGTTTGTTTGTGTTGATCAATTATTGTGTTTCCTCTGTAAATAATTGTAATGTAATTTTAGTGCTTAATTTGGTTCGATAATGTTGTATGGATGAGTTTTTCAATAGAAATGATAGGTTTTGTTGTAGCAAATGAATAAATCCAAGAATATTTCTAGTGGATCAGTTGTAGAATTGAGTGATGAAATGATCAGTATAATGTTGTTAGAGATGTAAAACCAATCTTTAAGCCTTCGCTTAATAGTCTTAAACTTTTCGGATGATTAGTCCTTTGACTGGTTACAATACCTCTTATATTGGTTTTTATGGTATGCGGAGATGTTATCTTGCTTGATGTCGAGTAAATGTTTTATCAAGCACTTTTTAGTTCATTATTCATACCGTGGATTGTGGAATCTGTATTTCAGTTTGCATGTAGTATTGTCTCATAGTAGTTAGTTTTCTTGTTTGTTTTTATCGAATTCCTTCATTGTTTAGATGAATGCAGTTCTTGGAAGAATTGCTTCCACAACAGACGAGTTGGCTCATTACCATTCGGGAGATGGTAATATTTTCTTTTGTTATTCTTCTTAGCTGTTATTTCCTTGTTGTACTCATTTTTAGAAAGTTCATTCTTATAATCAGTGTATATATGTGATCCTTAAGTGACAAACTGAAGTTATTACCCATATCTTATTGGAAGCTCTATTGTTCAACCATGTTTGGCTCTGAAAGATCAATAGATAAGTTGGTTCATATTTTCAGCTTTGGTTCTTTGCATTGGTTAAATGGAAGAGGTTCAAAATGGTCAACTTCTAAGTTCTAAGAAGATAAAATTCTAACTGAAATTCCTTCTTGCTGAAAATTTTATTTTTAATAGAGCATACGGGTGTTGTTTGATACATGCATGTAGTTGATAAAACATAGGGAAGGGAATAAGAGTTGATTGTTATTCTTATGTTTAGAGATATCTTTGGTATAGTAATAGGGACCCAAAGCTCATAACCAGATTAACCACGGGACTCAAAATAGATACTGAACTACATACATATTACATCCTCTAGTCCTAGAGACTGCAAAGGAATGGAAATCTGAGTCTTGCTGTTGAAATAAGTGAAGACTTAATGGTTGATAGTAATAATAAGCTATGGGGAAGGGTATATAAGAGAAAGGGTAGAAAGAATGTAAGTGGGAATGTTTCCCACGCACCTTAGGCGCCAAAAGTGTGACCTGAGCAGCTTGTGTGTAACTGCCAGGTGAGAGAAAGTGAATCAGGGAGTATATTAGTGGTCCCCAATAGTAGTATGAGGTAGGCAAGAATTAGAGTATCACTCTCTGGGAGGTAGTGGGTCCCTCGAAGCACCCTATCACGTTTCTCTTGCTCTTTCATCTTTGTAATAGCTGCAGTACACATTCTCAGCTATCTTTTCTATACTAAATCAATATAACAAGTACTCCTCACTGAGAGAAATCGCTTCCATCGATTCATTTTACTTATTTCCAAGTTGATTCTATCAATTTGGTATTTGAGCGATTCAATCTGTGGAATGATAGTGACAAGCGCAATGGAAAAAGCGAGTTGCAGCAGTTGAGCAGAAGATCGGTAACATTGAGACAAGCATGAATGAAGTTACGCAACGCCGAGCGAGAACTAGCGACCACGCGTAACGAGGAGAGGCGAGCTCCGGCGCAGCGCCGTGAAGGAGATTTGACCGAAGCGAGGAGGAGAAACACCACCACGGCGTCAACGCTGCTGTTGTGGGGATGCAAGACTATCGTGGAGGCGTATGACGCAAACTTGAGATACCCGTTTTCTCTGGCGATGACCCGTATGGGTGGTTAGTTCGGGTCGATCGGTATTTCCGAGTGAATGGAGTTCGCGAAGCAGAGAAACTGGCCATTTGTAGTGATCGACTTTGGAAGAACGAGCTCTGAACTGGTTTCAGTGGTGGGAAACGCAAGCTCCGACGCGAAATTGGGAAGAATTCAGGTTCGCGGTGAAGAGGAGGTTCTGTCCGGAGTTGCTGAACAACCCGATGGGCCCGTTACTGAGTTTGAAGCAAGAAGGCTCGGTAATGGACTATAGGGAGAAATTTGAGCTTCACATTGCTCATTTGGGTCGAGATGAACGAGTTATGCTCGAGAGCATCTTTCTGAATGGGCTCAAGCCTGAATTGCAGGCCGAGTTGAAATTGTACGACTATGAGGATCTTGCTGATCTCATGGATCGTGCTATGATGGTGGAAGAGAAGAATGTGGCGTTGAGTAGAAGGAAGGAACCTGTGAAGAGTGAATGGAGAGGTACTAGTTCCAAATTCCGTAACACTTGGAGCAATTCAAGTGAAAAGAAGGAAGGAGGAAACGTATCTGGTGAAAAGAAAGACGAGAAACAGGTGAAGTGATCAAAGGGAGGAAATTAGATCTGCGGGGTGGAGGAGCGGTCTAAGAAGGGGTTGTGTTTTAAGTGTGGAGATAAATGGAATAAGGGTCATGTGTGCAAGTTCAAACACATGAAACTCATGCTATGTGAAGTAGAAGGAGAGTCTGAGGAGGAAGAATATACTGAACAGGAAGACGTTACTGTGTTAGCAGGGCTCAAAACTCTGCAACTCTCTCCGTGTGTAGTAAGGAAGGATTAACATCTAACAAGTCCTTCAAGGTGTGGGAGTGATTGGAGGTAGGAGAGTGCTGATTTTGATCGATTCGGGGGCTACTAGCAATTTTATTGCTCCTGGTTGAGTGAAGGAACTACGCCTAGCCTTGTTGGAGACTCCAATCTATATGATTGAGCTTGGAGCAGGGGAGTTGGTTAAGAATCATGGAGTTTGTAAAGACTTGGAGTTTGAGGTGCAAGGAGTGAAGTTCCAAAGAACATTTCTTTCTCATGGAGTTGGAGGAATGCGATGTAGTCTTTGGGAATGGATTGGTTGGCTAGCTTGGGGAATATTGAAGCAAATTTCAAGAACTTGAGCTTAAAATGGACTCAAGGTGATCATCAATACATCATCAAGGGTGATCCACTTTGAGCACGGTTCAAGCTTCTTGGAAAGCTATGATGAAGGCCTTGCAAGGTGATGGAGAGGGTACTACGTAGAATGCAGACAGGCAGTTTTGGAGAAAGGCAGTGAGATGCAGGATGAGGTGAATTGGCAGAGGTCTTTGGGTGAATTTGAAGCTGTCTTTGACATGCCAAGTGGACTGCCACCTTCTCGGGAACATGACCATTCCATTGAACTGAAACCAGATGCTTCAATACCAAATATCAGACCCTACGGTATCCTTTTTATCAAAAAAATGAGATAGAAAAGATTGTAAAAGAGATGTTGCAGGCTGGTATAATCGGACATAGTACTAGTCCTTTCTCAAGCCCCTGTTTTATTAGTTAAGAAAAAGATGGTGGGTGGAGATTTTGTACCGATTATAGGGCTTTGAATAAGGCTACCATACCCAATAAATTCCCTATTCCAATCATTGACGAGTTATTAGATGAATTGGGTGGTGCAAGAATTTTTTCTAAGCTAGATTTGAAATCAGGATATCACCAAATCCGGATGAAGGAAGATGATATAGCTAAGACAGCCTTTAGAACTCATGAGGGCATTATGAATATTTGGTGATGCCCCTTTGGGCTCACAAATGCCCCTCTACATTCCAAGCTTTGATGAATGAGGTGTTAAGACCATTTCTGAGAAAGTTTGTGTTGGTATTTTTTGATGACATCTTGATTTATAGTGACTGTGTAGAATCTCATGTGAAGCACCTGAAGATAGTACTTACTGAGCTGCAGAGACAGCAACTATTTGCAAACAGAAAAAATGTGCATTTGGTCAGAAACAGATAGAATATCTGGGCCATTTAATTTCTGGTGATGGGGTAGCTGCTGATCCCCGCAAGATAGAAGACATGGTTCAGTGGCCAGCTCCTAAGGACTTGAAAGCATTAAGGGGCTTCTTAGGATTAAGCGGCTATTATAGAAAGTTTGTTAAGGATTATGGAAAGATTGCTTGGCCACTCACTCAATTGTTGAAGAAAGACAATTTCCAATGGAGTGAGGAAGCTCAGTTGGCATTTGAGGGGTTGAAGAAGGCAATGACTGAAGTACCAGTACTAGCAGTACCTGATTTTACAAAGGAATTCATAGTAGAAACAGATGCTTCAGGGAGAGGGTTAGGTGCTGTGCTTATGCAGGGTGGCAGACCCATTGCATTCATGAGTCAAACACTCTCTGAGCGTGCTCAACAGAAATCCGTGTATGAGCGTGAGTTGATGGCAATAGTGACTGCAATACTGAAGTGGAGGCCTTATCTTCTAGGGAGACACTTTAAGGTTCACACGGACCAACGAAGCCTAAGATTTTTAACTGAGCAGAGAATCATGGGTGAGGGCAGCAAAAGTGGATTTCAAAATTGATGGGATATGATTTTGAGGTTAAATATAAACCTGGCTGTGAGAATGGGGTAGCAGATGCTCTCTCCAGAAAGCTTCAATTCTCTGCAATTACCACTGTACAATGTGCTATGTGGGAGGGATTAGAAGAAGAAGTGCAGGCAGATTCCAAATTGAAGAGAATTGTTCAAGATCTTTTGGTAGATGCTACGAGTCATGCTGAGTACCAGTTGAAGAAGGGGAGGCTGTATAAAGGGAGCAGATTGTGATACCTAGAGAGTCTCCAAGGAGTAAGTGGCTGTTGCAGGAATTACATGACAGTGCTATGGGAGGCCATTCTGGTTTCTTTAGGACTTTTAAAAGAATTGCAGGCCTTGTGTATTGGGAAGGGATGAGAAAGCAGATCCATGAGTATGTCCGAGCTTGTGAAACTGTCAAAGGAACAAGTACCAGACCTTGCAGCCAGGGGTTTGATCCAGCCATTGCCGGTTCCTACACGGACATGGAGTGATATCTCCATGGACTTCATTGGTGGGTTACCTAAGGCTCATGGAGTAGACACAGTTCTAGTTGTAGTTGATGATTCACAAAATATGCGCATTTTATAGCATTGTGTCATCCATACAATGCTAAGGAAGTAGCTGAAGTATTCATGAAGGAGGTGGTCAAGTTGCATGGCTACCCTCAATCTATAGTGTCCGGCAGGGACAGGATTTTTCTCGGTTCATTCTCAGTGAGAACTATTCAAACTCGGGTACCAAGTTGAAGTATAGCGGTCGCGTATCATCCTCAAACGGATGGTCAAGCGGAGGTGGTGAATAGGTGTTTGGAGACCTATCTCAGGTGTGTGACAGGGCAGAAACCTAAGCAGTGGCCCAAATGGTTGAGTTGGGCTGAGTATTGGTACAATACCAACTACCATGCTTCATTAAAGTCTACTCCATTTCATGCTTTGTATGGGAGGGCACCACCAGTGCTTATTAGAGGAGATGTTACTCATTCCTCAGTAGAAGAAGTGAACAAACTGACTGCTGAGAGGAATGACATGCTGAAAGTGTTGCATGATCAGTTGACAAAAGCTCAAGATGTGATGAGGTTCAAGCAAACAAGCATAGGAGGTTGGTAGAGTACCAGGTTGGTGATATGGTGTATTTAAAAATACAACCATACAAGCTCAAAAGTTTGGCTAAGAGGGTGAATCAAAAGCTAAGTCCTCGGTACTATGGGCCATATGAAATAGAGCAGAAAATTGGAGCGGTAGCCTACAGATTGAAATTGCCTGCTGACAGCAAAGTCCATCCCGTGTTCCATGTGTCATTACTCAAGAAGACAGTGGCACCTACAGCTACTTTCCAACCTTTACCTGATTGCCTCACTGAAGAATGGATGCTGGAAGTCACCCCAGAAGCTGTGAGAGACATGAAACAGAATGCTGCTGGTGAAATTGAAGTCTTAGTCAAGTGGAAAGGTCTGCCGGAGTTCGAGAATTCTTGGGAATATGCAGAGCAATTGAAGTCTGAGTTTCCAGAATTTATCCTTGAGGACAAGGATAGTTTTGAAGGGGGAGGGAATGATAGTAATAATAAGCTATGGGGAAGGGTATATAAGAGAAAGGGTAGAAAGAATGTAAGTGGGAATGTTTCCCACGCACCTTAGGCGCATAAAAAGTGTGACCTGAGCAGCTTGTGTGTAACTGCCAGGTGAGAGAAAGTGAATCAGGGAGTATATTAGTGGTCCCCAATAGTAGTATGAGGTAGGCAAGAATTAGAGTATCACTCTCTGGGAGGTAGTGGGTCCCTCGAAGCACCCTATCACGTTTCTCTTGCTCTTTCATCTTTGTAATAGCTGCAGTACACATTCTCAGCTATCTTTTCTATACTAAATCAATATAACAGTACTCCTCACTCTGAGAGTACTGCTTCCATCAGTTCATTTTACTTATTTCCAAGTTGATTCTATCAATGGTCTCCTTTTGGAACAAAATAGAAGTTCTATTGGCTACCAATAGAATTATTTTACCACTAGTTTCTGTTTAATTATTCCAAACCATTACTGTTGCTTGCAAAAGTGAAATATGGGTAATATTGATCTTATAGTCTTACCTGTGCATAAGATGTTAAAACTCGGGAACTGTGATATGTGATGAGAAAACAATTATGGTTATGAATTAAGAAGTATGTTTGACACATATCCGATTGTTAATTTGTTTTGCTTTAACTTGCAAGTCTTCTTTGCATGCTTTACTAGTTTGTTTCTTTCTTTCTTTATTGTACTCTTCTATTTATTTTATACTTTTTCTAATTTGTTTTGCCAACGATATCTGCTCTGCTTCCATTTTTTTTCGACGAGTTTAGCTACTTTGAAGTGCTGAGAGGATGGTATATATTTTGCATACTCCGACTTCAGCCAATTCTTGCTTGGAGACTCATCTTGTCTTAAAGAGCTAAATCAGTGGTTCGCAAAGCAACTAGACACGATATGTGGACAAAATATTTCTTTTCGTTATTGTCACTTAACTATGTTTTTCCTAGGATAGATAGTGTTCATAGGACAAGCCTTGGCACAACTGTAAATGCTGCTGCCTTGTGACATTGTAGTCATTGGTCTTAATCATGGAAGCAGATCTCTCTAGTCTCTACCCATGGGGAAAGGTTGCATGCATTATACATGTGACCTTCCTGCATCCCATAATGGTGGGAACGCATTTTTGGTAGTTTCCTTTTACCCGATTCTTTGTGGACTATTGTATAGAAATTTCCGATTCTTTGGTTCACATTTGCTGAAGTTACATATATTATTTGGGAATATTCTCCTTACTTTGATCTTTTGGTTATTTAAAAGTTATATTTATTCTAAAGTACACGGACATCTTAGACCTTGAAAATTGGATCGTAGCATTTGAGGATAGTTTCTAGTAATGCTAATTTCACGGAATGTTAGTCAAATCATCGCGGTTGTGGAGACAACTCCCATTTAGGTTCCTCTTAGCCACATGGCCTTTAAGAGGAGGTTCTTTATATGAGCTTTCGATTGGACTCAAAACTCATTCACTGCTGCTAGTTTATTACTAGCTTCATTTTCTCATTGATTTCATGATACTTATGCTTGTAGAAAGAATTAGGATTTATAAAGTTTGTGGTTTGAAAATTATGTAAACCTTATAGGCGTATATTATGCTACTCTCAGACGTTAGGTCCATTTCGCTTGTTGCCGAGGAGGAGGAAATCTAAATGCTCTTGGGTAAATCTGGATGACATCTCAAATAATTATGTCGAGGTATTCATACCAGTGTACTTACAATTCACTATTACTTTTTGTCATCCTTAATATGGTTGTATTATCTGTCTCTATCATGACTCAATTTTATTTGGATCTTTCAGCTTCCTTACTGGCAGTGAACATGGGTTTTTTTATTTATTCTTATTTCTTATCAATATAAATATATTTTATTGTATATATTATGATAGTAATTTTTGTACCTATGCAGAATCTAGCTAACATGGGGATTCATTTGTGTTGTAGTTACTTATTACTTATTTGTGGCTCTAATGAAGTGGTATGGGCAAAAGACTTAATGTTGTCCTTTTTTGTGGTTGAACAGATTTAGAAAAATCGCATCATCAACGCTGTGATCCGAGTTGCAACGGCTTCGCTCAATGTATTTGCTTCTTTCCTATAGCATTGCAGATAACCCGCCTTGAGAGTTTGTGGACTGTTCTAAAACAAGCTATCTATTCGTCCTCCAAATATTATGGTGTCACCTCATTAGCCTCCAAAGAGTTTAATCACCAAATTATCCCTAAAAGATTCAAGTTCAACATATTGGTCCTCTGAAGATTTTTTCACCAAATTAGTCCCTTAAAGATACAATTGTCACCCAATTCGTCCTTTTGTGTCACCACCTTAGTCCTCTGTTTGGATAAATTTGGTGTCAATTGTGTATTTCTGGGGGATTAATTTGCTGAAAAGTTCTTTGAAGGACACTTTAATTTTCGAGGGACAGGTTTTGTGATAAATTCTTTCGAAGGACTAATGTAGCAACACAATAATCTTTAGAGGACAAAATTGAGGACTCTTGATTTGATATGTACCAAATTTTACTGCTAGAGGAATTGTTCTGTTTGTAAATCATAAAGCATGAGTTAATACATACCAAGCTTCACTGCCAGAGAATCAAAGATATAGTCACACACACACTGATATGTACAATTATACATAAACATAAACATACATACATATACGCGCGTATGCAGACATATATGTTCACCGTTATAATTTCAATTATAACTGAAATAGAGAAGGATTCTTTGTCTATAAAGCAATATTGATTGGTTATGTATCAATTTCAATTTTTCTATCTCATTAAGAAAACACCATTTTCCATTGAGATCCAAGAATTATTCAGAAATTTGTAGTTAACAGTTGCGATTTGTTCTGAAATGCATATAGATACATAATAGTAAGTGTAGTTGGTCTTGTTATCTATATTGGTTAATCATGATGGGCTTTTTGTATAAATTGTTAATCCATTCAAGTAGCCAACCCTATGCATTACTACCATGTTACTATGTTAGACAAACTTGGTTTCTTTTTGAAGTAGTTGAGGGGATGGCTTGACACGAATCGGACACATCGAATTACGGTAGGTCATGATATAATTACTTTAAACCGTTCGAACTAGCACGAATCAGAGGTTGGACTACCCAAAAGATAAAGATAGTTCAAGCTTTAAGCGATTCACGGTTTCAGCTTTTTTTTTTTTGGTCAAAATTCAAGGTTTCGGTTTGAATTTTTAAAACACTGCTTGTAACTAGCAGGTATCCTAACTTAAACTCAGTTTGGTTAAGAAACATTCAAAATGATGAATTTAATATAAAAGAATATACTTACAGAATATATAACAACCAATGTTTCTAACTTTCCTTTGAGAATCCATTTGGCATTGCCTCTAGGGTTGATCAAAGTTAATATTGCGGATTGAATGGTAGCAAAAAGTGACAAGAGGGCTGTACTAGAATATTGATATGGATACTTTTTGCTAATCCTTTCTTGTATGAGAAACCATGATGACCAGCAAATGCAGCCTGCAGTAAGAAACATTGAACCTATAATCCATTTCTTTGACTTGGAGGCCAATGGTGTCGTTGTGGCCTTGTCTTCTATGTGATGAGATTGATTGTTGATTAAAGGCATTCCTTGATAGAGGATCAATAGCAAAGCTCCAACAATACACACAAAAGTTCCCAAGACCTTCGCTTTACCACTATTGCTTTTCAGGCTCATTTTCTCCATCCTAAGAAGGCGTTTGCTTTTCCCACACCCCCTCCTACTCCAAACACACCCCATAAGGGTATGAAAAGACCAAAAGACCAGCCAAAACCTCTTTTTTTTCACGAAATTTCACCTGTTCGAACACGGGCCTTCGAACAGGTTCGAATGACATCGTTCGTGTGTGTTAAATCTTGACTTCACACTCTCTTTGGGCGTTTTTCACCTGTTCGAGTGAGGTTATGCGAACCTGTTCGCATGACCTTGTTCGAACCCGTTCGAACGACATCGTTCGAGTGTGTTAAATATTGACTTCACACCCTCTTGTGCGTAATTTCACTGCTCAACGAGGTCATTCGAACGTGTTCGAACAAGGTCGTCAACGATCTTTAAACACGTGAACTCAGCGTTTTCACGAGGTTATTTTTTAATAAAATTTGTTAAGGGTGTGAAAGAAAGAGTAGGAGGGTGTGGAAAAGCAATGGCCCCTAAAATTTCAAGCCAATCGGTCAAAATGATAGTGGCGTTTATTTATGGTGTTTGCTTTTCCCACACCCCCTCCTACTCAAAACATACCCCATAAGGGTGTGAAAAGACCAAAAGCACTGTGCAAAACTCTTTTTTTTTCACAAATTTTCACCCATTCGAACGAGTTTGAACAGCACCGATTCGCGTGTGTTAAATATTTGACACACACCTCATTGGATGAAAATTAATCGTTCGGATGGTTTCATCCGAACAAATTCGACGATACCATCCAAAACCAATTCGGACGATACCATCCGAACAATTGGATGAAAATTAACTTGCATGATGTATGACAGTATAGAAGAGAGAGAGATGGATCGCTTTGGGAGATGAACTTTTTTATAGGACCTTTTCACTCCGCCTTTTCACATCTCTTTTGCAACACAGAGTTCCATATTCTTCGATCAACCCACCTAAGCTATATAAATTTTCTAATTTATTATCATCACCTACAAACTGTAAAACACTAGAAACACTCAATTTTGGATTTTCCTCTTCTTCCACCCACTTCTGGATTTTCCAATGGATCTAAGGGTTAAGATATAAGAAGCAAAATAAATAAACAATAAAATTATAAATAAAAAAAGTTGTTCAATCCCAACAATGGTGTGTAACCTGATAATTTGGTGCACGTATGAAACTTTCAAGATGCATTAATATTCTTCCTGCGTCTCTAGTTGCCTTATTTAAAGTGATTTAATTAAGAGATAGATTGATAGAGAAGATGAATGAAGATATATAGAGAAGATGAATGAAGATATAAAAGAAAAGGAACAGATGAAAAGTGCACACTTTTACAATTATTACGCTAAATAATTATTAGGCAGGGATGGTGTTCGGATGGTGGTGTCCGAACGGGTTCGGTTGCCCTCATCCGAACCCGTTAAAAACACTGCGTAGGGGAGGTTTCCACGTGAGGGTAATTTTGGAATATTTTAAGTTTGAGGGTGTGTTTGAGTAGGATGGGGTGTGGGAAAAGTAAACGCCTTATTTATCTATTATATAGATTATGTTCCATTAAATTTATTTGTACTACTTTTTTTAAATAAATTGTTTTGATTACACTTTTTTCAAAAGCTACTTATTTAAATTTACCAAATTTTTATCTCTTAAATGTAGAATTGATTATCTTGAATAAATTAAATTTAAAAGGAATGTTAGTATACTCTGTTTAACGTTTTGTGTCTAAAAGTCACTTCATTATTGAGTGAAATTCATAAGGGTCCCACTAAATTAGCGGGTCTTATTTCCAAAGTGGTGGACCCTGCATAATTTTCACTAAATCATGCTGTGAGTATTGAAAAAGGATAACTTTTTTAACTAGAGAAAACATTTTTGGGCGTGTTTGGATGAAGATATTTTGTGGGAATGTCGTTTTTGGGAGAATTGAAATATTTTACCTTAGTTTTTAAAGTGAAAATATTTCAATTCGCTCAAAAGTTACATTACCCCCAAAAAATACACCATCCAAACAACATCTTTGGTGTTTTTGTCATCAATTGGTCGATGTCTTGGTGAATTGTTGGTCTGGATTTTGGTATTTGAGTTTTGGTTAACTATGGTATAGGAGTGGCCAACCTTTAGGTGCTTTTGCGAAAAAATTGGTGCTAGCTTTGGTGTATTGTTGAGATTATCTTGGTGTAAGTCTAGGGATCTCTATGTCCTTGCCATAGTTGCTTCTTTTAACCATATCTTGGGTGTTTTGTAACAATTGTGGGTGCTGCTTGATTGTCCTTGTGTATTTTGGCCTCAGTCATCTCTTCCTAACCCTATGCGTAGTTTGTACTAGGTACTTCTCATACATACATAACAAGCCTAGTTCAGTTGTTTTGACTTACCCAAGTGGAAGCGCCATAATGAAGGTGAATACCGGCACCGTGTTGAGGAATGCACATGAGAAGGTAGCTGATGTATATTCAAGTCCAACAAGATAGAGGTATTGAGTCAATGTCACTCTGAAATACATTCATAAAATCAAAACTTTAGTATAGCAACCAACTCAAACAGCATCAATATATAATTAGCAGCATGCACTTCTGGTTGGTTATAAGATTACTTACCCTACAAGAGCACTAACGAAAAGTAGACATATAATTTTACCCTTCATCTTGCTTTCCCTGTAAAATAAATAATAATAAAAAAAGCGTAAAAAATAAACACAATTTTAACATGACAATCATGTGAAGTTGTAATATAAATTATACATTTCCAAAACACAATTTGTTCACTAGACATGACAACTTCAGTTGTACTTTGTTTGATTTGGAAATTGTTTATGGTACTAAACAACAATAGAGACAATGAACTAGACAAAAACTCAAATTATCATCCCTCACAATGAACTACCAAAATATTATTTTTATTTCATACTCAACAATCTCTCTCTCTTCTCTATTTTCTCCCTCTCCTCTGTTCTCTCTCTATGTTTTCTCTCTCTCCCCTCTATCTCTCTTTCTCTCCCATCTCATTCTTCTCTCTCCCTCTCTCCACCTCTCATTTCTCTTCTATTTATTTTCTCATATCATGACATTTCTCTACCTCAGTTATGTCTCTCTCTCTCTCTCTCTCTCTCTCTCATATTTCTCTTTATAATTTTCTAATTATATTATAATATATGTTATATAAAAACATTATAAACCTCAAAGAGAATTATAGTAAATTTTACATTTCTTTGATTGTGTTGTCCAACCTTCACCAAAGAGTGTATTACACAAAATATTGTCCAGTATTGTTCAGTACTGCCTAACCAGTACCTATCTATTTGCAAATCAAAAGGACCCTAAATTAAACAACTTTCACTAAAAAAAGATGCCTTTTTGACACGACATGCATGAACTACCCCTTATACTCCCCTTTTTTTTTTGAGTTGAACTACCCCTTAATACATTTCTTGCTTATAAGAAAAAGAGACAAAAAGAAAGAATAGGGAATTAAGTAGAGCTTTCACCAAAAAAAAAACGAGAGAGAATTAAGTAGATGGTACCTTTCATAGAAGCAAGCAATTGGTGCCAAGAAAATAGCTGAAATTGCTTGCCTATATGTTAGAATGGTCAAGTGGTCCATTCCTTCATTGAGAACCTTCTTCATGAATACATTAACAAATGCTAGAGCTAAATTAACTAGAATCATCACTAATACTGGCTTCCACAGTTCATGGTAATTAAGAAACATGACGACTTTTATTTCTCTTAGTTGTTTATTGAGATGTTGGTGCATATGCCCAATATATATAGAGGAAATAATCTCCCAAAGAAAAGAAGAGAACAAACATATATATTCTTTTCCAAATATTTGCGTGTTTATTATTTCTTTGGTGGAAATTTACAACATATCATACGACATTCATTGTCGTCACGGTGATGATATGTAATCTTTTTTTGTTTTTGGTGAATTTTTACTTGTAAAAATGTAATCCTTAGTGGACGGTAAAATAGAATGTAATAGGATATGGAAACGAAATGGAATAAAGTTACTATTTTATTGCTTGATTGCTTAATTAATATTTTAATGGTGCAATGGAAAAAAATGATTCCATTCATAGCCCAAATTGAAGAGACAAAGAAATGTCATATAAAAAAAGAGTGAAAAAAATAGGTTTCGGATAGAAGTAGTCAAGTGGTTAATTAAATACATATTATTCAATGTACTAAAAAAATACATACTATTCTATTACAGTCAATCTTACTTTGAACAACTCACAAAAGAAAATCTTATTTTAAACAATATAAAAATGACTAAATGTCATTTTTAGTTATTTATCTTTGCTTTAGGTTTTATTTTGGCCTTTATCTTTTTTTTTTTTTCGTTTTGGCCTCTCACGTTTCATTTAGGTTTCATTTTGGTCATTGCCTTTAGTTTTTTCTTAATGCATCGCACACTAAAGAATTAATTGTCGACGCGTGGCCTTACTTCATCAACGTTGACTTGAAATTTTTATATTATGTGGAATAGAAGGGACCAAAATGAAACTTAACAAAAATATGAGGGACCAAATTGACAAAAACACACAAATATGAAAAATCACCCCAACCCAAACGCAAAACCGCAACAAACCAATATTTATTGGTTCCATTCAAATTTTTTTCCAATCGCATGATTCGGTTTGGCTTTCATGGTTCTTATTCCATTAACCGAACCAAACTAAATCGCCAGTGTGTTAGGTATTTTATACTATATACTATATTTTAACAATTATAAATAAAATTGATGCAGTAATTTTATACTATATACTATATTTTAACAATTGCAGTATTTTTATTAGTTCCATTAATAATTATATAAGCAAAAGCAGGGATAATGTGTCAAATCTTCTAAAGGAGAACGAAGCCGAAAGAAAACAGGAAAGATCAAAGATATCCATCATGAACGGCCAATTCATGAAGTAGAAAATCGTCATTGAGTGCTTGAATAATTGGGAATATGATTTCAGAACAGTTTTCAGCACTTGTGAATTTTATTCTCTCTTTGTTTGTTGGAACAGGATGAATCAAATGCCACAGTCACTATGAATCTATGAGCAAATCAACTCAATGTTCATCACACTCACACAAGTTTGTTACACTCTAACAGAAAAGAGAGAGAATCTGAAATGGATATTCACTGTGATTATCCAAATGGCATTCAAATTATTCAAGTTTGACTTTACAACAGTTATTTATATCTAGTCCAAGTAATGCCAACATGGCTAAGTGACTAGGCAAGTAAGGACTAGAAATGAGAGTGAAATACAATAGGTAAAAACAGAAAGTTACAGAGATTCATCAAGAATGAATTACTCTCAACACACCTCCTAATTCATACTTGATAAGCTTCTTATTCCAATGTTGCTGCGCATCTCTTCAAATCTTTTGATCTTCATCGGTTTTGTCAACATATCTGCCAAGTTTTCCTCAGTTCTGCAGTGCTCTAGAGTCAGCTTCTGCTTGGTCACTTGGTCTCTTAGAAAATGAAATTTCGTCTCAATGTGTTTGCTACGTCCATGTGCAATTGGAAACTTTGCTAAATCAATTGCAGATTGATTATCTACCAACAGCTTCATCCCTTTCTTCCTTTTCAACTTCAATTCAGTGAGTAGCATTTCTAACCATCAGGCTTGACAAGCGACCATATAGTGCGCAAAGAATGTATTCGGCTTCACAAGATGACAAGGCCACCACACTTTCCTTCTTAGAGCTCCATGAAATTGGAGCTTCACCATACATGAATATGTATGCAAAGAAGACTCTTTCTATCACCCTTGTCTCCGCACTAACTGAATCTGAAAAACCATACACCTCCTGCTCAATTTTTTCAGTTCCTGTTGGATAAAACAGACCAAAATCCATTGTTCCTTTAATGTATCTCAAGATCCTCTTGGTTGCTCCCAAGTGAGACACTCTAGGCTTCTCCATAAACCTGCTAACAAGACCAACACTAAATGAGATATCAGGCCTCGTGTGGCAGAGATATCTCAGAGATCCCACCACTTGCTTGTACAAAGTTGGATCAACACTGTGTTCATCGGGCCGCAACTAGCTTTATCGCAGGTCACTAGGAGTCTTGCGCGCACTACAATCATCATATTAAACCGTTTTAATACATCACCAAAGATACTTCCTTTGATGCAACATCACCCTCCATCAATTGTAGTAAATTCAATCCCAAGGAAATATGTCAATACTCCTAAATCGGACATCTCAAACTCTCGTCATCATGCTCCTTTTGAATTGTTCCATATCGCCTTCATTTGCACGGCCAACATCATGTCATCTACATACAAGCATACTATCAAAAAAGTTGACTAGTATCGGGTTCCTGGTGTAGATTCCATGCTCATTAGTACACTTTGTAAATCTCTGTTGAAGCATGAATAAGTCTATTCTCTTATTCCATTCCCTTGGTGCTTGTTTCAACCCATGAGGGCTTTCTTGAGCTTGTAGACTTTGTCACTCCGACCTTTACTACAAAACCACGGTGGTTGGCTCACGACACTTCTTCTTCCAAATAGCCATTTAAGAAGGCCGATTTCACATCAAGTTGATACATAGCCCAATTGTTGATATTTGCTATGGCTACAATCATCCTTATAGTCTCAATTCTTGCTACCGGTGCAAACACATCATTGTAATCAAAGCCATGTTTTTGAAGGAATCCCCTTGCCACTAACCTTGCTTTATATTTTCTAACTTCACCATTTGGTTTCAGCTTTGTTTTAAACACCCATTTAACATCAATGAGCCTTTTCTGAGGTGGTAGAACAGTCAATTCCCAGGTATCATTCTTTTCAATTGACTTCAACTCTTCTATCATTGCTTGTTTCCAATGAGGCTGGTTGAGTGCTTCCTCCATTGTTACTAATTCTGCTTCTGCAAGCATAGCTATCTGCACTAACTCATCAACATCTTGATCAGTGACTGTATCTGGAAATACTATAAAATCATTGAGCCTAGCAGGAGGTTGTCTCTCCCTTCTAGGTCTAGCTAGTTCTTCAATGCCTTCACCGAGCACAGGCTCAACCTCACTTTCTGCAGGCTCCAACATCATAGTCACTGGGCTACCTGAAATCACAGAGTTGTCCCAACTCCAACTTTGTGATTCATCAAACTTTACATCCTTACTAATCACCACCTTGTTCCTCCTAGGATCATAAAGTTTGTAAGCACCAGTGGTGTGATAGCCTAGCATCACCATTGCTTCACCTTTATCATCAAGCTTCTTTCTCAATTGATCAGGTATATGTCTGTAGCAAACTGATCCAAAAACTCTGAAATACTTAACACTTGGTCTTTCACCAGACCATGCTTCCTCGGGTGTGATCTTCTCCAACCTCTTGGTTGGACTTCTGTTGAGTATATGGAATGCAGTGGATGCTGCCTCCCCCCAAAATGATTGGGCATGCTCGCTGAGCATGCTCCTCACCATGTTTAACACAAATCCGGCTTCTTCTTTCTCAGCATCACCACAGGTCTTTGGGAGTATATGGTGGTCGTTATCTCATGCTTGATCCTCCTTCTCACGTAACTCTTTGAACTCAAGTGGAGGTATACTCTCCACCTCCATCGATTCTCGCCTACTAATAGCACAATTACTCTCCTTTTCAATCATGATCTTAAATTTCTTGAATACATCAAATACTTCACTCTTCCTACTTATCAAATAAATCCACATTTTTCTGCTAAATTCATCAATGAAAGAAACAAAGTAGTTGTTACCTCCCAATGTTTTTACTTCAAAAGGACCACACACATCTGAATGAATAGCTTCTAGCTTCCTTGTTGCTCTGGTCTTCAACTCAGCATTGTAAGAATTTCTGGTTTGCTTGGATTCACAGCACTGTTCACATATTTCATCTGGTACCTTGATTTTTGGCAGGCCAGCCACCATTTCTTGAGCTTCAAGATCCTTCAAATCCCTGAAATTCAAGTGACCAAATCGTTCATGCCATATCCAATTTTCCCCTTCTGCAACCGCCTTCAAACACTCGCCCTTTACCACATTCATTCCTACCTTGAAGGTTCTGTGTTTGTTCAGGGATGCCTTCAGCACTTCCTTGCCTGTTGAATCAAATACAATTAATTCTCTGCTCTCCATTATCATTGAGAAGTCTTTCTCTAGCAATTGACTCAAACTAATCAAGTTGCTCTTCGCGAGGGAACAAACAAAGACTTCGCTGATGGTACAGCACACTTCCATCACTCTTACGGATCTTCACACTTCCTATTCCTTCCGACTTCACCACCCTATTGTCACCAAATCTAATGGACCTCTTCACGCACTCATCTAAATCGCTGAACTGTGCCCTATTTCCACTCATGTGGTTCGAGCATCCCGTGTCTAGATACCACATCACTTCACCGTCATCATCTTCCACGCTTTTACGCCATGAGAACAACTTCCTCACTATCTGTTTCATCATCAAGAACCGCGGCTTCTTCCCCGTGAGTCTTTTGATCTACATTGATCGCCAAAATGACCGAATTTCTCACGCTTATAACATTGCACCTCCTTCTTGTTAAACTTCTTTTCTCGTGTTTTATTTTTCCATGCCTCTTTCCTTTTCTCGAAATCACTTACATTACTCTCATTCTTCTTCCGTAACTTTCACTCTTGTTCCAATTTCCCTTTCCTTTTGAAATTTTGCTACTAATGCATTTTCAACAGCTTTCTCAATCACCTTATCTTTCTCTTTTCCATTTAATCTCTCCTTAATTCTAGATTCATTTGCTTCTAACGAACCTAACAATTCCTCTATCTTCATCGTGTCTAGGTTCTTAGATTGTTCAATCGCAGTCACTACATAGTCGAATTTAGGAGTTAAAGTTCGAAGTACCTTTTCAACTTTCTTCTCGATCGTAAATAGCTTCACCGTTGGTACGCATTTGGTTTGTTAACAATGTCAATTGGTGAAGTACTTACTCGGCGATTGAATCTTTCTCCTCCATTTGAATCAACTCGAATTCTCGCCGCAGTGTCTCCAATCTTACTTTCTTCAATGTAGCGTCACCGGAATATGCTGTGGCTAGCGCATCCCACGCCTCTTTCGCCGTCTCATACTGCGAAATCTTCTCAAATGCTTCTGCATCTACACATTGATGAATCAGAATGTTGCTTTACTATCCTTCTTTAGTTGATCGCGAAGAGCATCGCCACGCAGTAGCCACCAATCCGCTTTCAACAATTTCAAGAACGCCTTGATAACGAAACACCACCTTCATTTGGTAGATCCATCGGTCATAATTCTTTCCATCGAGTATCGGCAACTTCGCCGGAAATTGGCCGTTGCTGCTACCAGAATTTGCCGCCATTGCCGTCGTGAAAACGAATTGAAACCTAGCTCTAGATGCCAATTCTGTTGGAACAGGATGAATCAAATGCCATAGTCACTACGAATCTATGAGCAAATCAACTCAATGTTCATCACACTCACACAAGTTTGTTACACTCTAACAGAAAAGAGAGAGAATCTGAAATGGATATTCACTGTGATTATCCAAATGGCATTCAAATTATTCAAGTTTGACTTTACAACAGTTATTTATATCTAGTCCAAGTAATGCCAACATGGCTAAGTGACTAGGCAAGTAAGGACTAGAAATGAGAGTGAAATACAATAGGTAAAAACAGAAAGTTACAGAAATTCATCAAGAATGAATTACTCTCAACATTGTTAAGCTTGCACCTTGAAATTATTTTCGTAGCAGCCAACTAACTTTTATAAGTGTGAGGAGAATAACTGTAATTAATGTGAATTGACCTGGAAGCCTACTGAGGTGTGATGTAGGAATTGTTCTAAGAAATGCTCCGCCGTGCTGCTCCGGCAAGGAGAGTGGTACCTGCACACACTCTGACGCCCAAGTTAGCTCGGAGAAAAGGTGTTAGGCAGTAATAAATACGTACCTAGTGAATTTATTGAATAACATATTTATAGGGAATAGTGCCAATGACATGATGCTAAATGTCTTTTTTCAGGACATTTAGCATCGGTTGTTTTTGAACAACCGATGCTAAATGTCATTTTTCAGGCAGCAAAAATAGTCATGAAATACCATTTAGCATCGGCTATTTAAACACCCGATGCAAAATGTGACTTTTGGCATCGGTTAAATAACCGATGCTAAATGTCACACATTTAGCATCGGTGGATTTAGCATCGTCAGATAACCGATGTTAAATGTCCAAAACAACCGATGCTAAATGTCTTTTCTGCACTAGTGACTTACTTTGACAGTACATGAAAACGAAAAAATTGTCGAAGCTCAGAGCCACAAATTCTCTGGTTGGAGAATTTCGGGAGAAGACTGAGACCCTCCGGGCAAAAGTAACCGAGCTGGAATCTCGGGTCGTCAAGCTTGGTGAAGAGAGGGACGAAGCTGTGAGAGAGAAGAATGAAGCAATGGGTGTTCGTTAAGAGACTTCACTCCAAGCCATGGAAGTCGCCTCAAATTAAAGCCTTTTGTAACAGCGTGGAGCAAATCGTGGTGTTGAACCCAGAGTTTCTCTTCACACAGCTAGAGCGAATGTCAACTTTAACGTTCTGGGTAGCGTGTTAGTGGAATATAACGATGAAAGAACTCAACATGAGGTCTGGGTTACCCCCAAGGTTCGGGTTGTCTCCAAGGCTCACTAATTTGATTCCTTACCTTGTATTCCCTAGGATGAATTACTAGTGAGAGTACATTTAGTCAGCAGCGCCTATTATTTGGGGAAAAATTTCATTTAGTGGTGGCTATTCTTTGGGTGGCAATATATTAGGTAACTCAAGTAGAGGTTGTTTATTTTGTACTTTTAGTCCACGTTTTTTTAATTGTTGTCTATGTAGGAAAAGGCAACACAATCATCTTTTAGCCTATGGTTCTAAGTGTTGCCTAAATTTTTTAAAAGGCAGCAGTTATACGGTCTTAGGTATTTACATTTTTTTAAGTGTTGTTTTGGGTAAGGCAACCAATTAATTGGCTTCAAATTTTGTCTCAATGTCTCAAGTTCGAGTTTTGAGTGTGATAAAAACTCTATTGAGAGTGAGAACTACATGAACCAAAGAAAGTAGCTACACATGGCTAGCCAGATTTCCATGTGTAGATTAGTTATCGGCAAAACCAGAAAATACTACATACCAACAACACGCAAACATAAAAAGAATAGTATGGATTAATTTTAGACTCTTTTAATTTGATCATTTGCAAAAGAGTAATACAAATTCAAGTTCAATTTCTTGTATGTGCAATTTAGATTTTTAATTTATATTTGTGTGAATTGGTCCCCAAACTTGTATAGCTAGCTTAAGTCAAGAGCAAGTTAGATCCACGTTAGCCACGTAGGAGACCGAAACTACATATTCCCTCTAGTTATTATTATAAGTAAAAACTATTTTTATTGTGATTAAGAAAATTAGTTAAATATATCAAAATTATTTAAATTTCATCTAAAAATTAATCAACTTCACTAAATTAAAATTTCTAAATAATTAATAAAAATAATATCTCATTTCACTTTACTATAACAACTCAATTAAATGAAAGGCATATTTGAATATAACATTAAATATGGTAAAATAATTAACTTTTACTTATAATAGTGACCAAGAATTAAAGTATTTTTGTTGTCAAAAAAATTTGAAGTATTTTTTTTTTATAACATTGACCAAAGTACCAAAGGGAGTAGTTAATATTTAAACTATCAAAAGTGTAATTAAGACTTTAATTTTCAGCAACATTTAAAATGAAAAAGCTAACAACATGTGCTGCTTGTCTTGATGAAAAATACACAAAGGCATTAACTGAAATACTAGTATTGATAAACATTAATTTCTAAGGAAACATGTGAAATTTAAATAGCTACAACAATTATCACATATACACATGCATTAAAAAAATGTTAAACATAAGTACTATATATATGCTACACTTTCCAATTTGAATCTTGATGGTATAAGTTAGGCAGCCAATCATGCAATCAACCAATATCCATCACTCACCAAATACTATCCCTTTCACTTTGGATTCACGTTGCCATAATCTTACTACCCATTTCTTTTCTTCACTTAAAAATTCCTTTAGAAAATTTTGCTTCCATTCAACTACAACATATATGCTTCAGATAGTAACACATTTCCTTTCATGAAAACCAACTTGCTAAGCAAATTACAAACAGAAAGTAAATAAATGAAGCCACAACAAATACATTATCTATAAAGTAGAAAAATAAAATCAATTAGTTGGTCTTTCTTCATCTAGTTCAAACTTGAAATTTCAATACCCCAACCAACAACATCAATATCCACAAAATTCTTATTTATATATGATCACATTTTTATTTTTTACCAACATAACCATATAATGAATAACTTGATCTGGTTCCCAAAATATCCAACATTCCAACATGGATGGAACCTAGAACTAGAAGAAATTCATGCCACATTCTTCAAATGTATTAGTTGGCAATTGGAAGAAACCTTAGATGAAATCAATTGTCCTTACCATTATGTTTGTGACAAAACTCACCCTCAAAATTACCCTCCATATGTTGATATCTTTGTCCTTCTTTTCGCAACAGTTTCTTATTCCGTCACCCTTTGATTATGATAATGGATATGAGTTTAGGAAGAGGAAAATCTTCTTTGGTCAATCAAAAGATTTTTATTGCCTTCTGGTCCTATATCTCTCCCACTTATAATCTTAACCTTTGCAAAGGGTCCTCAAATCAACACAATATTTCCACTTTCTTGTATTGGTCCAGCAATTCTTCTATTGGTTCTAATTTCTGCGTTGACTTTTGACTTTGGAGATGATAAGGATATTAAGTACACTTTTTTTGTAGCATCAACTGTGTCTGGAATTTTGCATGCAAGTTTGTATTTGGATTCTATTGTGTTGCCTTATTATACAGGTTTTGATGCACTTATGTCTTCAACATTTTCAGGTGAGTGTGCAACATGTGTGTGTAGGAGAGAGGTTTTGGTTGTAGGAGGGAAATTAGTGAGGTACAAAGGTTGTTCAATGACAACATTTTTTGTTGTCGGGGTTTTGTGTTTGAGGATTATGTGTAAAATCTCAGGTGAAACTGTTGCAAGGAAATTGTTGTCAATTAAGGTTTTGATGGAGAAGTTTAGCTGGATTTTGATAACTGTGGATTGTGTTTATTTGATAGTAAATTCACCACCAGAAAGAGTAGTGTTGAGAGTTGTTGCTTTTGGAGGGATATTTCTTTTGATTTTACTTCATGTTCTCAAAGAGGCATGTAGTCAAGTTTACACTATGGCTTATGTGACAGAAAAATTTAGATGGGTGTCAACATCATTGCAAATAGTGTAAATAAATAAAAATTATCAAAATGAATTTTGGATATAATTTTTCCTTTTACAAGAGATGGATTATGAAACATCAATAGTGTATTTTTTTTGTAGTTTGTAAATCAAAATGTATTATGTAAGATGCTATTTTCATCCTTTCTTCCTCTGTAAATTAGGCTTGTCATTTTTTAACATAGATCTGACTTTAGCGACAATTCTATAATGTACAAGTGAAATGAAGAATCTACAAATTGATTAAGACTATGGCGACTCAAACAATATCATTAATTCATTGTTCTTTTCATATCAAAATTTTATAATAGCTCATTCAAAAAGTGCTGGCCACGATCGATTTCATCCTTAGGAAATACAAGCTCTTTTCATATCATTAATTCAAAAAGTTCTTTTCATCATTGATGCCGTTTGACAAAAACAAACAAAGAGGAGTACGAGTGCAATGAAAATTCCTCAAAACTCAATTTTTACTTGTTTTCACTTGTCAATCCGACACTAATCAAATAACCATCTCAATATGAGGACAAGGAGGACCTGTGAGTTTATGCTTATGAGGGATGATGATGAGAAACAGAGAGCCAATTTTGTCATCCTTAACGACAAGAAAACACTAGTATATATAGACATCAGATCACCTAATTAAGGAAATAATATCAAGGAATAAACGCTGCACAAATCAAATCAACACAAATAAAATAAAATCGCCTAATAATGATATTAGTCAACACTCCTCAAGTTGGTGAGTGTATATATATATCATTCCCGCTTTGCATGTATCTTGAAATCACTCAATGGGAAGTCCCTTAGTGAATACATTTGCAAGTTGAAGTTTCGTAGGATGTATGATGTAGCTATAAGCCCACCGTCCAACTTCTCATTGATGAAGTGTTAGTCAATCTTTATGTGTTTTGTTCTTTCATGTTGAACCGGGTTATGTGCATTGCTAATGGCTGATTTGTTATCACGTAATATATTCATCGATGCTTCATATTTTATCTTGAGGTCGTCTAGGATGATTTTCATTCATAGTATAACTCATAAACTCCTTGAGCCGCCTTGAAACTCGCTCTTCATTCGACCTTAGAACTACAATCCGCTTTCGCTTCTCCATTACATCAAGTTTCCTCCCAAGAAAATGCAATACCTTGAAGTGGACCTTCTATCCACAAGACTCGCATAACTGAATCAAGATAACCTTCCATGAGAAGTTTCCCATCTCTCTTGAACAAGAGCTCTCATCTTGGGCTTGTCTTCAAATACTGGAAGATCCTATCAACTGCTTATAGATGTCTTTCTCGTGGATCATCATGAACTAACTCACCACACTGACAGCATATGCTATGACTGGCCTGATATGAGTTTTCCTACAAGTCTCTCGACATCGGGATTTTTCTACTTGTAGGCTTTCGTCATTGCTTCCAATTTTGTGATTTTCTTTATAGGGGTTATTGTGGGTTTGCAACCAAATTTATCTGTCTCCTTAAGAAGGTAAAGTGCATATTTCCTTTGAGAAATAAATATATCTTGCTTAGAATAAGCGACCTCAATCCGAAGAAAGTATTATAGTATCCCAAGATCTTTCATCTTAATTGAGTGGACAACTTCTCTATAAGGGTCCATTTTTCAAGCTCATCATCACAAACAATGATCATATCGCCTACATAGACCAAATGACATAAGTTTCCTATTTCGGGAGGTTTTTATAAATTAAGAGAGTGTGGTTGCCTTGCTCTCTCGCCTATGCGCCAAGGACACCATAACCTCGAGAGAACTTCCCAAACCAAGCACCTAACAATGATCATATCGCCTACATAGACCACTGCTGACATAAGTTTCCTATTCTGGGAGGTTTTTATAAATTAAGAGAGTGTGGTTGCCTTGGCTCTCTGCCTATGCGCCAAGGACACCATAACCTGAGAGAACTTCCCAAACCAAGCACGAGGTACTGATTGAGACCATATAAAGCCTTCCTTAATCACTAGACCTTATTTTCTCCACTAGTGGCACCATATCCAAGTGGAGTCTCCATGTACACTTTTTCCACCATATTTCCAGGCAAAAAAAAAAAAAATTTAACATCAAATTGATGCATCTCCACCGAAGTATGTTGTCAACGAGAGGGTATTTCTTACTGTATTTATTTTCGTCACTGGAGAAAACGTCTCCTCATAATCTATTTCATAAATTTGGGAATACCCCTCTACCACTGAGATCGCCTTGCATCTATCCACTGGACCATCAAACTGATATTTAATAGTGTATATTCACCTACAACCGACTACCTTCTTGTCCTTGATCTCTCTGCAGTCTCCCAAAGTATCATTATTCTCCGATGCTCACATTTCATTCATGGTTAATATTTTATCTAATTATGAAATATAGTATGAATTCTTTGTATGTGAAGTGGTATTCGCGAATATAAATTAAATGTAAGGATTTATTTTATTTTTTTTATAAAAAATCAATTACAATTTTGTTTACACTATATAAATTCTTTTTATTATTATCTGTGAAATGATATATTAGTAGATGTGAGTGGAAATCTTTGACAAAAGGTATGTGAAGTGATACATGAAATTTATTCAAACACATCTTATTTTTTATGTGTAACAAGCATGTCTTATTCATTTTTAATAAGGAAATAAAGAAATCATATAATATACTATATACTATATAATACAAAACAATGTTACACATGTATTCTAAGTTGAGAGACGTAGAGAGGAGAGAGATATCTTAGAATGCGGTTTAGGCCTAACTCAACCCCACAAAACCGACTTGTAAGGTAAGGTGAGGGTTGTCATCCACTTATAAACTCTTTTTCAAATCATATCACATCCGATGTGAGACTCTTAACAAGAGATGATAGTGAAACATATAGAGAGGAGAGAGTGAGAGAAAAATAAAGAGGGGAAAGAGAGAAGTTTTAAGAGATATATAAGAGAGACATAGAGAGGAGAGGGAGTGAGAGAGTGTAGAGAAAGAGAA
This sequence comes from Oxytropis ochrocephala, assembly GCA_020916435.1. Taxonomy (NCBI): domain Eukaryota; kingdom Viridiplantae; phylum Streptophyta; class Magnoliopsida; order Fabales; family Fabaceae; genus Oxytropis; species Oxytropis ochrocephala. Next base: position 88,765,758 of record CM037091.1, read on the forward strand.
AGGGGGAGAGAGAGAGAGAGAGAGCTACTAGAAAAAAGGCTTTTTATATCGGTTAAAAAAGGCTTTTCATATCGGTTCCGTAACCGATATAGATAAAGGGGATATTAAAAACAGGCGCTTTCTATATCGGTTAAAGAACCGATATGGAAAATGTTTTTTATATCGGTTCCCGTGAGAACCGTTATGGAAAGTCGCTTTTTAAACCTATAAAACGCTTTTTTTTATATCGGTTTCTTAGTTGAACCGATATTGAAAATCACTTTTATATCGGTTATTTAAAGGAACCGATATGAAAAGTCTTTTTTTTAAAAAAATAAAAATTCCTCAATTGGATATACAAAGAAACAACAAAATCTCAACAAATACAATATTTATATAAAAATACAAAGATCTCAAATTATACTCAATATCCATATCCAAATACAAAGTTTTGGTTATGTAGTTACTAAGATTTATTTACAAATTATTTTTCATGCACTTTTATAGTTTTATTTGACAAACTAAAAGTGCTAACTAATTAACATTACTTAAACACCAATTACAAAATCCAGAGATGATTCAACTTACTTGATGATAAAGTAACAAGTTAAAACTAAAAGTGCTAACTAATTAATATTTGACAATAACTACTACATCGCAACACATTAAACACTACGCCAAAGCATGCATGCTTTGTCATTCGCTTTTTTTGGCATTGGTAGCGCTTTTAAAACGCTAGAGAAGTCGGGCGCTACTAATGCGCACACCCCATTAGTAGCGTTTTAAGAAACGCTAGCCATTTACCCAGCGTGTTTTAGACATACGTAGCGCTTATATAAAACGCCAGCCATTGACCCAGCCGCTTTTTACAATTCCTAGCTGTCAGAAACGCTAGGGATCCCATAGCTCATTTTATTACCATTCCTAGCGTTTTAAATAAAAACGCTAGGGATCCCATAGCTCCTTTTTATTACCATTCCTAGCGCTTTAAATTAAAACGCTAGGGATACTATAGCCCTTTTTATTAATATACCTAGCGCTTTATAAAAACGCTAGGGATGTCAGAGCACCTTTTTATTAGCATTCCTAGCGCTTTATATAAAACGCTAGGGATGCTATAGCACCTTTTTACTAGCATTCCTAGCGCTTTATATAAAACGCTAGGGGATGCTATAGCATTCCTAGCGCTTTATATAAAACGCCAGGGATGCTATAGCACCTTTTATTAGCATTCCTAGCGTCAGAAAAACGCTAGGATCCTCTAGCTCCTCTTTACAATTCCTAGTGTTTTATCTTTAAAACGCTAGGTATTGAATGAATTTTTTAACTTCATTTCTAGCTGTTTTCACTCTAAAACGCTACCTATTGACTGAATTTTTTTAAATATTTTTTTATTTTGGTTTGTTCTCCATTTTAATTACAACCTATAAATTCATTCCCTTTTCAACACATTCGTAAAATACATTCCAATCCAATATATCATTCAAACAAAATTCACCAACAAAATTCATCAAATAATATTTCCAATCCAATATATATCATTCTAAGAAGTACTTACAACATAATATAAATCCAATATATACAACATAAATAATAACTAAACTATTATGAATCTCAAAACTTGCTACAAAAAGCTAGAAACATAATGGCACCACTCCCTTCTTATCATTGTAAGTTGTTCAAACAGAGTAATTTCGGATTTTTTGAAGTCTGGGAAAATATCAAAAAAATGAAATAAAATTAGAATTAAAATGTTTATTAAATGTGAGTAAGTATTATAATATCAATATAAAAAGAAATCTAAGTAGTTACCTTGGTTGGGATTGTTACTTTGTCATGAGTGATAATCTCCTTCATAAACCTCATAACATAGTACCCACAATCATTGCTATTTGGTTGTTTAGGACACTACAAAGCAAAAGATTATAACTTAATTGTCACATTTTTATGACCAAAAATCAATTAAAATTATAAGAATGATTCTTAAAAAGCTTACAGCATATGGGTAGCCATCTTGTTTTACTTGTAGATAATCCCAAGTATTCTTTTTCAGTTAATCGTAACGCCATACATATATATATATATAACGTTAAGTTGAACAAAATACATATATTAAATTATACAAATTAAAATGAGAGGGTTACACATACACACCTCTCAACCGATTCTACGAAGTCTTCAGAGACGTTGTAATGGCCTTCAAGTGAATCCAGATAATAGACAACATTTTGCTTAGGGTTTATTGCAAAGAGTACCCAATGTTGCCCGCAAGTAAATGAAGAACGAATGAGTACACATTAATTTACACTATAATACAATCCTCAAAATAATTAAACAAGTGATTGAAGACTAAATTTCTCACCCATTATTGAGTGGTGCCAAAAATAAAGAGTCGCCTTCAAATGCTTGGCTTCCATGAAGCGTGAATGGATATAACTTTGTACTTCACTCTTTATAGTCGTAATGCGCTCTCCGTGTTACCTTTATGAAACACAACTATACAAGCCATTGACACAAGAAGAAATATACTGTGTCCGCTGAGAAGGGACCGTAAGACGATTGTACAAAAACCTATAAATAATATATATACAACTTTCGTGATCCTCATATATATACTCTAATATATACTCTAATATAAACAACTATTGTGTACAAATAATTTAATACATACCGTATACTCGATATCATGGCAAGTGGCCCAATCCATCTCAACTATAGCTTTCATATCCTCGATGTTGATCATTACCAACTGCTCTCCAGCCCACAATGTTATCTCCAAGCAGTAAAAAAATTTGGTCGTCCCGGTTCATTTTTTGAATGTGGACCTTTAGAGAATCGATGTAGTTCTCGAATTCATCATTGGGAAATTGACCAACATGTTGGACTGGCCAGATAGAAGATGGTCGGGAGAGTTTGCAGTGGAAGGGAAGGTTGGGAGACTTTCATGGAAGCGGGAAGGTCGGGACACATGGGGTACCTAGTATATATTAAAAAAATGATTAATTAGCTAGTTAGTTAACACACATTATAGTCATTTAATTATTAACAAAAATATTGTCACTTACAACGATAAGTTGTTCAAAGCATGCCACAAAAGTACTAAGTGCTTGATCCACAAGAAATATATCCGCATTAGCAATTGGAACAGTGCAATGGTGGTGCACTCTCATTGAATAGTCTACCCTAACTCTCAAATGGTTTTCGTGCATGGCCCGATTGTGCAAAGGTGGCACTCAATTGGTTACATATCAAACCCACCGCAACCTTTCGATGTGGGTTTGCAATATATAGCTCACACTCACGCTATCCTAAATCAATTATAAAGAAAAATAAATATACATGATAATTTTATCAAATACAATTGTACAAAAACAGTCGAGTTTTGTTAAATAATTGTGGTGAATGGATGGTGCAGCCTATCTCGGCGCCATGGGGGTGCAAAGAGTTCAATAGGTTCAGCAGGGGTGGTGCAAAGCAGGGATGGTGCACCAATCCTTTGTGTGCAAGAGTCGCTTAAACATCCTGTCTCTCTTCCATTAGCACAAAGAACATTCTTGGATAGCTCGCCATACTTTTCCGCCATGACTTTACAATCCCGCACACCTTGCTTTGGCTCTTCTTTGGCCCAAACACGCTTGTCTGAGGAATCCCATATCCATAACCTCTAATCCGACTGCCTCTCTTCCCTTCCCAAGGCACGAGCAAGGACATCTTGGTGACCATCACAATCTGCTAAATCTCCTTGTGATGATTGACAGATATGCTTTTACGATGCACAAACATAAATAACGGATAAAATTAATAAACAAGTGTCAAGTGAAATTTAATCGAGAATAAAAATATGTCCACGTGTCAAAAAATCGAGTAACGGATAAAAATAATAAACAAGTGTCAAAGAAATTTAATCGAGAATAAAAATATGTCCACGTGTCAAAAAAATCGAGTAACGGATAAAAATAATAAACAAGTGTCAAAGAAATTTAATCGAGAATAAAAATATGTCCACGTGTCAAAAAAATCGAGTAACGGATAGAAATAATAAACAAGTGTCAACGAAATTTAATCGATAATAAAAATATGTTCACGTGTCAAAAAAATCGAGTAACGGATTAAAAAAATATAGTCGCACACAAATTCCAACTTGCAATTTTTTCATGAATTTTGGAATACTTACAATTTTGTCCTTGACCTCCTTAGTTTTCGGATCCACAATCTCCCCATCCTTGTTTTGTCGGGCCTCTAACTGCATAATCGCACGATCAAGGGATTCTTGAGTTGGATCTTTCCTCTTCCAAGAACTATTTAAGTTTAATAATTGTTAATCAACTCAGAAATTAAAAGATTCATTAAATCATAATAAATTAAACTAATTGTGTCTTACCAATCTTTCTTCGAGAATTTGATATCCACTAGAACCTCCTCTATAAGGGTACTGGATTAGAAGCTCTTTCTTTATTCGCTTTGCTCTTTTTCTATTTAAAAAGATAAGTATACATTAATGAATGATATCTACTTGTGAAATATATATATAACTTAAATAATTAATATACTAACCAGAAATCCGGATCTCAGAGTGCGATATCTACAAATTTGGTCCATTCCTCCTTAGTTATAATTCCGCATACAAAGGTCGAGGCTCTCGCCTCGATGGTCCCATCAGACGCTTCGTATACTTTTTCCCCACATCGCCTCAGAAGCCCTATGCAACCTTTCCCGCTTCCTTCAAGATTCAATCTCTTGGGACTCATCGACATCAAAGTGTTTCTAGTTATACATAAAAATGGATTAAATAAATATAACTAAAAATCACTAAATAAGATTATTAAAGAGGTCTAAAATTATATACCCGTATTAAGTCCCAAAATCATCTTTCATTTTTAGGCAAAACTCGATTATCTTTCTCATTCCAACTTTTAATTGAAATTGGAAAGATTTGCTTCACCTTAGTACCAATAAAGCTAATTAAATTTGTGCCGTTGTCTCCAATTGGCAAACCTTTAACACTCCATCTGACCTTAAATAATTAAATCATTAAATAATTAGATAACTTGGAAAGGTAGAGAACAACATTAATAATTAGTAATTAACTTACCTTATATTTCTCGTGTCCTTTACTTATCCGATTGACGATATTCTTTTTCGATGTAATTCCTGGGAGTGAACTTCTTTGTGTTTCTATCACCCCATCACCACCCCGACTACTATCGTGATCACTATGTGATGCCATCCGACTTGCAATCACCCAAATGAATAAGACTCAAGTGAGTTTTAGCTTTCTAATTGTTTAGAACCAACAAATACTTAACAAAATATAGAAGAAGCCATGCACAAAGTAACACCAAAGCCATGCACTAAGTAACCTAGAGTAAACATACATAGAGTAAACCTAGAGTAACCTAGAAGCCATGTACGCACTAGTATCAAGAGTTCATCTTTTGTTCAAAATGCCAATAATGTAACATTGTTATAACTAACATGCACTAAGTAACCTAGAGTAAACCTAGAGTAAGAGTAACCTAGAAGCCATGTACGCACTAGTATCAAGAGTTCATCTTTTGTTCAAAATGCCAATAACAGTAACATTGTTATAACTAACATGCACTAAGTAACCTAGAGTAAACCTAGAGTAAGAGTAACCTAGAAGCCATGTACGCACTAGTATCAAATCTTTTGTTCAAAATGCCAATAATGTAACATTGTTATAACTAACATGCAAGCAAAGTGGCAATCTATGTACAATACAATCGTGGAGAAAAAGAAAATCCATACCGAGAAATGTGCGTGGAGATGAACGAAATGGGTAAACTGTGTCAGGCGTGGAGATGAACGTAAATGGGTAAACTGTGTCAGGCGTGGAGATGAACGAAATGTGCAACTGATGAACGAAGATGAACGAAGAGGTACGATGAACGAAGATGAACGAAGATGAGTTCGGGTTGTTCGTGGAGAAAAGTTAGGTAGATGAGTTCGGGTTGTACGTGAGTGTGTGAGGGAGATGAGAGGCGCTACTTTGTAAAAATTTTAATAGCATTCCTAGCGTTTTTACATAAAACGCCAGGGATCAACTAGCGCTGTTTGTTTACATTCCTAGCTGTCAGAAAACGCTAGGAATGCTAGTAAAGGTGCTATAGCATTCCTAGCGCTTATAAAAACGCCAGGATGCTATAGCACCTTTTACTAGCATTCCTAGCGCTTTTACGTAAAACGCCAGGATGTCAGAGAACCTTTTACTAGCATTCCTAGCGCTTTTTATGTAAAACGCTAGTGGATCAACTAAATACAGAGTTTACCATTCCTAGCTGTCAGAAACGCTAGGAATGCTAGTAAAAGGTGCTATAGCATTCCTAGCGTCAGAAAAACGCCAGGGATGCTATAGCACCTTTTACTAGCATTCCTAGCGCTTTATGTAAAACGCCAGGATGCTATAGCACCTTTTATTAGCATTCCTAGCGTCAGAAACGCCAGGATCCTCTAGCTCCTCTTTACAATTCCTAGCGCTTTAACTTTAAAACGCTAGGTATTGAATGAATTTTTAACTTCATTTCTAGCGCTTTCACTCTAAAACGCTACCTATTGATCGATTTTTTTTTAATTATTTTTTTATTTTTGTTTATTCTCCCTTTTAATTACAACCTATTAATTCATTCCTTCCAAAGAAAATTCATCAAATATCATTCCAACAAAATTCAGCCAATATCATTACAATCCAATATATAGATACACACAAAATTCAACCTATTAATAGATATTTTTGTTTACAAATCATACAACATCATAAGTAACTTACATTATGAAACTCAAAAGTAGCTACAAATTAAAGCTATACCATATATAACATAAATGACTACTGCCTTGACCACTAGATCTCATGATCACTAAGTGATGCCATCCGACTGCAATATAACATAATCCATGTTATTGTTAAATTTACAAAAACAATATAATAATTATCTATTAATAAAAAATAACGAGAAATCATTAAGTCTATATTACCTTTTCCTTTTCCTAGATAAAATTTTGTTTGCAATTCGCGCCTTGGTATTTTTTTCCGATTTAATAAAAATTCCATCATTATGATCTTTTCTAAAATATACAACATCCTCTATAGAAGTATTTTCCCCTATTATTGGTTCCGATGTTTCAAGAACGGGTCGCCCTCAACACCAACATCATCTCCGTGCTTCATCATCATCGTTGTTATACACAAATTTTTTTTGTCACCAATAGAACAATAGACCAATTGATATTAATCGGATCGCTGACATAAAACACTTGTTGAGCTTATGATGCTAAAATAAAAGGTTCATCTTTATATCCTAACTTGTTGAAATTCACCCGCATGAACCCTAATTCATCAATCAGAAACCAAGATATTGTCAACCCATTCACATTTGAACACACAGCTCTCAAACATATTGTAATCCAACTCCCATATGTGTTCAATGAAGCCAAAGTAAGACATATTCGCATATATGGGATTTCTATCTTTGCACTCGATGCATGCATAGAATGAGCTACAAGAGTCACCCCACTATTTTGCATTTTACTCGATCATCTTGTTCTTTTGTATAGAAAGTGCACTGCTCATTAGATAGTCGTTGTAAGAGAAGACATGTATATTTGGACCTTTGCTAACCATCTCAATCTTTTGAAATCAAGTAGGATTCAAACACACTCACCATCAATGTGATGTTTTAGCCACACTATGAAACTCCTATTGTGTTCTTTTTGCTAACCAAACTTGCTTCTTTCCTGGAATTGACTCTTAAGAATCTCCTTGTGCTTGGCAACATATGAATCAACCTCACTATCATTGTGAAGAACGCACAAGTGTGCTTGCTCTAGTTCTTTCCTTGATACCATCACTAATTTATTTCCGTCATCCCTTTACTAATCCTTCCCGCATGACGACCCTGGCAGCCCCATTGCAATATTCAAGACTAGATAGATAGCCCGCAAAACTCAATAGCCTCTTCAACTATGTAGCGCTCAACAATACAAACCTCGTGTCGTGGATCGATTTTTCACATATCCTTTTAATATCTTCATGTAACGCTCAAACGGATACATCCATCTCATGTAACACGGGCCACACAATTGTGTCTCTCTAACCGTGATGAACTATTAGATGAATCATTATGTCAAAAAGGAAGGTGGGAAATACATCTCAAGCTCACACAAAGTGATGAATTTCTCTTTGCAATGTTGGCAACTTTCCAGTGGTCAATCACTCTACTACAAATCGCTTTAAAGAATAAACAAAGTTTGGTTAAGGTCCGACGCACTTTCTTAGGCAAAATGGATCGTGATACCAATGGGTAGCAAATTCTCCATGAGAACATGACAATCGTGGGACTTTAGAGACTTTAACTTGAGGTCTTTAATCGATACAAGAGTCGCTACATTTGAAGAGTATCCCTGGTGTGTGGAATATGCCACATACACTTGAGTGCAAGTATACACTGTCCAAAAACAAGTAGTAAAAAGATCGAACCCACAGAGATTGAAAAACTCACTTTTAAATGATATAAAGTAATAAAGTGTAAAGTCACAAAGTAATAAAATAATTTTGGATTTTGGTTGATGATCACAACTAAGTTAGAAAACTAAGAAAGAATGTTGATAGTGTAAAAGAGAAAGGCTAGTTGGAATGTCTTCATCAAGTAATTTACTTAAAAGAGTATGATGCAGTATGTGATGCAGTTTGCACCGAATGTCGTTGCATTAGCTATGTGCTTTCTGGTCACTTTCTTCGAGTTTCATTACCACTCTTATGATCCTTGTTCTATGCAAGAAAGAAAGGGGTGTCAGTGCAATCTTGCCTCCTAACAAGTATCACTTTGCTTAAGTGAATTCACTCTTGTATTTTAAGTACCCACAATTATCCTATGGACTATACTATCCTATGTCTAGGACTTAGCATGGTTTTCACAAAGTTTTCTTTATGTAAAACACTCACCCATATTAGTTCTTGAGTTCTTAATTGTAAGCCATGTCCGGTCATTTACAATTCATACTTATTCTAAGTGATCAAGTTTAAAATAAGTAATAAAAATATTATCAAGCAAGAACTAAAGTACAAACATACATACATGCAACATACTTACTTAAAAGCTCATTAAATGATTAGAACATTCCAACTAAGAAAGGTTTAGCTAACAAGAGACATTGCAAGATATATATAAACCGAATAGACCATGTTTATATATATAGAAATCACTAAAGAGAAACAACAAGAGTAAAGTTACAAATGTTGAAAACCTTTATATGAAGTCTTCTAGCAATGCACTAGCATTACTCCTTAGCACTATACAAACACTATGAAAATGAGTAAAGGAGGATTTGTCAATTCCTTCCTCTTCCTCTAAAAATATAAAACTAACTATGTATATTGAAATTTTGATCTAACTTATGGATTGTGATATATTTCCAAATGAAGATGTGAGGTCCTTTTATAGCCTTCAAGTGAGGTGCTTCCTTCCTTCATGTTGAAGTCATCTTGAGTGGATGATAGTCAGAGTTGCTTTCCAGAGGTTTATCCATGTTGCAATCTTTGACTTAATCATATAGTGGTGGTTCCATGGTGTTAGAACAAGTGTCCCTATGTTGATGACTCTTCAAAGCTATGCCTATAGCTATGTGTGAATGGTAGCGCTACTATACATTGTTGGATGGCATCGTGGAAGCAAGTAGAGGTCATCACATTGCATGTGGATGCATATGAAACAGTCGCTTATTCACCAAGTTGCGCACTGATGCAGATCGCTCAAAGGCAGAGCATTGATGCATAAAGAGATGAGACTCGCATCAACAAAAACATCAAACATACCACAATATATCCAAAATGGCCTATAACTAACTATATCCATTCAAATCACTCAAGATATCATATATCACAAATACTATATAAACTCTTTATTATTACTTGAAAGAGAGCAAATACTAAGTTTAAACATATGAAATACTCTATATAAAATAGAGTTATCAATCCCTCTCGAACTTTAACTCCATGAAGAAACTCACAAAAGACAGTCTTCTCCTTTCTAGATAGAGTATGAGTCACTGAGGTAGATATGTACGTGTACCCTTCTTTACTGGACCCAATTCAGTCTCAAACCCATACTAACCAAATCCAACCTTGAGTTGATGGTATCTTTAGTCTTACCCTGCATATTGAGTAAGGTACCAATGACACTTTCAAGACATTCTTTTCAACATGCATCACATCAATGAAATGCCTTACATATAATGACTTCCAAGATGGCAACTCAAAGAAAATCGACTTTTTCTTCCACCCCGCTTTGGCAATCTCTCCCGCAAAAGGCTTCCCAAATTTAATGTTCAAATCTTCCACCTTTTCAAACACTGCTCACTCACAAAGGCGGGGAGCTCTACGTGTTTCTCAGATTCCCATCAAATGCATTTCTCCACAATCGATAGTGATGAGTTGATGGCAAAAATCTACGATGACCAAGATAGATATTCTTCTTACCATGTTCCAACCACATCCAACTGTGTTATCTTCACATATAGGCATGCACACCGCCTTTGTTATCGCATCTGCATAGATTGCCGTATGCAGGAAAGTCGTTAACTGTGCCAAAGATCATAGCCCTCGTGGTGAAACTTTCTTCTTCTCGAACCCATCATACACCTCTACCCCCGCCTCCCACATTTGCTTCAAGTCTTCAATTAAAGGAGCCAAGTATACATCAATATCATTTCTCGTTGTTTGGGCCTGTAAATTAACAAAGACAACATCATATATTTGCGCTTTCATGCAAAGCCACTACAGTAAGTTATAAATCGCCAAAATCACAAAGCCATGTATCGTGGAGCTACTCGATACCGTATGGTTAAATCCATCGCCAGACAATGCAAGGCGAGGTTTCGGGTCATCCTCGAAATTAGGATACTCAATATTGATTTTTTCCATTGCGGAGAATCTGGCCGTGTCGAGCATACCATCTTTAATCCTTTCATCCTCATGCCATGTCAAGTGTTTTGCATCTTCCAACTACGATACATGCGCCTAAATCGAGGAATTATAGGAAAATACCACAACACCTTTTGTGGAGCAGATTCTTTCTTCTTATATCACGTGCATACACATTTAGGACACGACTTTAACAACGCATGTTCATTCCAAATAAAATGCAATCATTCTGGACAAGCGTGTATCTTCTCATAGTTCAAGCCAATAGACTCCCAACATTTGCTTTGCATCATACGTCCGAGAAGGAAGCACATTATCATTCGCAACATTTCTTTCGTATGAGAGTAAATCTCCAGAAAGCTCTTATCCGTCCCAACCGTATGAAGTTTTCAAGTTATACAACTTGATCACAAATGCAATAATTTTGTGAATTCATTACAACCCGCATACAATGGTGTCTCTCGTGATCGCTTATCAACTTCTCAAACATTTCAGACAATCATTAAGATCCTCTTCAACCACCTTTGCCATCTCTTCAAATTCGCTCAGATCAAATGAATGTGTTCCGTGTCAACCGCACGCGATATCTCTTACTAATATCATTCATATTTGAAGATTCACCTTTTTCTCACCGCATTATCCAACAAGTGTAACTTTGATCAATTCCATTCGCCTTTAAATGTCGTACAACTCCTCTCCGCAGAATCGATTTTACATAACAACACCTTAAACAAGGACATTTCATACCACTAGAAGTCCCTAAACGCTCAACAAAGATAGCTCACAAAATAATCCACTCAAATGCATACTCCTTGGACAGATTTATCGCAGACATCCAATTTCTATCCATAATTTCCAAATTATATTTATAATAAAATCCTCGAGAAGAGAACTTTAACATATGACCCATCAAGCAATTCGAATATAATGAAGAATCAATTCATATCAAAAACAAACAAAAATTCCTCTTTTAAAATTTTTTCAAATCCACTCCTTATTTTCCCAAGCTATATCTATATCATATTATAGTCTTCCAAATAATTAATTTATGTTTAACAAGAAGAGGCTAGTGGTAAAAAAAAGAAGAAGAGTCTAGTGTGCACAAGTGACAAAACTAATATATTTCTAAACTAGAACCCATAATTAATATCTAACAAGAAACAGAGCAAGGAACAAAAACTCACCAATGTTGTCCGAGTGAGAGAGATGATGTTCATCGAGAGAGATGATTTTCGTTGAGAGAGATGATGTTAATTTGAGTTAGGTGTTAGGTTTTATGCTTCGGGTGAGTGATTTTGCATTTCGGGTGAGAGTGTTAATGAGAAAGGAAGTAGCTCAATGGGAAACAAAAAAATATTATTTAACCATACCTAGCGTTTTCTAAAAACGCTAGGATCTATCTAGCGTGTTTTCTAAATACCTAGCGCTTTGAATAAAAGCGCTTAGGATCCGTCTAGAGTGTTTACTAAATACCTAGCGCTTTATAAAAACGCTAGGATCTATCTAGCGTGTTTTCTAATTGGCTAGCGCTTTGAAAACAAGCGCCAGTGGATCCGTCTCAGAGTGTTTTCTAAATAGCTAGCGCTTTATAAAAACGCTAGGATCTATCTAGCGTGTTTTCTAATTGGCTAGCGTTTTTTGAATAAAAGCGCTAGGATCCGTCTAGCGTGTTTTCTAATTTGCTAGCTTTTTAAGTAAAAGCGCTTAGGATCCGTCTAGCGTGTTACCTAATTGGTAGCGTTTAGAAAGTAAAACGCTACTAATGGTGTAGCGTGTTATTAAAATGGGTAGCGTTTTTTTATAAACGCTACTAAAGGTGGCGATCTCTTTTTACAATTCTGGCGTAGTGTTACACTCTCTTTTCTACTTAATGTTTAAAGTATACAAGTTAATAATTAGTCCATAAAATTTGTGAAATCAAGAAACTAGTCTCTAAAATTTTAAAAAAATTGTCACATCAGTCTCTCTAGTTGACTACCTTTAAACATTAGAAATTAATTTGATTAATATTACAAATTTTAGGAACTAATTGAGCTTAAAAACTATATTGAGAATTTACACTTAATTTAATTTTTTAAGTTCATTGAAATAAGACGTCATATTTGAAAAAGAAAATTTCAAACAATATTATTAATTGAAAAAGTTTTGCACCACTGAACTTAGAGTTTTAGCCGTATATATTTGCATATAAATAATGTTATTTAGACATTGGATTTTAGACAAAAATAGACAAAAATCAACTTACAACATCAATTAATCAAGTTTTTTAGACAATTAGCCAACCTGTTTTTTCACAATATCTGCATCCATTGAACTCCAAGGTTGGAAATTGCAGTTACTTGAAAGTTATCCACTGGAATGTAGGAAATCGAATAATCTAGAATGCACAAATTGTTAGTCCGCTTTCAAGCAGTTGTCTGTAGATGCCAATTATTATAGTCACAATCATCACAAATATTGCTCTTGTATCCTTGCACTGTTCTCTTCCCACCATAATCTTGCATGCATTTCTCCAAACTTCTCTCTACTGTAATAAATAATACACAGAAAGTTTTTGAAATTAGATGAATGTGATTATGTGTGATAATTTGATGAATACATAAATGACTAAACACAAAGTCACAAACTAAATTAGCAAAATCAAGAAAAGAAATTGTCAAAATGTAAGAGTGTCACAGATCAATTAAAAAGTTGCTAACAATGTAAGAGTTGTCTTAAGGCGCACTTCACACAAAGAGCATCATTCATGTAAGGATCATTAGCGTAATGAATTAAAAAGTTGCTAACAAATAATCTCCTTAAGAAGTTAATAAGGTCACATGTTAAGTAAGAAGTCGATCAAATAACAAATGTATACTCACCCCATCTTCGATATAGGTGGAGTTGGAAGAGGAACCGCTTGTTGATCGAATCTTTGAACATTGTACAACTCCATAACCTTGTCATAGTTCTCTCGCCCACCACCTCCGAGCTTGCCATTTATTAAACATTTCACGATCGGGTCAAACATATGAAATCATTAGTACAATCATCAATGGACTAGAGAAAAGAAATCGACAATCACACACTCAAGGACAAAAGTAAAAACTTGCAGTGTTATTATTGTAGTATAAAATTGGCACAATGTTATTACTTGTGAGACTAGTTTAATAGAAGCCTAAACTTTCATGAAAGATCCGCCAAAGTTATATCGTAAAACCCCAAAGGTTATCCCAACAAAAGGAATTGTTGCTAATCAACCCATATCGTAATCAACATACTTTTTATTCTTGTTACAAGTTGAAGATCCCGGGCATGGCTTGCAATTTTATAGGCTCCGTAAGCCTTCACCGCCATGTCCTTGATCCGAAAATTCAAAACCATCTCTTTATCATGTCAACATATAGAAGAAATGTAATCAACAAAGAAAACAGATGGTTCTTTTCATTACACTAAAAGACAATCCTACATGCGTAAAACAGAACATGGAAATTTATGGAATCGAGAAATTTCATGTGTGCAAAATAATGAAGTCGTGATTCTCTTAGTTTTGTTAATTAGCACCAAAATATGAAGATTACAAGATTGAAGAGATTTTGTCGTAAACAAAACAGTGAATTTACTCGAGTAAAGGAGAGCCTTAATGGCTTGTTTGGTAGTATTAAAGTGAGAGCCTTAATGGATTTTGTTCGAGAAGCCAATGCCATTATCGAGCATTTCTTCTATCGTGAGTATTAGCAAAGATGGACTCCGTGATTATACATAGATAGAACAAAATCACAAGTAAGGTTTTGTACCTGTCAAAAACGGAAACTCAAATTTTAAGCTTAGTATGCATAAACTCTTGTATCTGTTTCATTAGATCCAGCTCCTCGTGTCCTAAACCGATTCAGTAGGGAATGCAAGAATTTCCTGCACCAAAAAAACAACAAAACCCCACAATAACTTAGTTGCTTGAACCTTAAAGAGAGAGGAAGCTTATTTATTAAGATATAAAAATTCACAACAATGAAAAGGACAAGAAGAAAGAAATACAAGAGAAGTGGAAGAGAAGAGAAAGTAAACCTTTCTGCTTGTATTTGTCATACAAATTGATTCACTGTAATTTGAATTAGTCAAGCCACCGCATCGAACATCAAACGAGTATCAAAGCACAAAGATAAGTAATTAGATTGGAAGTGACTTAAGTGCAAAACACTCCAGTTTCGAGTCCGCTGACTAACTAACCTAGCTTTTATAGGTAAAACCAAAACAAAAAAAGATTTCTAGATCCAAACCACGCCAATATTAAGCTTGCAACTTTAAGTGAAATTACTATCGATAAGATAACCATATATCGAGCATGCTTCATCCTAAATTACCTATTGAAATTCTCAAAACAATTCTAAAAAGGCTACCAAAATCGACTAATAATCGCTGGTCGTGCCCATCGAATGTCCTTGATGTTGATACCTTCCTTCACCATTTCATAAAGTGGACTCATTTCCTCAACTTCTCCACTTACGAACCGTAGTCGAACCGCCTCTATCAATTTCAAATTTCAGAGTAAACCTCCCAATACCAAACCTAATAAGTATGAGCCATATCCTCTTCCACTCCCAATGCCCTCAAAACATAAGAAGGCTCCAAACTAGCACCGGTGCAAGCACTTCCACTAGAAACAAAGAACCTCCTTCAACCCCATAAGCAAACTTTTCCTTCAACATAAGCAAACGACAAATTCAAATTCTCGACATATCGCTTTCCATACTCCCATTCACCACAACCCCATCAAGTTTTTCTCAGAATCCCATTAAGCAACCTCTCAATTGCAATTCGTAAATCCTCTTTTCATCATATTCCATCTCCTTCATAGCCACTTCACAAGCAAAGACCCATTCCTACAATCAAAGGAGTAGCAAAGTCCCACTTTGAATCCTCTCTCTTGTCCACCACCATTCATCCGAGGCACCACGCGAATCCTCGGCCTCCTCCTAATGTACAACGCCCAACCCCTTTAAGTCCATAAATCTTATGACCACTCAAAGATATCAAACTCACCAATTTCATTATTCACACCATCACGTAAATAAGTCCAAAGATCGTGCCTAATCGCCTCTAATATTAATTTACAAATATCACCATAAAATCAAATTGAAAAAGATAAGTGAGAGAGGATTCAGAGTTAAAACGCACATACCGAAAGCTTAGTAAGAAAACGCACATACATTTTCGTAATCGCTTCCTCTTCGCCGCCGCTCCTCTCTTCTTCTTGCTCTTCACCGTCTGCTCCTCTTCTTCTTCCTCTTCGCCGCCGCTTTCTCCCTTCGCTTTCAAAGTGGGTTTTCAAAGTGGTTTCGAGGCTAGGGTTCCGCATCGCGCGATCGCTGGGTTTCGAGGCTAGCTAGGGTTCTGCAGAGAGAGCGCCAAGATGAAGTTTTGGGTTTCGCGAACCGATCGAGTGAGAGGAGAAGATGAAGAAGAACGATGGACTGTAAAGTAGTGGAGTGGTGGAGGAGAAGATGGAGGAGAAAGATGAAGGAGAGGGTTTTCGTTACGCCGAGGGTTTTGGTTCGTGAGAGAGAGAACCAATCGCTGCAAAGAGTGAGAATGAGAGAAAGAAGGTAGCTTAACAAAAATGTTTAGGTTTTTCAATATCGGCTTCAATAGAGCCGATATGGATAATGTAAATTAGAGTTTCCATATCTGTTAGAGCTCGAACCGATATAGAAAATGTGTTCATAATTTCAAAAATGCCACCGCCTCTTTTTTCATATCTGTTATTGTGTGAACCGTTATTAATTGCTGATGTAAAATCCATATTTTCCACTAGTGGGAGATAGAAGACATAACAAAATGTTAATCACAACAAAAAAAATATGACATGCACATTGCTCTGTCTATATAAGTAAATCAATAAGATTACGAGTGAATAGGTACGTACCTACTACACATACCTATATAAATTTAATATTATCCTTTCGAATCAAATATCAGAGACAAACATAAGTACTTGTAATCCAAATTAAAACACAACTGAAATATGACATATAATTTCTATATACTAGAGTGAAAATACTATCTATCGAAAAGCAAGTAAATGTTGTCAACTTTCAAGTTGGATAACATTATGCCACCTCATCCAACTCCATACATATATGTTGCTCGATCTGCAAGATAAAATATCATTAAAGATGATAAAAAATTTAATGTTATACATAAATAAAAACTTCAGCATTGCTCGATCTCTAAGAAAAAGCAAAGAAGAGATGAATACCAAGCATTTTTAAGGGTGTGGTGCAGTAACTGAGTCTTGTACATTTGGTTGCCCCAGCTGAAGAATTGGGTGAAAGTGTGTAACGATGCTACCTGCAGATTGTTCCCCAAAGAATGAAAAGTGATGATGATGATCCATTACATGCTCATGCTCATGCTGCAGTACTGTTTTGTTTGATTCCACCACAGCCTTCTGAAACTCCGACATCACTGCTCGATGTTCCTGATTAATCATTATCAGTTTAATTAATTAGCTAGCTAGCTAGCTAGCTAGGGTTATAAATAAATTGCAATGTTTTTTCATTAATAATAAATATTAAGTACTTCAATTGTATTGTAGATAGATATATATTTACCCAAAGAGACAAATTGCTGTTCTCAGCTTCCAACATTATTTCCTAAATCACAACAGAGATCATTCAATTTAAGGAATTTTTTGTGTCAAAGACCAAGTTAATTAAATCTGATATGATAAATATATAATGTGACCTTCTTTTTGAGATTCCCTATTTGCTCTTGCAATAGCTCATCCTGCATAGAAAGTCATGTCAAATTATTTGTATTGATCTGAATAATCATGAAAAAAATAAATACGATTTAGCATTTTTTAGAAAAAAGAGTTACGTTGAAACAAAAACAAAAAGGTTAATAAAAGATAGATAAAATCAAGAAGCTGGAAAATGAGGAGAAAGAAAAAAGGTTGATTAACCTGACGGTTTCTAACTTTTGCAACAGATTTCTCCAATTCTTCTTCAAGTCTAATCAAATCCTCATACTTGCAACAACTCAAATCCCCTCCTAGATACCGTTGGATTCCCAATTCAAGTCTAAGAGTTTCCTGCCTCATCATTGTTATCTCACGAAGCATTTCCTCCTACAAATTAATTTCACCAAAGGAAACATTAGGATTTGCAAAATAATATATAAATAATGGTTAATTTTTCATAGTAGACTACTTGGTCGCAACGACAAAAATGCCGTTTAAGGGCACCTGGTTGCTGGGTTCGATCCCCCAGGTGTCGAGCCTTAGTATTTTGATTTATATGTGTGTTAGGTCGTAACACTTGTCAGTCTAATTTGAAAGTTGAGCATATGAGCTGAATTCATTCTTACCCTGTGGTGATGATCTTCACGTTCCACCCTAATGCGAGTACCTGTAACCGTCTGGTACTTGTCGATGATTTGCTCCATCCTGATCATCAAAATAAGAAAAATAAATAAATAAATAAAATTATCAACCACATAAAATTTGGGTGCGACCATGTGAATGAAATTCCCCAAAATAGTAGCATAAATTCAAATGCAAAGTTAAAACAGTCAATGACAAAAATGATAAGGTAGGGATGTAGAAAAGTAAAATTGATAAAATTACTAGCTAATTGATTATAATTACATGTCGACGTTCTAAGTAACATTTCCATAGTTATACTAGTCATCCATGTCTCAGCATCTTCTTGTTTGAATAGCTTCAAATTTATGATCTTTGTTAACTAGTAAATGCTGAAGCTGAAGATTCATCCACAAGTTTAGTTGGAAATTCACAAAACAACATTCTTTGCATAGAAAGTAATGTACTACTTAACTTAACAATTTGTATGCTTGCACTTTCTTTGTCATGCCATTAGGGATAATTCAAGCATAAGAGTGGTGGTGGGCTTGAGGTGCATTGGGGTGAAGAAAATCTCGTGGGTAAAGGGTCGATATTTGTGTTTAAAAGTAATGGTGGTCTTCGGGTTAGGAATCTCAATGTAGTTAATGTCCGCTTTTAGGTTAAAAGTTGATGTTTACCCTTTAAAGTCTTAATCTTCTTTTTTCTTACAAGATTTTTAAGGTGAGGGGATGATGCCTCAGTCTGAAGGTAGATAAAACTTTTGAGCTCTTTGGCACTTATGAATGAAATTACATTTACCTCACCAAGAGAATTAGTAGAGATAATATTTGAACGTAGGACCCTCTCGAATACAAATATCACACGCCCACTGCGCCAACCCTTGGAATTTCTCAATTTTCATGTTGAATGTGCTACTTGGTAAGTTTATTCCTAATTACTAATATAGAACATACATAAATGTAAATTCAGTTTGTGAGTTAATGAATCACAAAGAACTGATGTAAAAGGATATATATCCTTGAATTTGAGATCATAACTTGTAGCCAGATAAATCTCTCTAGTAAAGTATTCATTATATATGATTGATGACTCAGATATTAAATGTATTATTATATTATACTATATATAAGCTCAGAAAAACATATATATGTTGTTGAAAGTGAAATCTATCCCCACCACATGGAACCTGAAAAAGTGAATTATAACATGAAATTATGATCAGATCTGCAACATCAGAACATCAAACTGCCTAAGTCAAAGAAACTAAAGCTGGTCAACACCTTAAGTTAGTTTGAGAATGAAAGATATGGACATCAATTTCTCTCTCATAAACACAAACACATAGAAAAGCATATATAATATTAATAACCAAGCAAGGATGAAACTCACTAAATAAGTCTATAGTATTGGTGACTCTGAGGATAATTAAAAAAGTAATCAAACTTCTCCAAAACAAAGCAGAAATTAAAACAAAATGAAAGCCATTGCATTACAAGAAGAGCCTGTTTGGATGAGCTTATCTACTGTCATAAGTACTTGTGAATATGTTTGGAAGAGCTTATGGAAACAACTTATGACATGTTCATAAGATGTTTTCAGCTAATTTCCATAAGCTACAAAAGATAGTTTATGAAAAAAATTTTTATGACTTATGTAAAAATAGTTTAACTTTATTTCATCTTTTACTATATGAACGATTTATGCATAAGTACTTATAAGATAAACGCTTAATTATGTCATAAGTACTTAATTGTTCGCTTATCCAAACGGACTTAAAGTGGAGAAATTAACACTTCTGCTTAAACCACAAATCAAACTTTATTTTTTTTTTTATGGAAGATAAGAAATCATGAAATGAAAGCCATTGCACTGAAGCTGCAGAAAAATAACACTTTTTTTTTCTTTTCTTTTCTATTTTTATAAGCTACAGAAAAATAAGACTTGGGTTTTAATCACATAAAAAATATTTTTGACTTATAAGAAAACACATAAAATTATTAAAATTAAAATGTGCAAGCATAGAAATTAAAGAAAAGGATCGAACTTCTAAAAGAAGAAAAATAAAAGTGACAAAATATGCCAAGGGGAGAAATTAACACCTGTGTTTAAACTTAAACCACAAACCAAATTTTAATTTACTTTTTTCATCTAAGAAAAGTAATCATGAAATGAAAGCCATTGCACTGAAGCTAAAGAAAAAATAACACTTGAGTTTACATCACCTGAAAAAATTAAAATTAAAATGTACAAGCATAAAAAGGATCTAAGAGAAGAAAAATGAAATGAAGGGGTAGAGAGAGAGAGAGAGACAGGAAAACCTGTAGGGTTGAGTGCAGTACTGGAAGAGCTTTCCAGTGGTGGAGAAGATGATGAGTCCAATCTGAGCATCACAGAGAACAGAAAGCTCATGAGTCTTCTTCAGTAACCCATTTCTTCTTTTGGAGAAGGTTACTTGTCTTGTTGTTGTGTTCTCAATCCTCTTTATCTCAATTTTTCCACGTCCCATTTCTCAAAACCCTAACTTACTTTCTTTCTTTCTTCTCTATTTTACCACATCAAGAAATTCAATTAACAAAGTTATATATAAATACACACACACCCACCAAAAATAAATGGTAGGTGACATATATAATAATATTGATATTAACAACACAAGTAATTAAACATAAACTGCAGAAATATTATTCATAACAAGAAACGAAGGGAAGAGAAGAAAGAATACCTAAGATAACTTGTTCAAATTTCCTTGAAAGTGATGAGAAACTGATAGGTGAAGTGTGATAATGCTCTGAAATTTATAAAGTGTAACTATTTATTGAAGGGGCAATGTATATTCCAAACTACCACTATACCTTTTTTGTGATTTGTATCAATGAGGAGAGAGAAATAAAGGGTAGAAATGTCATTTTCTAGTTTCTGAGTGCCATGCAGGTCCGAGGAAGGAAGAATATGCATATTTTGAGCATAAGAATCAGGATGTGGGGTCTTGTGAAATAAAAGCAAAGGGAGTGTGTGTCAATATCAACAAAGAAAAAAGAGCAAAGAGAGTGTGAAGGGAAGGGCATTTGAAGTAATATTGTTGAAAAAGCATGGTAAATAGTGAAATGTGTTGAAACAGAACAAAGAAGCGGTTACAAAAATCAAACACACTATTTGATTTGTCTGAGGAAAATCTCAAGTTTACTAAAAATAGGTAAGTAGTGAGAATATGAGAGTTACTATAAAGGGAAACTCATGACTCTTTTATAGAAACGACACCCTGTGAACAACATTGATTGGCATGTGCTTTGTATTAAGTAGTTGTTTAGTACACATTGCCGAGGAGAGAGAGAGAGACCAATCAACAACATTTCAAAGTGATCAACTGGTGTAGATAGTTTTCACTGCATAATAATAATATATGCGATATGTATGTCCTATTTATATATGCATATTTGGCTGTATTTATTAAATATAGTTAGTTTGTTAGTGTAATCTTGCTAGAAGTTGGGCTTTTTACATTATTAGTTTATACATATTAGTTAGGCAGTGAGATTGAATCTTATATAAGGTCAAACTCTCATTGTAATCAAATAACATTTTGTATCA